>JASEVX010000016.1:7080694-7410694 GCA_031761405.1 Serripes groenlandicus
CTTCTGAATGACTGATCGCCATGAACATGAAATAGGGCCTAATTTGCATTCAATACGTCCAGATACCTATCTAAAGGAAGAAATAAAGTTTTTAGAAAAATATTTTGTTCGTCAATTTCGTCAACTTTATTGAAAAGTTGACGAATTGACGACTTGACGAGCTTTCTGAATGACTGATGGCATGAAACATGAAATAGGGCCTAATTTGCATCCAATACGTCAGATACGTTATTTAAAGGAAAGAAATTAAGTTTTTAGAAAAGTATTTTTTTCGTCAATTCGTCAACTAAATTAACGAGTTGACGAACTTGACGAAGCTCTTCTGATTGACTGATCGCCATGAAACATGAAATGGGGCCTATTTGCATTTAATACATCCAGATACATTATCTTAAAGAAAGAAATAAAGTTTTTAGAAAAAATGTCACATTTCGTCACTCGTAAATTCGTCACTCGTCAACCTAACTTCACGGACCTAACAAAATGTCACAGTTCGTCACTCGTCAATTCGTCTCGTAACCTAACTTCACGGACCTGTAATTGTGTAACTTAGAAGCTCACGTTCTCAAATGTCCCCATTTTAATATACAAGAAATAATTTTATAAACCTTACTACATAAAACATCCCAATATTCATAAATTCAAATAACTACTTAGCACAAAATACTCAAACCAACTATTGAAGGTGTGTACATTTGTAAAGATTTTGATAACTGAAGTTAAACGATAATTTGAAAGTAATAAGTATAACAGCATATTACCCTGTTTAAACTTACTCAGAATATATTTCATAATAATAGGTTTTAAGATATATGCTTATAATCATACACACATGTTGTATTTATAAGTTAACAGCCGTTAAAGTGTTAACTTATAAATAACTGCTTTTCATAAATGTACTTATTGTATTTATATATATTTCTGATTTAGGCATTACGTGGACCATACTTTGTTTTTGGCATTATGTGGACATTTTGTATATGTTTGTTTTTGACCTTCTTATATAACTAAATATTTTTTGATAAGTATTAACACTTACCATTACTACTTTTGTGTTTTTTTTTAATAAAATGTTTATTTAAAAATATACAAAAACAATGGTCTACTTAATATTTGTTAACTCTATTGCATACTTTAAGTAGACCAGTATATATTTATGTGTATAGATACAGCATTAAGATGACCAGCAATACCCCCCCCCCCCCAAAAAAAACAACAACATAATATTGAATTTTGATTTTGAATTTCTTAATGACCTTCTTACATAGGACATTCCTCTCTAGGAGTGTGCTCGGGACAATTACTCAATGGAAATAGATACCAAAGTTATACATGATGTTACTATTAATAAGCATCATGATATGTAATGATGCTGGCGGCAATCTTGGACGCCATCTTGAAAAAAAACACTTTCCGGAAGTTGGATTTATAAAGATTTTTGTTTGCATTTCATACATTCCCTGATTACTCATTGATAGTTTAACATACTTAATTTGCTCCCTTGACCCATAACACCTATAGTTTGACACCAAAATTAATAGTCTACGGTATGTAGTAAATGATTTATAGTCTTTTTAGGGAATTGGCGGCCATCTTGGATGCCATTTTGTCGGCCATTTTGAATTTCTTGATGACCTTCTTACATAGGGACATTCCTCTCTAGGACTCGTGTGTGCTCGAGACAATTACTCAATGGAGAAAGATACCAAATGTATTACCATGGTGTTACTATTAATAAGCATCATGATATGTAATGATGCTGGCGGCCATCTTGGACGCCAATTTTTTTTTTTTTTTTTTGGGGGGGGGGTTATTGCTGGTCATTTTAATTTAAAGTTCTCTGCGTTACGGTAGTATAGAAGAGAACGTATGTCGTAACATGTACGAATCACAAGCTGGTAGTTGTTGCACGTGTTAACCGTGCAGTGGGGGTATAAAAGGATGTTTTTGGCGGGTTCTCGTCAGTTCGACGCAAGACTTCTAGCAGTTGACTTCGTACCGCTTACATGATGGAAAACCGTGACGAATTATCTAATCTTGTGGAGGAGCATGTTAAGGAAGCCATGAAGCAGGGGCACAATGAATTATTGCAACAGATAGGCACAATGATGGAAAAGATAAGTTATTCATCTTGTTCACCTCGTCTTTCTATGTTAGAATTGCCAAAATTTAAACGTAAAAGCAACGAAGAGCAGTTCAAGTACAATATGAAGGTACAGACATGTATTGAGCAGACAGAGTCTTCGTTAGACGCAGGAAATATTCAGGAATCAAAAGCTAAACTAATTGAAGGTAAATTCAGGCAATTACTTAAATACATATTTATATGGTTTTAAATTCATTAGATAGCTATATTACATTTGTAGATATGCACGTGTTATTTACGTGACTAAGGAACCGTTATTTACAGGGCGGATTTACCGCGGGTTTTCTTTGCTTTCCGTTTTCATCCTGCACGTCAAAGTCATAGTGTATTTATGCTTGAATATGATTATTTCAGCCAAGAATACGGTAATGCAAAGGCAGAAGCACATACAATTGGCTGATATCTCTGAGCTAGGTTGGCGTGTTGTTGCGGAATATCAGTCCAACCCAATTGCTAGTGACAGCGATGATGAAAAAAGAATGTATCGTGCGGAAGCCAGGGCATCTAAAAAAGCCAAAATGGACAGGGGCAAGAAACGTTTCAGGACCAACCCTTACAGAAGACCGTCTTCTACAGAGTCGTCTGCTGTACAGTCAATGAATGGTGGGAATGGCAGCAGAAAGCCAGGGTTTTGCTTCACTTGTGGAAAACCGGGTCATTGGAAAAACGAGTGCTCTCAAGCTCAAACAAATAATAAGATAAGTGGGGATTATATTTATCTGCATTAATGGTCGGAAACCATTCAGTTTCTCATGGAGATAAAAATGACGGCTCGGATAGTCCACACAGGGATGTGGAAGATGGCAATGATATAGATAGTCATGTACAGGAGTTATCTCCCGTCGGTCGTCTAAAGAGTAATTATGATAAATGGGCTCAAATATCCGATAACATGTATATTTTAGAGGTAGTAAAGGAAGGTTACAAGTTACCGTTTAAAGTTTTGCCTAATTCGGTACAGTTGAGAAATAATAGGTCTGCTAGAGACAATCCAGGTTTCGTTTCCCAGCAGATTCAAACATTGTTGAAAAAAAGGGTTATTACATTGGTTCATACTAAACCAGAGGTTGTTAATCCATTGACGGTTGCATACAATAAAACGGGTAAACCTAGAATGGTATTAGATTGTAGGCACATAAACCCATGTTTGCATCTGTTTAAGGTAAAATTCGAGGATATCAGGATAGCTGAGCAAATGTTTGATTTATCAAGTTATGTATTTACATTCGACTTGAAAGGTGCATATCATCATGTAGATATATATCCTGATCACAGGACTTATCTTGGATTCGCTTGGTATGAGGGCGGCACTGAGAAATATTACATTTTCAATTCATTACCTTTTGGCATTTCTTCCGCTGGTCATATTTTTACAAAACTTTTAAGAGTAATGGTGAAATATTGGAGGTCAAATGCGATCACATCGATTATGTTTTTAGACGACGGAATAGGCGGTCATAGCAAATATGACTCTGCGTTAAAGGCTAGTAAATTCATTCAAACGTCTTTAGTAGACGTGGGTTTTCTTTTAGCTGTCGATAAATGTCAATGGAATCCATTAAAAGTAGGTTATTGGCTAGGACATGTCTTAGATTTCAGAATTAACAGATTGTTCATTATAGAGGATCGCATACGAAGGTTAGAGATTAGTTTGAAGTCTGTATTAGTACAGCTTGAAAAAGCCGACCAAGTAATAGCGGTCAGATTTATCGCATCTGTTGTTGGTCAAATAACTTCTCTGCAAAGCGTAATTGGAAAGATAGTAAGTCTGAAAACAAGGTACTTGTATAAGTCCATATGTAGTAGATTTACATGGAATTCGTTGATTCAAGTTCCAATCAAAGCAATTTCAGAATTGAGGTTTTGGCTCGAAAACGCTCGAAAGCTTAATAACATTGGAAAGTCGTTAAAACAAGATAGAAACATAGAAGCGTGGGTGTTTTCAGACGCTAGCGACCAAGGGTATGGTGGTTACATATAATTAATAGATTCGCATCGGAATGCAGGAGTGAGTTCTAGTATCTGTCACGATATATTGAGAAGGTCCGATAATGTTAAAAATGAGCCTAGAGGGTTAGGTTTTGCTAAAGACTTAGGTTTAGGCACATATAATGGAGAATACATTCAAACCAAAGATAATTGCTATAATGGATACGAGTCGTTGTATAGTTGTTTTAACAATAAATGTTTGTTTTGCTCTTAGAGAAGCATGAGATCAGAATCGGAAAATAACGTAAGTATCATAGAAAATACAAGTGAGTCAATACTCCCGGAAGTGAGTAGGAATATTAAATCGGATATGCTCCCGGAAGTGAGCAGGAATATGAAATCTGATATGCTCCCGGAAGTGAGCAGGAATATGAAATCTGAGATGCTCCCGGAAGTGAGCAGGAATATGGAATCGGGTATGCTCCCGGAAGAGAGCGTGTGTGAAAGCGCAGTTATATCTATGTATTCATCAGAAATATACGGGTCTTGGTCATGTATAGAATCAAAGAAAAGTTCTACATGGAGGGAAATGGAGGCAGTCAGACGGGTCATTATAAATAATTTATCTGACATTAAAAATAAGCACATTAAAATTATGTCTGATAATATGAATGTAAGCACAATTCTGTTATCTGGTAGTAACATTGAGGAGTTACATGTTAGTTCACTATATATAAATGAACTGTGTAATAGTGCAAACATAACTTATGTACCAGAATGGATTTCTAGGGTTTATAATTCAAAAGCAGATGCATTAAGCAGACGCTTAGATCAAGATGATTGGTTTGTTCACGACGGAATGTTCCGGTTTTTGGATGCAAAATGGGGTCCGCACGACGTCGACAGGTTTGCGTCAAATTGGAATAACAAATGTAGGAGATTTAACTCGAAATGGTGGGTGCCTGGTGTAGAAGCTGTTAATTGCTTCGATCAAGATTGGCAAGGTGTCAACAACTGGTTAGTACCCCCACCAAGTGGTGTATTAAAAAGTCTGAAAAAATTGCAAAGCGATTACGCTGTAGGTACTCTGATAATCCCGGAGTGGGAGTCGGCCTCGTTTTGGCCATATATAATTGATGATAAGGGTGTGTATAAGAATTACGTTAAGGATAATTACAATTTGCCTAGTTCGGCTATATGTCGTGGCAAAGGGAGTAAAGGCATGTTTTCAAAAGCAAAAATGTTATTTAGAATGGTCGCATTAAGATGCGACTTTCATTCAGTCTAGGAGC
Organism: Serripes groenlandicus; assembly: GCA_031761405.1. Classification (NCBI taxonomy): domain Eukaryota; kingdom Metazoa; phylum Mollusca; class Bivalvia; order Cardiida; family Cardiidae; genus Serripes; species Serripes groenlandicus. The sequence continues at coordinate 7,086,062 of JASEVX010000016.1, forward strand.
AAATGAAGATGAAATGTACTGATTGTATTTTTGTTAACAGGTATTGGGATAAAGCATTCTTTGAAGAGAAAATTCGAAGAGGCGGGCGGCGTAAATGTACAAGATGCGAATACATGCATTGACAAAATGGCGGATCAGATTTTAGGATCGCGGGCAGACTCCACTGTGAAAAAGTACTCTTACCAGATAAAATCGTTTGATGAGTTCTGTGATGCTAAACATTTACCAAAGAGGCCTGCCCATAGTATTCATGTTGCCTGGTATATATCGAATCTGATTGATTCTGGTAAATCATATGGTGTCGTTTCCTCGGCGGTTTATGCCATCAAATGGTTGCATCAGGTGAATGATTTCACGGATCCAACTGTTTCATCGACAGTGAGCCGACTGATTGAATGTGCTAAACGTCGAAATTCCAAGCCAATCTCCAAAAAAGACGTTATCACTACCGATCAGCTTATTGAGTTATGTAATATGTATATTGCTTGCAACGACGTTTTAGTTCTAAGAGATTTAACCATGATTTTGATAGGTTATTCGGGTTTTCTTAGATTTAATGAAATGAGTGAAATGAAATGCTCTGACATAGAAATACGTCCTGATCATTTAATTCTGTTTCTTAGAAAAAGCAAAACCGACGTCTATAGAGCAGGCAGGCAAGTGCTAATCAGCAAAGGTGTTTCTAGCGCATGTCCCTATAACATGCTGCAACGGTATTTGAGTTGCTCCGAGTTGATGCTAGGTACGCATACATATCTTTTTAAGCCAGGATGTAGATCAGGCTCTAAATGTTTCTTGTTGAAGCAGAATAAAAAGTTAAGTTATACTAGAGCACGAGAATTTGCGTGCTAGCGGTGCTACCACCGCGGCCAACGCTGAAGGCGTGTCGGATAGATGTCTTAAGAGACACGGTAGATGGAAGTCCGATCTGGCAAAAGATGGTTACATAGACGATTCTTTAGAAAAGAAACTTTACATAACAAAGCAACTAAAATTGTAAATTGAATTCGGATAGCTTTTCTCTCTAACATTTGTTCAAGTTCTATCGCTGTCTTGCCCATGCAAAAGGTGTTTGTTTGCGTTTAGTAGTGTTAGGACTGCTGTATCTATGCACATAACTATATACTGGTCTACTTAAAGTATGCAATAGAGTTAACAAATATTAAGTGGACCATTTTTTGTGTATATTTTTAAATAAACATTTTATTAAAAAAAAAAAAAAATATATAGTAATGGTAAGTGTTAATACTTATTAAAAAATATATTAGTTATATAAGAAGGTCAAAAACAAACAATATACAAAATGTCCACATAATCCCAAATATAAAGTATGGTCCACGTAATGCCTAAATCAGAAATATATACATATAGGACGATGGACTGTTATGTGGGAAGATGTTTTGAGGAGTACTTGTGCGCGAATTTCCCATTTATAGGTGAAGTGGTGGTCATGGGATAACTAAAATACTATTGAAAACGACGGAAAATTACCACTAATTAGACCCGTTATGTGGTAAGAATGCAGGTGAATTGGTTGCCTTAGTGTAACTGAAATACTATTGCTATTTGAAACAACTAATAACAACTTGGTCTGTGTCTAATTACCCAACATTGTGTTGTACATGTATCGCCTTGGTGGTGTAGTGGAACAGTGAAAATCTCGGGCTCGGGAGATCGCAGCTTCGGCTTGTACTTTGAGGTAAGGGTTTTATAAACGACATCACCTTTGCCGAAATCAGTAGTATATTCCTGACCAGTATGTAGTATTACTAATGAACTCAAATGATGTATCTGTTAAAAAAGACCTATGCAAATATATTGATGAGTCGTTTAATCTTCGCATATCACTGCCATATATTATTGCTACTATATGTATATATGTATATGCTCTTCCTGCTGCAGTCAGTAATCGTATTATTTGATGAGATGATACACTTAATATGACGGATGTGTGCGATTTTAAAAGTCTTCAGCTGCATAGGGTGTCTTCATCATGGAAAATGTTTGAGGGAAAGCTTTTCAGTACGTACCTATTTACCTAAAAACAAATGAATACGTATAACAAGAACGACTTGCTTCTAAGAAAAAAGAATATCTGTTTGTGTCATTTCACATTTCTCATGTTTCGGACACGACTATATTTCGTTTCAATGAACCTACCTTAAATAAACGGTTTCTACGAAAAGAACTGCAGCTAATAAGAATAATGATAGACGTTTGATACACCCCAAAGCCAACCCAGCGAAAACAAGTTGTTGCTAAACAAAGGCGCTCTGTATGATCAAACAGTTCATATTTCAGTGTCATTCTCATGTTTCGGATACGACTTTTTTTAAATTTAGATAAATGATAAAGATTTAATACACAACAATGTTTAGGTGCATAGCGCACCACCGTAACAATATTCCGACGGGCTCTCCTGACGAAACCACATCAATCCTCAACAAAGATTCATATCAGCCTGTGTAGACGCACAGTTTGATCAGACAGTTTACGTTCGAAACAGATAATCGACGGACTGTAAGCTTACTTTATAAGACGTCCGGATTACTGAACTTACCGAAAGTTACAGTTATGATTATAATTTATAACAGATTTTCTCGTGCTTAGGCACACGCAGTCTATTTTTACTTTAGTATGAACCGCGTCAGGCAACTTGGGGCCTTATTGACATTCCGACGTGAAATGATTTTAGATTACATTTTCGTACAGCTAGTTGGTCAAGGCTTCTATATTTTTTTTATCAAAAGTTACATTAATAAAATCATTGCCTCTGCAGCAAACGACTCTGAAAACTTTTTGACAAAAGGAGAAATAACTTTTTGCCACAATGATTTGAACTATTCTAAAACTAAACGTTTATAGAAAGAGACTTTCCAATTTGTCCACCACAAGTTTTCAAAGTATTCAGCGACAGATTTGTTGTATGTTGGAAAGTTCGTATGTCTATACAACATTTTGGCCAAAAGTGAAGTCACTGGTGAGACGGTGCACTAAGAGCCAAAATCGATAGACACGGCTCATGTGTTTTAACTCCGTGAAAAGTGGGCCGTATCAAATAGATAAAATTACATATAGATTGGGTTACAGGATTGTGTTTATGTCATTGGCAGGCAGGTGCTGTTTGTCCCTTTCCTTTATACTGTCCACAACTGACTTGTCTACATCAGACGGTGTGGAAAATGTCTATAATTGAAACATTGTTACCTAATCAAGTTGAAGTATTGTGGGAAAACTTGTTCGTTTTGAGCAAATTCATCTTTTGTCACATTGTTTTCAATTGTCGTCTGTTGCAAAGGTGTCAGAAACCCTTTGTTTGTTTGTTGAAGAGGGTTAAAACCGTGATGATGTATTAGTAATTGTCATTTTCTTGGAATGTTATATTGACAGACTGATGTTATTTAAGCCTTTGCAACACATCTGCAACAGAGGACAATGCAAAATTTTAGACACAAATATTGACACTCTGTACCTATAAAAGTATAATTGTTGAATAGAGTTTAAAATAATGTGGCAATGGGAGATATTGCTAATCTCGAGCACTTTCTCCTATTGCCACAATAAGTTCAAAAATCCTTTGCTGCAGAGGCGTCAGTGAGCGTCTGTTTGTGCGAAGGGTATTAACCCTTACCTTTATATAGTCGACAATTGACGTGTCTAAAGCAGGCGGTATGATATATAAAATATATCCTATGGCTTGTTCTCGTAAAGCAGCCAATACGTACAGGGTTTAGGCTAAGGTGTATTTACGAATGATATGAAAGCTGCTAATCAAAAATACATTGTTTTATAATATTTGTGTAAAATCGTATCACAAACCACTGGTCAATGGGACGCCTTTCCACATTTAATTTACCCTTTCACATATACATACGCTTCATGGTGCCTCTGCAGCAGACGATTTATTTCAAAGTTTTGAGGCAAATGGAAAAACTGTTGAAACTTAGCATTTATTGTCGCAATGTTTTAAACTTTATTCAATAATCAAACGATCTTTGCTGGAGGTTTATCATATTGTAAACCAGATTTCATTTGTTGTAGATTTCGTGTATGTTGCAATAGGTTGAATATTTAAAGGCTGCTGTCTGTCAGAGCGGCAGCGGTCCAGATCCGAGGGATGTACGTATATTCAAATCAAGAGGTTTTAAGTTAGAATCGAGGATCTACTTGATCTAACTCCATTCCGTGTAGCGAGTGGAAAACCATTTGCTAATCGGTATCAAGGTTTTTGCCCATTTATCTGCAATGGTGACCCAGATGTTACACAATTGCAGCAGACGACTTTTAATCCAATTTGACATCAACATGGGAACCCTATGTAAATAAAAATATATTTACTACATATAGTTGAAAACAAATGCGCCACAATGCGTCCAAAAGTCGTTTGCTACATATGCGTCAGAAAGTGTCTGCATGTGGGAACATGTTAAGGCAAAACACATAACATTGCGTCACACCATCTGATCAAAGCCTATTTAAGCTTAATGATTTCTGCACAATCCTTATTAAAGTCAATATGATATATTTTATAATATAAATGTAAATACGACTGAATAAAATAGTGATAAAACTACGGTTAGATACATATACTTATTTGTCCTCCAGTCAAGATGTTAAGCTTACAACTTCCAAACGCATTTATCGTGTTAAGCAGTTGTCCTCCCTCAGATGGAAACAAAACCCTTGTGTGTGAGTTATATGTCTTCCCAAATATACCATGTATAGACAAAATATACACTCTCCTCGCTCAGATGGAAAACTATGAGTGTGTGTTTTATTTGCCTTCCTAGAGATGCTATACATAGACAAAATAGACACTGTCTTTGCTCAGATTGAAAACACTTTACAATAGGATATAATGCAAAGAAGAGTTATATGTTCACTTGAGACTAAACATTCGTCAGAACACTGATGTATGAGGGTAGACAAGTACATCTTCACTTCATATGTAAATGAAATATAGTATAGGTTCGACAGTCGACATGATTGTTGATATTACTTGTATAAAAATTAAGGAAATTAAAACGTCTCTAACAAACTCACAATGTAACCCTTTGCGCCATACCGATGAATATTGACAACAGTTAATAACGAGCGAAGCTCGTTATGAGGTTTAACCTTAATAAGGGGAAATTTCCTATACTCAGTATGGAAAAAAATTGGGTGCAAAGATACTACGGCCAAGCTCATGAAATCCAAATGAAATTACATAGATCAAAGCAGGGAACCATGACCGACATTTATTCATATCCGGCCGACGTCACATCCGTCCAAATCAAGCTGGTTCCCGAGCTAACGCCAATAACTTTTTTGTTTACAGGAAAGGCTGATAACCAGAACCTATCGGCTACGAGTCCCTTTGCTTTAGGTAAGAATGTTTATCTCTCTCGTTTTAGTAACATATATTAACACAGACAATATAATTTTGGCGTTCTTGTAGGTAAAGATATATAAGATCTACATGTAGCTGTATTGTAAATATGAATGTTTTGCATTCATTGACGGATATTCCAGGCGATGGGATAACTGTCTGATCTAGGTCTAAGGATGCTCTTCGTGGTAAATTTGTTTCACTAGATCAATGAAAATGCTTCACAGACCTGCTCAAGTCGTCAGTCCTTCTGACAAAACTCCTTTGGACGGTCACAGATCGATGCAAACAATGGTTGAACATACACCCTGTGACCAAATCAGAGACATGTATTTATGTCTCTGCCCAAATACACCAAACAATGTTCATGTGTGTGACAGACAACACATATAAGATGAATGGTGGGATATTTTGCCATTAAACTGCAAAAGTTTCTTTTAAGTTCTCAATTCCTTTAGTCTAGCTATCACTATTTGTTTCGTTAGTGATCCGGAACTCCGACGCTTACTGTATGATGTAAGAAATAAATATGACCCTAAGTCCCTATGCATAAATATCACAAAAATAGCACATAAGAAAGTAAATCTATTTTTAGAAGTGTCCTTCCAAGTTCTCAAGTGCAGATTGTTTACACATTTAATGACGTAATATCTTGCGTGTCTACTGCATGGCATCAACTTCATTTGTTAGTGGTGAACACATTTGCAATGTGGACAGTTTATTTAAGACTAATGTCTAATCAGTTAAAACTAACAGCTTTTTAGACTAAAAGAACCCAAGAAGAAACGTCCCCAGTGTATTCAAGAGACATATCGGGTGTAAAAAAAAGGAAGTTTGAACAAGTTTTCTAAAAGACTTGACTTGAGACACATATCCGTGGCCGAGACGGATTTATATGGGCATGCCTTGTGCTGTGTGTTCTGAACAATAATTTTAAAAAATGTTTTTACAAGTGATTAAAATAATGTGATAATCAAAAATGAATCTTAACAAGGCACATTACATGTGAGGACGGTAGCCAGAAATCTCGACCCCATTATCGGTTTATATAGGTGTGAATGGATGATTTAACACACAAGTGTCATAAACAAAAGACTGATTAGTGATACTTACTTACCTGTTGATTGATTATTTAAATGATCTTGATGTGTTCTAAATAGTTAATCTGCTGCAGACAACTTTGAAAACATTTGGTGAGAAAAGGAGAGTATGTACATGTCAGGTTGACGTCTGTCTAAGGTATAGTTATATTAATGAATTAGGAAGATTGTGAGAAAAGGAGGAAATGTCCTCTATCAAACAATACTTCAAATCTTAAGAATACTTTGAAAACTATGATATAGGATAATTTATAACAATATTAAAACATACATCATTATTACATTAATTATCATCTAAATGTAGTGAGTATACAACAAAAGAACCATCATCCATTCACACCTATATAAACTGGGGTCTGAATTGGGGTCGACTATTCTTAGGAAATTGGGGTCGAGAATTCTGGAAGCCGTCAGGACCACTGGGATGCTTTAAAAGAATCCACCCTGCAGCTAAACATCATTCGAGTAAGTATAAAAACATCTTGCAAAACAGTTAAATCTTAAGAATTGGAAAATGCACAATTGATTTTTATTCAAAAGCATTGTGAGAAGTATAATTGCATATTGTCAACAGTTTGACCTTTTATCACAATGCTTTCAAACATCATATGCTGTAAGGTCAAATGTCATCTTCATAAGATAAACACAAATGTAAGTCTCATCTGTATCATCAGTAATTATAAAAATCATAATATGTCAATTAAAATGTTGATTTATCTTTGATTGTCAACACTATCTGTATAAACCCCTCAATGGCTACTTTTTCTGAACACAAGTGGGGAATTGGTCCCTTTTCAAAAAATTATAGAAGCATCTTTGCCCAAATATACTCAAATGAAAAATGTATAAAAATACCAAAATACACCGGAATCCTCAAAGTCTACCTAATTCTTAAAAAAATGCTCCAAATATCTGAAACAGAATTCAGTGAAGATTGGGATTTTTCGCACAAATTGGGCGAGAACTGGTTGTATCTCTGGAACATTGAGCGTGATTAATATAAGATTAAAGCTTGTTTCACAATTGTAAAAAAATATAAGTTTAAAGGAATAATCCAGATAAGACTGCACAGAGGTGCAAACTGGTCTAAAACAAAACTGGTTGCAGAACCCAAAGCTTGGCTTTTTGACATAACTAATATACATTATATTGTTTTCAATTCTGTTCTATTTTTTAAATATTAGGCTATTTAAAAGGAAAAAGGTATAAATAGTGTTTGTAATCTCATTCTTTAATTTAACATTTTATTTTATATAAAGCCACTTTTATTTGCAGTTATTGTCTGATGTCATTTATTAAAACAGCAATCAATCATATTCTGCATCAAGTTTTATTTTAAAACAGAATGGATTTAGAACATCCCATACAATCATGGAATAACAGTTCTGATGGCGAGTACTGGAGAGGAAATTCATATAAGCAGTAAGTGATATACCCCTTGGTCATTGGTACCTGTCTGTACAATGAAAATATCATGCATCTTTGACTGTGGGGTAATATTCTTTCCTGCATACACATCAAAACAGTAAATGGATTGAGATCAAGCTGTACAATCATGGAATCACAGCTGTTATGGCGATAATGGGAAAGGAAGTTCATATAGGCAGTTAGTGATATACCCATTGGTCATTGTTGTCTGTCAAAACAATGAAAATTGCATGCATCCTTGACTGTGGGATATAACTTCCTGCATCAACATCAAACAAGGGAATATATTGAGAGAAACCGATTTACTGATGGAATTACAGCTGTTATGATGAGGACAGGAGAGGAACTTCAGCTGATTACATATAATACTAATGGATTCATACAAGGTAACCTTTATTAATGGATATTGAGAACAATCTACAGGCAACATTTTACAACATCCAATATGAATGAAAGTTTATCAGAAAATCATCTCCATCAAATCTTGGCCAAGTTATAGACTGGGTCCTGTGAGGTGAAAAACTAGGTTTCAATATCAGTTTGAAGGAACAGATTGAAAACTCTCTGGATGCATTATTTTAAACTTAAGCATGTTGAAATGTTTTCAGAATAACTGTTTTGATGATATCTAGGCTAAGTTTAAATATATTCGGTCATAAACTAGGTCATGTTGTGTCATAAACTAAGTCACTCCACCAAATTGAAGTAAAATCCTGTTAGTCTAGAAACCACACTTTGCCTTCAGTAGCTTGAGGCTTTGTCAGAATGTTTGTCTTGACAATATCTAGACCTAGTAAGAATAAGGGTCATGGTGGGTCAAAAACTAGGTCACTAGACCAAATTGAAGGAACATTTTGTTAACACTGAGACATTTTGAATGCTGCATTTTTTATTTAAATATGTTAAAATTTTGTCAGAATTGGTGTCTTGGTGAAATCTAGACTAAACTATAGGTCATGTTGGATAAAAACAACAATGAGGTCCAAAGAAAAACATTTCAGAAAAAATATTGTAAACAGCTTGACCTCAAGGTTTGATTCAGCATCTTGAAACTTTGTAGGAATGTTCGCCTGATGATTATTGATATTTAGGCCAAGTTCAAATATTGGTCAAGTCTGTTTAATGTTAGCATGTTGAAACTTTGGCAGAATGGATGTTTTGAACATTGCTTTTAACCCAGAATCTATGTCACTAAGTCTAATTGAAGGAAAAACTTGTTTTCACTATTGTTTTCTTTTTACCTTTCTGTATTGGTTATGTTCATGTGATGAATTGAATGTTAAAATTGTTGAAGATTTGACTTTGCACCAACAGATAAAGTAGGAATAATGTACAACAGCGGTCTCAGTTCCGACAGCTTGAAACTGATTCCTTTATCATGGTAGTCACATACCTACAGGTTAGACCCATTTTAGACGCTGTGCTCGTGATGAGGCTTTGCCTTTTTCATATTAACTAGGGATGGGATCGAATACTGAAAACGATATTCGAATATTCGTTTTACTTATTCGAATATATTCGAATATTCGTTTTTCGAATCAAAAATCGGTATCCGATTTCAATTTTATCCGTACTGGTACCTCTCCATTTCCTTTTCAAATAATGGCGATTTTACAAGTAAAAGTATAAGCTATTGTTTACGTATATATTGCATGTTTTCAACTGTACTTACACTCTCTTTCTTTCTCAACAGATATATTTGAATTTCAAGTTGATGTAAATCAAGAAAGAAAATCCCCTCAAAACGATAAACCTAATCGCAACATTTTCTGAGCAGTATATTTATTGAGGTGTCGCTTGTTTACCGAATTTGATATATAACCGAATCAAATAATTAAAGGAATAATTATATATCTTAATCATACAGAAAGCATAGGGAATTGGGTGATATTTCGTTTACTTTCTTTTACCGATTTCGTCTAGTCAATTAGAAGAAATGGCGGACGATTCAATTTGTTTGCTGATGTGAATTTGATTTTAAAGAGGCAATACAGAGGAAAGCTGCATACTTTGAGACATAATGCAATGTTAAATATGATTTTTCTCAGTGTTGCAATAGCTGTCTATGATGTAAACGTCGACTATGTTTTGGTTAAGCTGGGAGGGCTTAACGGAACTCGACTTTCACTTTCGTATAATAATGATATGCAGACTGTCACCGTTTATACACTTTATACATGTGTGTTGATTAAAAAATATCGAACAAACCTGTCGTCAAGGTAATGTCTGGTTATATACACACGATAAGAACTCGGGTAAACGTACGAGTGACAATTATCGATTTTATAATTGATACTTAAGGTTTGACATAGTCTACGTTGTAAAAACGGTGTGTTCGTCGACTCGTACAGATTAAAACCTATCACTAATCCGGGATTAGGGGGTACCTAAAGGGGTATAGAACTATAAATATAAATCAATTTATTTTATTTTAAGGATAGACGGAATTTAAATGTATTTTGATAACAAAATCTAAATTTAGAATAACATTTTTCATAAGTTCAAACTGTCAATATATCTGAAGGATAGACGGTAATTGATCAGAATAATTACAATTTAAATGCATGTTATTAGTCGCCGGGCAGAAGCTCGCGACTTCTATTGTTAATAGGTTTTCGGAAATGACATGGGAGGGGGGATTATTATTAGAAAGAAACACATTTAGATGTCTTGAACTTATTACAATTGTGTTTGTTTAAAAACACTAGGTAATGACACATCTAAAATGAAATAAATATTCCGATGTTTTAGGTATTTTCAGTTTCTTTATTTTGCCTCGAATTTAAGTTTTTTTGTTTTATTTACGAAGACAAAACAGTCCCTATTAGCTAGACTGGTATACTTTATTTTACACTATATACTACATGTACTCAAAAGGCGATAACTACAAACCTTTACGTCACACAGTCTAATTTGAAGCAGACTGTTTGTTATGTATATTCTTCTTTTAATGGCAATTTTAACTTACTGAATGTTATTTTCATGTTCAAAGAGATATCTTGATTTGTGAAGAAGGCATTTTATAATGTTTATCCATGTATATCTAAAATATGAAATTTTTCTAAGCTAAAACTGTTGATCGCGTGACTCGCGAATACCAACTGCGTAGATCAATCTCCTTTGCAGAGAGCCGCTCTTTACACTCACTTACAAATAGTAAATCGTAGGTGATTTGAAATGTTTATTTGGTTCGAAACAAATGAAGAAAAAAACACCGAGATAAAACTAGTTTTAATAGAAAAATTACTTTGAACGAACACTCTCTGCCTATAAAGAGAGTTTCAAGTACGACACCTCTGCGAATAAGAAAGAATCGGGTCTTTCGTACAAAATTATTTCGTCCTTGACAATTTTAAATGTGTCATTTAATTCCCTAAAGGCATATTGCTTCCGATCTGCATATTGGTATGCATCATTGATACAAGGGCGCTCATCATAAAATAATTTTAAAACATGAGTAGTTTGTTATTTTCATTATAAAAAAGGAAGGAAAGAATTAAAATAAATTAACATGTTGTAGGGCTCAGTTTATGTTCGAAATTAAGTTTAAATTATACAACAATTTCAATGAGATTTAACTGTTTAGTTGATATTATATTTCGAAGGTGGTCTAGTTTATAAATATAGGACTACATTTCAACATTTGTTAAAGTTATGATATAATTAGGATGCCAAGCTAATATCATTTTGAGAAAAAGAGAAAACTTTATGTCTTCCGCGATTTAACCCTTATCTCATTGTTTTAAAATTATATTGCTGCAAAGGTGTCCACTGTTGACTTTAATAGAGGAAAGGCAAAATGACGTGCTATTGCATGCACATCCTAAATTGTCTGTTTTGTGGTTTTATTGAAAAATAATAAAATTCAAATATTCTGACAAACATCTTGAAAAGTGTATGTGGAATTCACAAATCTTATAATTCCTTAATGAAAGCACTGTATACATACTAAGACTAATGATTGGCAGGATTTCTTATTTCCATTACTGTTTATGATCAATAATTAGTTGGTTGTGTGTATGGTCAACCTACTTTGGAATGGAGATTGATCATAAACAATGAAAGGCTTCAATTATCATTCACTTCGTTGACAACACAATGCAACTTATTATACATTTTCACTTGACCCCCACCCCTGATGTTCCAATATGCCCCTCAGTTGATAACTGTTTATTCAACTACTATAATGTTAGTGTTATGCATAACTGCACTATGGATATCCGGCGACATTGATGCGTTGCATCAACTTTCTCTTGTAATTTAATTGTTTTCTTTTAAGCATTATGCCCCATTCATAGTATCACGTTTTGGCCGCCACGTTTAGCTACATTGGGAAACGTGGCTACAACGTTAGTAAACGTAGAACTACGTGGCTAAAACGTGATCAAACGTGACAAAACGTGAAGTGGACATTTTAATTTTGGACATTTTCAAAATTCGCTCACGTTTCCCCACAACGTACAACAATGTGACGAGAACGTGGTACAGCGTAGTATAACGAAACAGAAACGTAGCAAAAACGGAATAGAACGTGAACATAGCGCGTCCCACCGGTTGATACGTTAAGTTGCGTTTGCTGACATGTTGTGCTGCGCTATGCTACGTTGTGGCCTCGTTTCTACCACGTTCCTCGTACAGCGTTATGCCACGCTATGATATGCTGTAACACGTTGTTCTATGTTCAGAGCTGTATTATGCTACGGTGTTTGACGTTATACGACGTTGTGTACGTTTCTGCTATGTTGTGCTACGAGGTTTTTTTATCTTCAATGCAAAACAACCCTAAAAGTCTATTAATTAAATAAAGGTATATTGGTCTTGAAACAAACTTACTATATACATTCAACGAGCAAAACCTTCTTCTCAGCGGTAATGGATACTTCAACTTCTTATAAATGATGACTGATGTTCGATTGATAGTTGTATTATAAATAATGAATGATCGAAAAGTGTTCTACTTTAAATTGTTCTCGTAGCCATCTACCCCTTGTGTAAGCATTGCACAATATAATGTAAGTTAATATGAACAAGAGACAGAAAAGGCAATATTTAAAAGGGGAAGTGCGCACCTTGGGACCTAGATCTCCCATCTCGCACTGTTCTGTTCTATTGACTCAGTACTTCCCGCAACTCTCAAGCAAAGGTGCAATTCAATTTGAAACATATCAAGTGTTGGCACTGAGAGACGGATGCATTTTTTAAGCAATCCGTCCAAAAATCTCACAATCTTCACTTAAGTTTTGTTGAGTTTGAAATAACAAATAATAAAATATCATTAATTGTTTATTATATCACAACACTATTTAAGACATATAAATCTATTCAAATGAGTTTTCTGATATAACATATGTTCAATTTATATAAATACGTTAAACTTTGACATTACTCAATACATAAAACTACATATTACAACATTATTTAAGAAACATTTTCTTCTTATTACCTCCATTTCTGGAGCATCCAATTACTTACGCGCCCAAAGCTTTGTCCATTTGGTATGTATGACAGGATGTTTGTTGGAGTCATATAGAAGCTTTCTGATGCCTCTGCAGCAGACTTCTTTTGAAAACATAGTGACAAAAGAAAAAGTTGCTCAAAACGATCAATTTCTCCTTTTGCCACAATTTTTTCAACACTTTTATATATTTATACTTTCTTATATTAGGGGTAATTTCAATCTCATTGAAACCAGACCTACTCTTCACAATGTTCTCAACTATTTTCAGTTATAATACCTTCATACATAGAGATTTTCAATTTTATTTTACTAATTGTCTTCAAAGTGGTCTGCTACAGATTTGCTGTATGTGGGAAAGGATAAACTTAGATGCCTTTGAGGTGTTGACGTGTCTGCATACTAAATTTATCAAAGGCATAGGCCTTCTACTTTCAGACAAGAAGATTTTTTAAGTTTTGGTTAATTTCCCCTTTTTTTTAATTATAGACAAGAAGCTTTTTAAAGATTTTCCCCTATATGAGTCCATGTTAAACAAGTGACCCCCGGGGAGGTGTCATTTTTGACCCCAGGGCTATAATTTGAACAATCTTGGTAGAGGTTCACTAGATGATGATACATATCAAATATCAAAGGCATGGGCCTTCTACTTTTAGAAAAGAAGATTTTTAAAGTTTTCCCCCTATATTAGTCTATGTTAAACAAGTGACCCCCGAGGAGGGGTTATTTTTGACCCCAGGGCTATAATTTGAACAATCTTGGTAGAGGTTCACTAGATGATGCTACATACCAAATATCAAAGGCATGGGCGCTCTACGTTCAGACAAGAAGATTTTTTAAGTTTTGGTTAATTTCCCCTTTTTTTGTTGCCGTGGCAGCCAAAGTTCTGCATGGAATAGAATTTTTTGAACAAGTCTGAAAGAGATTCACCCAAGGAACATTCCTGTAAAATTATTTTGAATTTGGTTAATTGGTGTAGAAGAAGTCATTTGTATGAACATGTGAACGGACGGACGACGACGGACGGTGAGCGATCACAAAAGGTCACCTTGCACTTCGTGCATTGAGGAGCTGACAAGGGCCATAACTTGCATTAAATGCAGAATAGAGTTATCTTACTTAATAACTTGAAGAGATGCGGTAGTTGGGAAGAGTTGTATAAAAATTCAATGCAATGCATCATTGTGACAGCAAATTTAATAGTCTATAGTTGGGAAGGAGGTAAAACATGATGTATACTCCCTGTATATGTTTATCAACTAAAAATCAAACAACTAATCAATTTAATTCAATAATCAAGGCATGACAGTCATAGAATTTGAAGATATATATACAGCTTCATAAAGTTCAACCCTTTCCCATATACAAACAAGAGGCCCATGAGGGCCTATGTTCTACTGGTATGGTTCTTTGGTCATTTTCAATCCAGAGCATGTATGTATGGTGAAGATCGTATAGTAAATGGAGCCTCTTTTGTGTTCACAAGCTCTATTATATCAATTTTGACAATTTCAAGGGCCATAATCCAGTCTTGCATTGGCGGATCTGGCTGGTTTGTGAAAGGAACCGAGCTCTCATCAATATTCAACTACTATCTAAGTGTGGTGAAGATCGGATAGTAAATCGAGGCTCTATTGTGTTCAAAAGCTGTATTATAGCAATTTTGACAATTTCAAGGGCCATAATCCAGTCATGCAAGGGCACATCTGGCTGGTTTTCAAAAGGAACCAAGCTCTCATCAATATTTAACTACTATCTAAGTTTGGTGAAAATCAGATAATAAATGGAGCCTCTATTGTGTTCACAAGCTCTATTATAGCAATTTTAACAATTCCAAGGGCCATAATCCAGTCTTGCATATGCCGATCTGGCTGGTTTGCGAAAGGGACCGAACTTTTATAAATATTTAACTACGATCTAAGTTTGGTGAAGATCGGATAGTAAATAGAGGCTCTATTGTGTTCACAAGCTGTATTATAGCAATTTTGACAATTTCAAGGGCCATAATCCAGTCATGCAAGGGGACATCTGGCTGGTTTTCGAAAGGAACCGAGCTCTCATCAATGTTTAACTACTTTCTGAGTTTGGTGAAGATAAGTTAGTAAATGGAGCCTCTAGTGTGTTCACAAGCTTAATTATAGCAATTTTGACAATTTCAAGGGCCATAATCCAGTCTTGCATCGGCGGATCTGGCTGGTTTGTGAAAGGAACCGAGCTCTCATGGATATCTAACTACTGTAAAAGTTTAATTGAGATACAATCAAAACTGAAGACTTTATCGCGTTCACAAGCTGTAGTATAGCAATTTTGACAATTTCAAGGGCCATAATCCAGTCTTGCATGGCCGAATCTGGCTGGTTTGCAAAAAGATTAAGCTCTTATGGATACCTAACTACTGTGTAAGTTTGGTGAAGATCAGATAGTAAATGGAGCATCTATTGTGTTCACAACCTCTATTATAGCAATTTTGACAATTCCAAGGTCCATAATCCAGTCTTGCATGGGCGGATCTAGCTGGTTTGCAAAAGGAACCGAGCTTTCATAAATATCTAACTACTCTATAAGTTTGATTGAGATACAATCAAAACTGAAGACTGTATCGCGTTCACAAGCAATTGTTTACGGACGCACGGACGACGGACACCACACCACGGCATAAGCTCTTCTGGCCTTTGGCCTGTACAGCTAAAAGTCTATACCAGACGACTTTGAAATCATCTAAAAAATATGGAAACTCACAAGAACTGATAGAACACTTGTTGAATAAAGTTTAAAACATTGTGGCAAAATGAGAAAATGTTCATTGTGAGCAAATTCTTCTTTTAGCCACAATGATTTCAAAAGTTGCTTGCTGCAGAGGTGTAATAAAGTGTTTGCATACATGTGGGGAAATACTTTAAACAGCCACCCACAGTCATACCTTGCAAGTGTGCAACTGCCTCTGGGAGTCTGGAATCAGATCTGTCAAATAGCTAACATGTCTCTTTGTTATGGTAGAATAGACCAATTAACTAGTCAGTCTGTAAGTAAAATAATTGTGAGATATTAAATTGGTAACAGGACCATTGCTGTATTAATATGACACACAGAGAGAAAAACATGCAGCCAGTCTGGAGCTCAAACCTGGGATGTCTAGTTTTCAAAGCGGATACTCTACCGACTGAGTTTTGCTATGTTCATAACGGATATACTGAATACATCAGACTTGTGTGAGACGGGTACACTGATAACATCTGAGATTCTGTATGTATTTCCACTCATTTTCAAGGGTAGTGGTTCGAATGATGTATTCATGTGTGTGTGATCAAGTAGTTGTCAAATTGAAAGTCTATGAAATTCACACGATTAAATGTGTTCACAATTTGTTTAGTTTGTCTGTATTCTGTGCTAACTGTATGCCTTGTAACACACATAAGCATTCCAACTAGAACTTCATAATCATAATATTATTATTAATAAACAACAACCTCTCACACAGAGTGTTTATTTAAATTGACCAAAATGTTCAATGCATCTAGAGCAATTGAAAGAATGGGAAAAGTATATATGTCTTTATGTGTGACATTTGTAGTATGCCATGAAAAATTGAATTAAGATGACTGACAGAGTTGATGAACAGTCTTACTCATGAGACATTCGGTACGTTCAATCTTGGGTACTGATCGTATAGTTTCCTAAACAAAACATACCTGTGTCGTTTAAACAAATTAAGCATGTTAAAATGAACAAACACTAATTGATGATTTCATATTATTAAAGAATCCTACAGAAATCATTTAAACTTATCTGTAGTTAATACTGATCTTGTCGCAGCATTAGCGTTTTTGAACTCGGTATTTGGTTGGCCAACAACTGTAGTCTGTAAACTGAGAGTATCGTCCCTTAGATAATTTGACCTATATACAGTCAAGTAACCCTTAGCGGATCATAACCAATAGCGGATCACTTTAATGTTCAAGACACGCTAACTTATTTATTAGACAAAATTATTGTGTATAAATTGGCAGGTAAGTACTTCATGGTATTATGTAAATACACAATAAAAATGATGCTTGTCGGACTTCAAATTCATCTGTATCATTTGAACGTATGATGCAAGTGTTTACGTGACCCAGTTATTACTACCTTGTTTTGAAGAGAACATGTGTTTTTCGCGGCAACAGCTAGCGATCTTAATTATGTTAGTTATTTATTTTGACATTTTATGAAAGACAAATACATACACCTATTGAAATGTAACCAATCATTCTTATTTGTCTTTGCATGTTTACACTGAAGCGATAACAGAATAGTTAGGTAAGTTACCATTAGCGGATCGCCACTTTGTTTCCATGACTGAGTCTGAGGGGTTTTCTCAAAATTTTATTTTCGACAATTTAGCCATTAACAATGATGCTAGTGATTAAATTGGAAATCTATCAATACAAATATGCATTTAGATAAAACATAACTTGTACAATCACAGCAGAAGTTTTGACAGCTAAAATGTTGCTTGAGATGCCCCCCCCCCCCCCCCCCCCCCCCCTGATAATCAGTAAGTCACGTGATCCCCTATTGCTACAATTGATCCGTTAATGCATCAATAACTCAAACTGGTAAACAACGGTCTGTACAGCTGTTTCTGCACTAAAACTGAAAAAGTGTTTGTCAATTTAATGGAAAATGATTTTACTTGTGGACTATAAACAAACAAGTTCCGAAACATTGACCGTTTCTTTTATGCACTACTTTGTTTCGTTACTGATCCGTTAAGGGTAACTTGACTGTATGTTCTAAACACAACCTATACACAATTTATTTAATTTGTGGTTTTATTTCAACACATACGTACATTTAAAAACAATTCTCAGATGACATTTGTGTGGCTGCTGGTAGCTAGTCGAATGTCGTCGTCTTTTGACTAACCAGTGTGTTTTCGATCATTGAAATACTCCGACTCGAATTTGTATGTCGAGAAAACACCACGGCACCACACAAAAACTCCATAATTGGTAATTCAGTCGAGACGAAAATGGTTTTGAGTCGACGGATTTCGTTCTGATGGCCGCCATATTTGCGACTTTTCACCGACCCGAAAAGTACGACTATCTTAGCTACGATAGATTGATAAAACGGTTATCGGACGTAATTCCGGACTTACGCCCAAACTTACGACAATCTTAGTTAAGACCGAGTTACGACTGTTGATAAAACGGGCCCCAGGAAGGGAATGACTGACCCAAAGTTGAATATTCAGGGCTTAGCCCATCTCAGTGACCATAGTTATATATAAATAATGCACTGATTAGTTGATTGACTGTATTAATTCACTGATAGGATATTGTGTGTGTGAAAGTATTATACAAACATTTACCAACCAACCCCACATTTTCCACATTTTACAGCTATATTTGTAGTATATGACTGTCTAATAACCATATTTGGTCATATGTATTTATCAACAGTTCAAAAGATAGTGCCATACATAAGAAAACTTCAGCTTTGTTTACCTTTAAATCTAGGTCAGTATGACACAGTCAGGGTGGAAATTTAACACGCATTCTGACGTACCTAATAACTGAATGCCCACATGAGCCCCCTGTCCACTCCAGGCAACCAGTTTCTACATTTACTATGCATTTTGAGTGTAGTCGGTCTCGTACTGTATTTCAGAAGTTGTCCATTATTACAGACGATACAAAAGTGACCTTTCATAATTTGACCCGAAAGTGCTTTAGGTCACAATACACCAAATAAATTCCTTCTTTGTTTACATGTAAATCAACCAGCTTCAACCCTCGTTTGTCACATTTTCTAAGCGTTTCCCTTGTAGAACACCATATATCATTGAAAAAAGATACTTCTTACTTTTAAAATAATTCATAGAAAATGCGGGGTCATGCATTATGCAAAAAAGAACTCGCTCTGTGAAGATGGGGACCGTCCTTTTTACCACAATCCAGCTAGGCTGTAACTGGGTTTCCACATACTCTACTTTCAGTTTCACACAAGGTCAAACTACCTAAAACGATCAAATAAAACAGTTCCAGTTCATCCTTTACATATTTACAAAGAATTTACACCCATTGTCACATATCCAATGCAGTCTGGGCCAGATGTACAACCATGTCTAGGCAAACAAAGTTTTGTTTACGCACTACTGTATATCAAAGGGGCCCGCGGATGTATTTAGCGTAATTTGAACTTTTGCACAAGTTTTATCCGATGATGAATGGGACTATATAATAACAAGGGGATTCTAAGTGGACATTAACTTTCTTTTCAATATCTAAATTTAGTGTCTATTACGCTCATAAAACATGTCAATTCTGTCTGTGACGTAAATTTTATAGTAAACAAACCAAAATCGCAACTTCTTGTTGATGAATCGTGCAATGATCTTTTGGCACTCATTGGAGTATTTCAGTACAAGTTATTACGCATAAAAAAAATCTGATAATGTGTTTGTCACAGTATGTTTGATTACCTGTTATGTATGTAACACCGATAATTTTACACCTGCCATATGTGTTTCGCATGTTGATTGACCGCTGTACACAAGCAGATTACAGATCATGAGGGTGGGCATTGACGGCATTTCAAAGGGGACAACTGATTAAAGCTGTTTATAGTGTATAATTGGTCGGGGTGGATATAAAGTGACCATTTAAAGCCATCGACCACAAGTGACCGCTTGTATACAGTAAAACTTGCATTAGGCAGCCAATGAAGTAAATATTTAGTATTCATTCCATCAGACTGGGGGCTATTTTGCCTTGCATGGCTATAGAGAAAACTAAAAGAAATCTTCTCCGACGAAAGTGAAAGGCCGATTTTCAAAGAAAATGCAGAAATGTTCCTTAAGTGACCTATCAGAGTCCTTTAAGCCATGTTGATTGGTTAAAAAACATGGCTGCCACAGATCGGGGCTATTTTGCCTTATATAGCTATAGTGAACAATTTAAAAAAAATCTTCTCCAAAAGTGGCGGGCCTATTTTCAAATAATGTTGTACGGTGACCCTCTATCAGATTTCACCAAGCCATGTTGATTGGTAGAAAACTATAGCCGCCATGGGCCGGGGCTTATATGGCTAAAGTAAAAAGATAAAATCAGGTGAGCAATCCAGGGCCACCATGGCCCTCTTCTTTTACTTTTAATGGTGATGGGACAATATAATGACTAGGAGAGCTCTTTTTTAGTGGATATTAACTTTTATTTCAATATCCACACTTACTGTCAATCGGTAGGCAAAAGCTCATTAAACTTTTTAATTTTGTCCATTTCGCCCTTGAAGTGGTTGGCGTACTGATGTAATAGAGTAATCACTTTTCCATCAACTAAAACTGCAACGTCTCGATAAAGAACCATGAATGTTTATATAAAGCTGATCATGTCATCTGTGATTATGCTGATCATGTGACCGGTGTGTACACACTTAGTTACGTCATATGACCTGCTGAACACGACTATTTGCAACCCTGCTTCAAGCAAGAGTTACAAAATGGCGGAGGGTGACAATTCTGGATACTGGTGTGTAAATAATCCTAAAATACGAACCTGATTTGGATATTTTCACTTAATGTTTATCAGTTGGAAGATTGTTATTGTCTGTTTTACCTTGTCCATTTTGCCTGCACAGACGGTGTAACATGTAATCGCCATTCCCAAATCGCAATTTCTCGATAATGAGCTGTACAATGATTAGCTGATAACGTCATATGTGACTTGCTGATCATGTGACCAGTTTGTTCATTGATAATTGGCTTGTCGAAATTGAACGATGACTACTGATCATTCAATCGAATAATTCCACATAATAATATCTAGAACAGTTGAGAAGGGAGTTAACTATCTGATGCGTTGCCGATAAAGATGGGTTTTCCCATCTACAAATGGCCGATTCAGTCCGATTTCATATTTTCATAGTTGAAAGAATTGAAGCGGAAAATTAACAAGAGCTGTCAGAGGACAGCGCGCTCGACTATACCACTGCTTTTTAAGTTACTGAGACATGGAGTCCAAAAAGGGTCATAAGACTCATAACTTGCATTTAAAGCTGGATAGATTTATCATACTTGATTGTTTACATAGATGTGATGGTTAGGAAGGGCTGTATAAAGTTTCTATGCAATGCATTAAGTAATTACTAAGAGTCTCTTAATGTAGTTGCATGCACAACTTTAACCAGAAAAAAGGATAATAACTTTCATAAAATGCAGGATAGAGTTATTTAACTTGAAAATCAACATAGGTGCAATAGTTGGGAAGGGTTGTATAAAGTTTCAAAGCAATGCATCAAGTAAATACTAGGATATCGACTTTTGATTTAGTGGCATGCGAAATTTTAACCAAGTTTCTAGGTAAAGAAAGGGCCATAATT
This sequence comes from Serripes groenlandicus, assembly GCA_031761405.1. Lineage (NCBI taxonomy): Eukaryota > Metazoa > Mollusca > Bivalvia > Cardiida > Cardiidae > Serripes > Serripes groenlandicus. The sequence continues at coordinate 7,107,777 of JASEVX010000016.1, forward strand.
TGCTCTGGATCGAGTTACCATTCTTGATTGTTAACATAGGTGTGATGGTTGGGAAGGAGTGTATATAAATTCAATACAATCTATCAAGTAGTTACCAAGATATGGTCTCTAAATGTAGTTGCACACACAACTTTAACCAGAATGTGTAAGTTAAAAAAGGGTTATTACTTGCATAAAATGCAGGTCATAGAGTGATCCAACTTAATAATCAACATAGGTGTGATAGTTGGGTAGGGCTGTATAAAGTTTCAATGCAATGAATCAAGTAAATACTGAGATATAAACTCTTAATTTAATTGCATGCACAACTTTAACCAGACTTTCCAGTACAAAAAGGGTCATAACTTGCATTAAATGCAGGATAAAGTTATCTAACTGGATAATCTACAAAGATGTGATAGTGGGGTAGGGTTGTAGAAAGTTCCAATGCAATGAATCAAGTAAATACTGAGATATATGGACTCTTAATGTAGTTGCACGCAAAATCTTAACCAGAATTTCTAAGTCAAAAAAGGGCAATAACTTGCATAAAGAGTTATCTAACTTGATAATCTACAAAGGTGTGATAGTGGGGGTAGGGTGTAGAGAGTTTCAATGCAATGAATTAAGTAAATACTGAGATATGGACTCTTAATTTAGTTGCACGCAAGATCTTAACCAGAATTTCTAAATAAAAAAATTGCCATAACTTGCATAAAATACAAGATAGAGTTATCTAACTTGATACTCAACATAGGTGTAATAGTGGGTAAGGGTGGTAGAAAGTTTCAATGCAATGCATCAAGTTAATAAAGAGATATGGACTTAGTTGCACGTAAAACCTTAAACAAGGTGTGACGCGGACGCCAACGCCAGGGTGAGTAGTATAGCTCTCATATTCTTTGAATAGTCGAGCTAAAAAGGCAACAACAAACAGAGAAATAGAGAAGTGTCTTATTTGTTCATGTTAATTGTACATGCATGTACCCTTGAACATCAGAAATGTTGCATGCATGCTGATTATTTAATGTGTTTCACGCAATGCGTTGCATGAATGGGCATGCTGCATTTAGAGAAAATTTAATATTGCAGAAATTCATACCTTTAAAGATCCACATTTCTGCAAACCAGCCTTCAACTGAAACAGTAATAATGGTTGAATTGATATAATACATATATCTAATCCAGGTAGCAACGCAGGCTGTCAATTCAGGGGTTGTGAGTTTGAATCCCAGCTTCGCCAACTTTCTTTCCGACGTTTGACAAAAATCAATGCGTCATTTGTCTTTCACCAATGGGCTAAGTCTATGTGGAAAAGCAGCCAGTTGCTTGGGAAGATTGTTGTGTGGAGTACTTGTGCGAGAAAACCAGAAAACACATTATGTAGTTACGGTGAACTGGCCGCGGCCCGCCGTGATATGAGATAATGTTAAAAACGGCTTTAAAGCCCAATCAATCAATCAATAATTAGGATTAAACGCAGATGTTTGCATGAGGTCAAAATATTTTACAATCTTAATAGGGACATAGATAAGAGGGATAGGCAACTCCACCTGTACATCTGTTATCTGGTTAAAATATCACATGCATGATGGAGGAATAAAATTGTCCACATTTTCACAATTTGTAGCAAATAAAACCTTGAAGTCAAAATTACAGATACAAATATTTAATATTAATTAATTATTTTTTCACAAATTGTTAACATTATTAATAACAAATAATAAACACACTTGATTTTCCATGTTTCTTTATATCAATCAACTTAAAAGGTTCTAAGCTGTAACCCCAAAATTTATAAAATGAGCCTCAACTTTTGGAACACATCGGGTTTGCCGGTCCCCAAGAAATGGTTGTAAAGTATTGTTAAGGATACACTATAGGGGCGTACAATCGTCAATTGATACAAACACCTGTGACACACAATCATTGATCAGTATTATTTTTTTAATTTCATTTTTAAGCATTCCGAACTGGTTTCTTATTGATTACAAAAGCAGAAAACTTTTTGTGGGTGGGGTAAATAAATTATTGATCAATAAAAAGCAAGTTTATAATGAAATAAATTGTTATAATTATGTTACCTCTTGTTTAGTATGACTATGAATAAGTTAAAAATACATTATTGGGTTGAACAATGTGACGTAATTCTTATCAAACCTATTTCTGTATTTCACTATTTGGCTCGTTGTGAAAATAAATTCCACTTTTTCATTGATCAGTAGACGAAGCTTCCAGGAAAAAATAAGCCAGCGGAAACACCGATATATGCGGAAGATTATAATGCTAATAATTAAGAAATAGAACTGATTCTTATTAGGAGTAAAACAAACCATGCATGGATATATTTAATGTTAAATTTATTCTTACCATTCGCTTCCCGTATGGCATTGCCGCCATCTTGGATGAACTTGACAACAGTTTTAAAAGTTGTTAACATTCAAATTATATGTAGTACTAAAAATACACATTCTTTCATTTATCTTTAAAATCAATATTTTCTCGCATATATTGAAACTTATAAACACAATTTAAGAATAAAATAATAAAAATATTCATATATAGCCATTCTTTGTTTTAAATCGACATTTTGTGCTGTCCACACAATGCCTATAATAATAGACTCGTAAATATACGCGAGGTATTAAAACAATTCACAATTTTCGCAGATCGCGTGTCAAATCAACGTGAAACAAATTAAAAACCCTTTGACTGTTAATGATTCATAATACGAATTTGTATTAACGAAAAAAAATCTTATATTTGGCGGTCATAAGATCATGAAATATTGCGTTGACCAAAAAATGTCCACGCAACCCAGCGGTCCACGCAATGCTAGTTATAAAGTACAACCGGTCCACGTTACGTCTGAAATAGGTATATATATATATATACATATATATTGAATAAAAATAAAAATAAAAAAAATTAGAACGTGTAAAAATTAGCGGAAAAATACCGTTTTCTTAACGGTTTATATGTAACAAAGAGGGAAATTAGGGTGACTGTATTCAAAGTTAAAAAGGACCCAAATATTATTAATATAAATCAAATAAAAAAATATATTTATATTCAGGAGATATTTGTCTTGAAAACTTGATAAGTTCCTTTTTAAATTTTTGCAAAACAAAATTGTTATTGAGAAAAAAATAAAAAGTTGCTTTAAAATCCCATGTAATTTAAGTTATCGATTTTTATAGTGGCTGATTCTCATAGTTGGATATGAATTTCTCCTTTTTCCACCATATTTTCATAAATCATCTGCTGCATAGGCGTCAGAAAGCGTTTATAGTATATGTTGGAAATATCTTACTTTGTAACTGTATGAATATATTCATTGATATTGAATACAGTTGAAAATATTGTTACAAAAGGAGAAATTGCACATAATGAACACTTTCTCCTTTTACCACCATGTTTTCAAAATGCATCTGCTGCAGAGACATCAGAAAGAATCTATAGTATATGTTGGAAATATCTTACTTTGTAACTGTATGTATATATATACATAGATATTGAATACAGTTGAAAACTGTGCCAAAAGGAGAAATTGCTTATAGTGAACAATTTCTCGTTTTACCACCATATTTTCAATATTCAACTGCTGCATAACGTCAGAAAGTGTCTATAGTATATGTTGCAAAAAAAATACTTTGTTACTGTACACATGTATATATATATTCGTAGATATTGAATACAGTTGAAAACATTGTGACAAATGGAGAAATTGCTCATGATGAGCAGTTTCTCCTTTTTCCACCATATTTTCAAAAATAATTAGATAACATTTTCTGGGCAAGTTTTACTGTCAGAAAGCGTCTATATGTTGGAAAGGGTTAAGACTATCTTGCTGTATAACTGTATGCATATATATTCATATATTTTGAATAAAGATGAAAACATTGTGACGAAAGGAGAAATTACTCGTAATGACCAATTTCTCCTTTTTCCACAATATTTTCAAAATTCATCTGCTGCATAGGCGTCAGAAAGCGTTTATAGTATATGTTGGAAATATCTTACTTTGTAACTGTATGTATACATATACATTGATATTGAATACAGTTGAACACATTGTGACAAAAGAAGAAATTGCTCATAATGAGCAATTTCTCCTTTTTCAACTTTATTAACAAAAGTCGTTAAATGCAGAGACGTCAGAAAGCGTCTATATGTGAGAAAGGTTCAATAATATCTTATTTTTCAACTGTGTATGTATTGGTAATGAATAAAGTTACAAGCATTGTGAATAAAGGAGAATTTCCTCATTGTTTCACTATCATTTCAAAAGTCGTCTGCTGCATAGGCATCAGTAAACGTTCATATGTGGGAAAGGGTCAAGCATATGTTTTTGTGCAACTGTATATGTATTGTTATTGAGAACACCTGGAAACAAATGCTACGAAAGTTCTCATGTTAAAGTCAAGTGATTGAATAAAATTGCAAACATTGTGTCAAAAGGAGAAATTGCTCATAATGATATCAAAAAAATATCAAGAAGTGGTATTTGTTTTCAGCATTTACAGTTGGCAATAAACCGCCATCGTTTAGATGATTTGTCACAATTGTTCAAGGAAAATACATTGAATGGTAAACCTAGAGTAACATCAACAAAACGCATCATTGAAAATATGTTCAATTACCTAAAAAATAATTAGATAACATTTTCTGGGCAAGTTTTACTGTCAGAAAGCGTCTATATGTTGGAAAGGGTTAAGACTATCTTGCTGTATAACTGTATGCATATATATTCATATATTTTGAATAAAGATGAAAACATTGTGACGAAAGGAGAAATTACTCGTAATGACCAATTTCTCCTTTTTCCACAATATTTTCAAAATTCATCTGCTGCAGAGGTCTCAGAAAGCGTCTACAGTATATGTTGGAAATATCTTACTTTGTAACTGTATCTTTATATTCATTGATATTGAATACAGTTGCAAATATCTTACTTTGTAACTGTATCTTTATATACATAGATATTGAATACAGTTGAAAACTTCGAACAATATGAGAAATTGCTTATAATGAACAATTTCTCCTTTTACCATCACATTCTCAAAATTCAACTGCTGCAATACGTCAGAAAGTGTCTATAGTATATGTTGCAAATAATTTACTTTGTTACTGTACACATGTTTATATATTCATAGATTTTGAATACAGTTGAAAACATTGTGACAAAAGGAAAAAATGCTTATGATGAGCAATTTCTCTTTTTTCCACAATATTTTCAAAATTCAACTGCTGCATAACGTCAGAAAGTGTTTATAGTATATGTTGGAAATAATTTACGTTGTTACTGTGCACATGTATATATATTCATTGATATTGAATACAGTTGAAAACTGTGCCAAAAGGAGAATTTGCTTATAGTGAACAATTTCTCCTTTTACCACCATATTTTCAAAATTCAACTGCTGCATAACGTCAGAAAGTGTCTATAGTATATGTTGCAAATAATTTACTTTGTTACTGTACACATGTATATATATATTCATAGATATTGAATACAATTGAAAACATTGTGACAAAAGGAGAAATTGCTCCTGATGAGCACCACCATATTTTTCCACCATATTTTCATAATTCATCTGCTGCAAAGGCGTCAGAAAGCGTCTATAGTATATGTTGGAAATATCTTACTTTGTAACTGTATGTATAAATATACATATATATTGATTGGCGGCCGTTTCACTGTGGCGGTTGTTTCGCCCAGATATGAAAAATGTTTAATATTCATATAAGTTTATTATGAATTTTATTAAATTTAAGGCATTTTTATTCTAAAATGCCCAATTTCAACTTTAAACACATTTTACGTTTTCTCATTTTCCCATACTAGTCCGGTTACCCTGTCAGAAGATATTGAAATGTATAATGCGTGGATATAGGGTGATATGTTCATTAGTATCTAGTGGAGACAATGAAACATAAATATTGAATACAGTTTAAAACATTGTGACAAAAGGAGAAATTGCTCATAATGAGCAATTTCTCCTTTTTCAACTGTATTAACAAAGTCGTTAGATGCAGAGACGTCAGAAAGCGTCTATATGTGAAAAGGGTTCAAGAATATATTATTTTCAACTGTATATGTATTGGTAATGAATAAAGTTAAAAGCATTGTGAATAAAAGAGAATTTCAACCTTTTTTCACTATCATTTCAAAAGTTGTCTGCTACAGAGGCATCAGAAAACGTCTATATGTGAGAAAGGGTCAAGCATATGGTTTTGTGCAACTGTATATGTATTGTTATTGAGAAAACCTGGAAACAAATGTTACAAAAGTCCTCATATGAAAGTCTAGTGATTGAATAAAGTTGCAAACATTGTGTCAAAAGGAGAAATTTCTCATAATGAACAATTTCTCAATTTTCCCACTATATTATCAAAAATCGTCTGCTGCAGAGGCATCAGAAATGATCTTAAGTATATCTTGTAAAGGTTTAAGAACACCTTTTTTGCAACTGTATATGTATTTGTTATTGAAAGTCTAGTTTTTGAATAGAGTCAAAAACATTAAGACGAAAAGAGAATTTCTCCTTTGTCCACTATTTTCAAGTCTTCTAATGCAGAAGCGTCAGAAAATGTCTATATGTGGGAAAGGGTGAAGAAAATCTTGTTTTGCAACTGTATATGTATTGTTATTAAAAACATCTGGAAAAAATGTGACAAATGTCTGCAAGTGAAAGTTTATATATTGAATAAAGTTTAAAACATTGTGACAAAAATATAACATAGTACATGTGCACAAAATTTAAAAAAGTTCTCCACACTACAACTTTTTCCATGAGATGTCTTTAAATCACAAGAGTAATAGAAGTTTCTGTCAAATTGTATACTATAGATTCAATTAATGTGTTAAGGCAAACCAAACTCACAATGCTCAGAAATGCCAATGGCTACCTTTTCCCGTGACCAAAAGTTGAAGAAATATTTTTTGAAAGTCATTTACATAGAATCCTTTCAATAAAAGTACATTTACCGTTAGATGTTTTACCAATACGTGACAAGTGAAGTCGCAATATAAACTGAAACATTTCCTTAACATTTAACTGCATTTCCAATTGTATATATTTACACATGCGTGGAAAGTGAGAACGCAATATTAAATTTAGCATCTCTTTAACAGTTAACTGCAGATGTCGCAAGTTCGGCGACTACCCTAATTGGTAATCGGACAAAAGGTAACGGGATAAAATGCGACAAATGCTAAGCATCATTTATTTTGCCCTGATTGCAGGAAACTGGACAAAAATCAACAATTGCAATATTTTTATTTCTTTTTTATGATTAATTATTTTTTTCTTGGATTTTATACGTTAACAACATGAAAAAGACCAATTTCAATCAACTTAATTATATTTTGTCTTATCATATGCGCATATTTTTTGCATGAAACTGAAAAAAAAATCAATTCTCAATTAATTTATTATTTGACTTGGACAAAAAATGTTCCTCGTCATTTTAAATGTACATGGGTTTAAAATACAATACAATACAATAAACGCCAACAAAAAACATACAAAAACAGAAATATAAAAAAGAGTGAAAACAAAAATATACTATATTGAAGAAGCCTTCCAGGTCTTTTAAATATATTTCAAGTACCAAATTTATATCTGAAACTAAATTTCCTGTATTATTAATATTTATTTAATGAAATAATAATAATGATAAAAAACCTATAAAAGACTGAAACTGAAAAAAAGAAAACAGGTAAAAAAAAACCATGTATACTATTCGAAAGAAGCTTTTAAACATCAAGTTATTTTCCGTCACTAAATGTTTTTAACGTTACTTTTTCAAGATAAAACATAATATGTATATATTTATATTTACAAATACGTGAAAAGTTAAGTCGCAAAACAGTTAACTGCCAATCCAAGTGTATATATTTTCAATATATAATGTTTAAACTAAATGTCTAAAGAACCACAAAGTTATAACTTACCGAATTATCGAAGTTCACTAATGCAATCTTCTATCCTCCTTGCGCACGTCTCTTTCCCCCATTTCTACTGTAGGAATGAGGAAACATTTAGCTGTAAGAAGCAATTGCTCATTATGAGGAATTTTCCCTAATGCCACAACGTTTTCAGCTCTATTTAATAGTTATAATTACTTTTAAAAGATTTTTCATATCTTTTCCAAGACGTTTTCAACGTCGTCTGCTGCAGAACTATTCAATGTAGGAAAGGGTTAAAGTTGTCTGCTTTGAAAAGTATCTAAGACTATTAGTATACATGGAAACCAAGACTCATATACACAGTATTCAGTGCTTAGTTGAACAAATTATGGGGACAAAAGTCGCTTTGAGCAATTTCTATATGTTCTCTAATAGGTATGACAAGTTGTCTGTTTCAACGAACGCGTATATTTTAAATCGTAAGAGCAGTGCATAGACCATAATACAGTACATATGTGTGTGAATACTGCAGTCAAACATCTGCCAGTGAATACTGCAGGCAAACACAAGCTAATGAATACTGTAGACAAACATCCATCAGTGAATACTGCAGACAAGCACCAGTCAGTGAAAACTGTAGTAAGGTATCAGTCAGTGAAAACTGCAGACAATACCAGTCAGTGAATACTGCAGATAAACACCAGTCATTGAATACTGCAGATAAACACAAGTCATTGAATACTGCATACACATTTAAAACGGTAAAAACTGCAATAGAAACACAAATCAGTGATCACTTCAGATATAGAATTCAGTGAGTACTGCGGAGACATACCTGTCGATGAATACTTAAGATAAATCACCAATCTGTAAATAATGCATGAAAACACCAGTCAGTGAATACTGTTAACACATACCAATCAGAGAATACTGCAGACAAGCAACAGTCTGTGAGTACTGCAGACACACATTAGTCAGTGAATAATGCAGAAAACAACAGTCAAGGAATACTGCAAAACTATGCCAGTCAGAAAATACTGCAGACAAACACCGGTTAGTGAATGCTGTAGACAAGCACCAGTTAGTGAATACTGCACACAAGCACCAGTCAATGAATACTGCACACAAGTAACAGTCAGTGGATATTGCAGACAAAATACCAGTCCGTGAATATTGCATCCAAGTACCAGTCAGTAAATACTTTACACAAGCACCAGTCGGTGAACACTGTAGATAGGTCCCAGTCCGTAAATATTGTAGACAAGCAACAGTAAGTGAATACTGCCGACAAACACCAGTCAGTGAATACTGTAGACAAGCATCAGCCATTGAATACTGTAGACACATACTATTCAGTGAATACTATATACAAGCATCAGTCAATAAATACTGCAGACAAACACCAGTTAGTGAAAATTACTGACACATACCAGTCAGGGAATTCTGTAGACAAACATCAATCAGTGAATACTTTGGACAAGCACATTTAGTACATATTGTAGACAAACACAAATCAACGAATACTATACACAAGCACAAGTCAGTAAATACTGCAGACACATACCAATCAGAGAATATTGCTGACAAATACCTGTCAGTGAATACTTCAGACAAAACACAAGGCAAGCTTTACTGCAGACAAACACCAGTCAATGAATACTACAGATAAACACCAGTCAGTAAAAGCTGCAGGTACACACGTCTCTGAATATTGCAGACAAAACAATAGTATGTGATTACTGCAGACAAACACTAGTCTTTGAGTACTTCAGACAAATACCAGTCAGTGAATACTGCAGACAAATATCAGTCTGTAAATGCTGCAGAAAAAACACTAGTATGTGAATACTGCAGACAAACTCTAGTCTATAAATATCGCAAATAAACACCAGTCAGTAAATACTGCAGACAATATCAGTTGGTTAATTACACAGGTAAATACCAGTCAACGAAATCGGCAAACAAGAAACAGTCAGTGAGTACTGCAGATAAATGTTAGTCAGGGAATAATGCAGACCACACCAGTCGGTTAATTACACAGACAAAATCGGCAGATAAATACCAGTCAGTGAGTACTGCAGATAAATGCTAGTCAGTGAATACTGCAGACAACCCAGTCGGTAAATTACACAGACACATACCAGTCAGACAAGCACCAGTCAGTAAATACTGCAGACAAACACTAGTCTGTGAGTACCGTAGACAAACAACAGTCAGTGAATAATGCATACAAATACATGTACTAGCCAGTGAATAAGAAGATAGACACCAATCAGTGAATACCTCAGACAACCATAAGTCATTCAATATTGCAAACATGCATTAGTCAGTGAGTATTTCAGACAATACCAGTCAGTGAACACTGTAGGCAAGCACCAGTCAGTAAATACCACAGGAGCACACAACTCAGTAAATACTGCTGGACAATATCAGTCAGTCATTACTATAGACAAACACTAGTCTGTCGTATTGAAATCGGGTATAGACAAAACACATTTAGTTCGCCCGTCCCTGGAAAAATGTTAAATTTGGCATTTCAGAATTGTTGAGGCTCAGACAAGCCTATGCAGCAGTTTCGTCTTATCCGAGTATATTTAACTTGACACAGCTTCTGACAAGCTCTTGTTATACTTGATCTACTACTGTTGACTTATGCACAAACCTGCATCTGTTTTTAGATTTAACATTTAACCGTTTATCTGCTACAGACGATATCTGGCGGTAAAAACAGCAGACGACTTTTTTAAACATATCATATTTTCTAGATGTTATCATTTGTTAAACTATTTCAAAGCAGACGACTGACTTTTATCATACAATATAAACTGTTTTGGGCTGCCAATGTAGGGCACCTGCCTTCAGCTTGCTTGTGATTATGGGTCTTGGTTTTGAAATCCGGGTGAGAGCGGTGTGAACCTTGGAATATTCCAACACATTCTATGCGCGTATTGGTGATGTATCCCAGAATACTTTGGTATGTTCCTACTCTCTCGGTGCATATATTGGTTATGTATCTCGGATAACTTTGGAATATTCCAACATACTCGATGATTGTATTGGTTATGTCTATCGGAAACATCGGGATATTCCTACACACACGGTGTGTATATTATTTATATATCTTGAAATCCGTTAGGATATTCAAACCCACTCGGTACATGCATTGGTTAAGTATCTCAGAATACTTTAGAATATTCCAATACTATTTAGTTATTGATCTCGGCAAAATTTGAAAATTCAAACACACACTGCGTCTATATTGACTATTTATGTCGGAATGATTTAGGATATTCCTACGCACTCGGTGCCAGCATTGATTATACATCTCGGAATACTTCGGAATATTAAAACACGCACGGTTCGTGTGATGGTTATGTATCTCGAAATACTTCGGGATATTCCAACACACTCGGTGCGTGTGTTTGTTATGTAACTCGGAATACTAGTGAACATTCAAACACACTCGACATTTGCTTTGGTTATTGGAAGTCGCCAGGAGGCGGCTTCCTGTAGGGATGCTTTTAATTTTCGGTCAAGGAGAATATTTAGACCTGCCCGCGTGACCACATATCTTGATTTCTCTTTGTCCTTTCTAAGTACATTACTTTAAGGTAATGACTTTTAAAACATCCCGTTTACACTCTATATACATGTGTGAGTTTTACAAATTAAAAACAAAAGACAAAGGTATATTAATTGAATGTATGTACATTTTTATTTAAGCCAAATTCATACTGTATCTTGTCTAAACAGTAAACTAAATTGGTTACCTGCCTCATACGCTTTTTTTAATTCGAGAGTATGTTAAACCGGGAACCACGAACAAAAGAAGGTACGCAGTAAATGTAATATGTTTCATGTTGTTGTTGTTCGGCGTTGTTTACCCTCGCGCTCGGCATTAATTCCATTCCGTTCCTTACATGCTATAATATATTACGCAGTAATTCTAGATGAAGAAGTGCAGACATGAACATATATAAACCACAGAAATATCTGTTTCACAATAAATGTTGCCGTCTAGTTGAAATGTAAATATCGAAGCAATATCTCCTCTCTCCCCAACTTCCAAATGATTCCCGAACTTAAAAACACGCTTGAAGTCAAATCAGCCCTATGTAATAAGAAAGACGAGAAGTACGTACATATTTACCAAGAAACAAATGAATACCGTATAAAGAGAAAACTTGGTTTTAAGAAAAAAGAAAATCTGTGCATGTCATTTCACATTTGTAATTCTCATGTTTCGGAAAGGACTATATTTCGTTTCAATGAACCTACCTTAAACAGAAACGGTTTCTACGAAAAGAACTACAGCTTATAAGAATAATGATACAGGTGTAATACGCACCCAAAACCAACCCAGCGAAAAAACCTCGGTGCTCAACAAAGGTGCACGGTATGATGAAACCGTTCAAATTTCAGCGTCCTTCTCATGTTAATACGAATAATGATGAAGATAAAATTGAATATGCAAAATTATGTTAAGGTGCATATAATGCGCACCACCGTAACAATACTCCGACGGGCCCTCCTGAAGAAACCACATGAGTCCTCAACAAAGGTTCAGATCAACCTGTGTAGACGCACAGTTCGATCAGACAGATGACGTTCGAAACAGACAATCGACGGACTTTACGCTAACTTTATAAGACGTTTCTAAGGTTGATCCTGATTTTCGAACTTACCGAAAGTCACAGTCATAATTCTAATTCATAACATATGTGTTCGTGCCTAGGCACACGCAGTCTATTTCTACTTTATTATGAACCGCGACTTGGGGCCTTAATGACATTCCGACGTGGAATCCTTTCATATTACATTGGCGTACACATGTTTTTCAAATTCTTCAGCTACATATTTGTTGTATGTGGGAAAGGTTGTGTGTCTATATAACATTTTGGCCAAAAGTGAATTAACTGCTGAGACTGTGCACTAAGAGCGAAAATCGCTAGACCCGGCTCATGTATGTTTACAGCCGTGTAAAGTCGGCCGTATTACATAGATGAAATTACATAGAGAGTGAGTTACATGATGGCAGGCAGGTGCTGTTTGTCCCTTACCATTATAATGTCCAAAACTGACGTGTCTACAGCAGACGGGTGTGAAACATGTCTGTAAATGAAACATTATTACCTAATCGAAGTTGAAATAGTGTGGGAAAAGGATAACTTGCTCGTTTTGAGCAATTTCTTCTTTTGTCACATTGTTTTCAATTGCCGTCTGCTGCAAAGGCGTCAGAAAGCGTTTGTATGTGGAAAAGGGTTAAAGTCTTGATGATGTTCTAGTAATGGTCATTTTCTTAGAATGCTGGTATGTGTCACTCTCGGATCCGTTTCCTGGACATGATTATGTTTAATTTCTTTTTGTTCCAACATGTTTCAAAAGTTGTATGCTGCATATATACCTGAACAACGTCTGCATTTAAGAAAGCCAGCGCAATATAAGATAGAAGAAAATACATAGAGACTGGGTTATATGATGTATCCTTGACAGACTGATGTTATTTGACCCTTTCCCACACACAAGACATCTGCAGCAGACGACTATGCAAACAAATAGGCAAAAATATTGACACTCTGTATATATAATAGTATAATTGTTAAATAGAGTTATAACAATGTGGCAATGGGAGATATTGCTCATCTCGAGCAATTTTTCCTTTTGCCACATTGTTTTCAAAAAATCGTCTGCTGCAGAGGCGTCAGAGATCGTCTGTGTATGGGAAAGGGTTAACCCTTGCCTTTATATACTCGACAATTGACGTGTCTACAACAGGTGGTATTATAAAACCTGCGTAGGCGAAAACACGAGATGAAAAAGTTCTATCTAATCCAGGATGGTTTCACGTCTATATAAAAACACGTCTTTAATGCGTTCAGATAATAACATTCAGTCTTGCCTTATATGTTTATAAGGATTCCGCCGTGGCCGACTGCTTAAGCAATACAATACAAATACAAATAGTTTTATTCAGTAATACAAGGCCTCCGGCCCAAGATACACTATTATTTTTACCATTAAAACATGTTTAGTCAATATGCCTTTTTATAATGCTTCAAAATTTCAAACAGAGTGGATTAAACTTGTTTGAGTTAAGGGCAGAATATCCTTCGTAAGCCTTCCAAGCGCTGTCAAGACGCCATGTTTTATCATATAATATAGCTTGGTAAAAAAAACAAATACAAATCCATGTACATAAATTTTAATCTAGAATGTTTATATTATCATATGTTTTTGAAAATAAGAAGAAAACATTGGAATACTTTAATTACAATTGAAGATATGTTTGAAAAATAAATAAATATATATTCATATTTAACAATTCTAAGACAAGTATTCAGACAAGAAAAACCCAAAAGTTTGTTCAGGGACATTACTTTTCTTTTCAAATATTGATGAATGATAGATATTTCAATAATCTGAAGAAGTTTTAGAAAAAGTTAATTATGATAAATATGTTTTTTCCTTATTCCAAAGTTTTGAACCTGTCTGTTCTAACACCTGACAGATATTGGTTCTCATCAAGGGCAAACTAGCGTATATTTTTTAGTTTTAAAATTACAACATAGCATGTGAACCTCCAAAGATATGGATAAAATAACTTCAGAATGTGATTTATACCACACAAAGACAAGAAATTAGCATATCATCTTTCAAATATTGGTAATTTGTTTGTTTGTTTGGTTATTATCCATACATCCAACTTTCAAAGAAACAATGTCGGTTGGCAGAAAAGAGATTAGTGATATCCACTATCATGAAATCTCCAGTTGTAAACTTTTTTCATTTAACCCTTTCCCTCCTTCCGATTCGATAGCCTACTGGTTAAGACATTCGATTCTGGAGTAGCAGGTCGAAGGTTCGAATCCCAGTGGTATGGCCAGTTTGGTAGCCGCCGGCTACTTACATAATTGTACTTAAAGCCTGTCTGCACGGTGCCTTGAAAAACATATGACTCGGGCAGTAAAAATGTTCAGGTAAAAAAAGTGTCTTATAAGTCAGAAATGGCTGGACCTTTCAATAGTGGCGACACTATGATAAACAAAATCTTTACTTATAGACCTATTTTGACGCCTCTGCAGCAGATGATTTTTTAAGACATTGTGGCAAAAGGAGAAATGCTCATGATGAACAATTATTTCTTCAATTATATTCAATTGGGGGGTTGTCTTTGTTTTCTTTAAATTATATACATTTTGCCAACAGGTTTTCAAAGTCGTCTGCTGCTGATTGGTTGTAAGTGGGAAAAAGTTAAAAATATTTTTCTTTTCAATGAACCTACCTAAAATAAACGTTTTCTACGAAAAGATCTCCAGTTAATAGAAATAATGATACATGTGTAATACGCCTCCAAGGCCAACCCATTGAAAAACATTTGGGTGAACCTACCTAAAATAAACGTTTTCTACGAAAAGATCTGCAGTTAATAGAAATAATGATACATGTGTAATACGTCTCCAAGGCCAACCCATTGAAAAACATTTCGGTGAACCTACCTAAAATAAACGTTTTCTACGAAAAGATCTCCAGTTCATAGAAATAATGATACATGTGTAATACGCCTTTAAGGCCAACCCATTGAAAAACATTTCGGTGAACCTACCTAAAATAAACGTTTTCTACGAAAAGATCTCCAGTTAATAGAAATAATGATACATGTGTAATACGCCTCCAAGGCCAACCCATTGAAAAACATTTCGGTGCTTAACAAAGGTATAACTATTTTAAAGTGCATATAATGAACAACACCGTCAAAACACTCAATCCTAAAGAAACCACATCGATCCTCAACAAAGGTTCAAATCAGCCTGTGATGACGCACAGTTTGATCAGACAGTTTACGTTCAAAACAGACAATCGACGGACTCTACGCTAAATTTACGAGACGCTCTAAGGTTGATCCTGATTACCGAACGTCACAGTTATAATAATAATTTATAACAGATTTTCTCGTGCCTAGGCACACGCAGTCTATTTCGCCTTTAATATGAACCACGTCAGGCGACTTGGAGCCTTATTGACACTTCGACGTGGAATCATTCTTCCGATTAATCTGAAGCCTCTTCAGCAAAGGACTTTTGAAAACATTTTGACAAAAGGAGAAATTGCTCAGTACAGATGTGTTGTATGTTGGAAAGGTTTAATGTCTATATAACATTTTGGCCAACAGTGAAGATACTGGTGAGACTGTGCAGATGCATTAAGAGCCAACATCGCTAGACACGGCGCATGTGTGTTTAGAGCTGATAGTGGGTTGCATGTCGTCGGTTTCCGTTGTGCGTCAGGTTGATCACGTGACACTGTATTGGTTTTCAGGTGCAATTTCAAAGTAAGAATTCATACGTTTTGAACCCGCAGCTATTTTTCTGTATGTCAATTTAACCTTAAAATGAGTTTATTTTTCCTCTTTATAACCTCTTGAAAGCACTGTAGTCATTTTCAGATGCTATATCACATGTAGTGGGTTTGTGTTTCTGTCTGTCTGTCTGTCTGTGAATCGCTTCATGTAAAAATGCACCTGAAGGTTGTAAGAGATGGGTATTGTTCTTCGACTTGTTGGTCATTTTCGGTTAATATGACCTAAACACTAGCGAAAAATATCGTTTCTAATGGGATATTCTACCTTAAAAAAGCGCACTAGTAGAATTATTGGGTTTACAATTCTAGTTCTTTCTTCAGTAGCTACATCCATGGTTAATCTACATATAATTGTACATGGAATTATAAGGGGTTAGCGTCTGGCTGTCTGGCTGTATATATAGAAAGGCTAACCGAAGTCTTTGCGGTTCTCAGAGTGTCCAGGGGTAAAAGTACAAGTTTTATTTTGTGAACAATAAAGTGTCTAATCTAGGATTCGCAAACAATGAGGCATTTTTCTTCTTTGTCTTCGTGTAATAACCCCCACCCCTTTCCATACAAATTTAGGGGCGAATATTCATAACAGTGTGAGAATTAACACGGCTCCCCTCCTAGATAAGACATTTAGTTACATTGAATATAGATCCAGATATGATCACATATTACTTACAAGCCAGCTTGTGTACATTTTGATAATACGAGGCTGATCTGAACCATCACTGTTCATATATTTGCCAATTCGTACCTTTCTCCCATCTATACATCAAACAATCGACTACACCACAAGAAAATCAACCACAGGGATGTGGGAACCAGTGAAGATTCATATGCAGGCTGTACCTTTGAACAGGTTGATTTGGACATTTCCCAGTTAGTCGTATACATAAGTGTACTTGAAATATATATAGAGCAGTTATAACCAGCAAAGATCCATATCAAGCTGTACTTTTGTACAGGCTGATTAGGTTATTCTCCTGTTAGTCGTATACATAAGTTTACTTGAAGTCTCTACAGAACAGTTAAGTCCGACTATAAAATGATGCAAACTGTACTTGGTCTTCCTTTAATTATAAACAATCCTAGGATGACGGTTTTTGCGTGACATGGCCACAAGCAGTTATAACTCTGTTTTCTCCAATACGTGCAATAAGGCGTCACACATGCGTAATTAGATCATATTAACATTTCGCAGACAGACGACCTAAAAATAGAGCCAGACAACGTAAAAGCAAACTTCGGAAGGGTCCGGACACATTTTTCGTCACGGAGCCTGCCGAACATAGAGACCGTTTCCCTCACTCAAATCAATTTTACACTTCTTACTATTTAATTTATTTTTTCTTCAAATTACTCTGTTTTCATACTCTAGTAAAGGTACTCGAATTGGGAAAATACACAAAAAGGGCTCTCCTATCAATATTTAAGCTACAATTAAATTTTTCATTCCACGAAGGTTGGAAATGACGTCACATTTATCCTGTCTGCTAGAATATCTCATTTAGATCATATATCTGATTTAAACAACATGTAGCTAAGAGAAAGAGAGCCATATTAACCTATTGTAACATAAAATAGAGGCTGTTACTAATCCAATATCTTAAGCAGATCAAAAATCATACGTTTGATAGAAAACTGACTGTCCTCAGAAACACTTATAATCTAAAAATAATCACTAAACAAACAGGGGGTAATTTCACCTAACTAAACATTCTGCTTAAAATTTTGCAATGGTTATCCCCCGTTGTATATATTATAGATGAGAGAGGACTACACTTTTTTATATTCTTAAGCCTAGTTAAGTTGTCATTCCTGGGACGCGAAATCACGGTGATTCAAAGATATGGATTGTCGTGGTTTTACACCCGAGGATTGACATATTATCTTAACTTAGCAGCGACGTCGTTCCAGCTATTTTCTGTCCATGTTTAAAATTCGGTAAAGAAGTACTGAAGTACAAACCCCTTATTATGACGGAAAACCTGGGCTATACCAGCCGATCGAGATATGTTCTAGGAATTTTTATTGAGTTTTAGGACATTTAACTGTTAAGAAGGTTTCGTCGATAACAATGATTTTATCAATAACATGATTTGTCGAAATGAAGTCATGTTGCCGTAATATGAAAAGGTTATGTAAATCTGAAAAACATACAGTCAATCATTCAAGTATGCAGTACTCCAAAACATGTTTGGGCTATGCTTAAGAGCATTCGATTCAGCTGTAACTCGAGTCTTGTTCTTCTACCACTTTATCCAGTAGGAACTTGATGTCCTACATTGAATCCTAACTTTTGAATAACAATATGCAGCCTGCAGTTCAGGTAAGGGATAATCTAGTATATTTCAACGATCAATTGGACCTGTTCTTAAATGCTAAAACTTCTTTGACGGAGGTAAATAATGATATTTTGATACTTACATCCGGTACATTCGGTGTTTTATAAGTATTTACTGTACGATGCTAGTCCCATATTATTTAGTATGTTAAATATAATATTTAGATGACGGTTTTTGCCTGACGTGATCACAGCAGTTATATAACCCTCTTTTCTCGAATACGTGCAATAAGGCTTTTCACATAATATATGAATTGTTTGATGAAATGACAACGACCGCTATCCAAGCATTATTAGGTCATGTTTACATTTCGTAGACAGGCGACATACAAATAGAGCTAGACGACCTAAAAATAAACTTCAGAAGGGTCCTGACACATTTTTCGTCACGGAGGCTGCCGAAAATAGAGACCATTTCCCTCACTCAAATCAAGTTAACACTTCTTACTAATCAATTTAAAAAAAAAAGGTTTTCAAATTACACTGATTTTATACCCTAGTAAAGGTACTAAACGGGAAAAAACAAAAATGGGCTCTCCTATCCTGAGTTATGCTAAACTTAAACTTGACATTCCACAAAGGTTGGAAATGACGTCACATATTTTTCCCGTCTGCTAGAACATCTCTTTTAGATCATATATCCGATTTAAACAACATGTAGCTAATAGAAAGAGAGCCATTTTAACCTATTGTAACATAACAGAGAGGCTGCTACTAATCCAATATCTTTAGCAGAACGAAAATCATACGTTTGATAGAAAATTGACTGTCCTCAGAAACACTAATAATCTAAATATAATCACTAAACAAACAGGGGGGTAATTTCACCTTCCTAATAATTCTTCTTAAAATTTGGCAATGGTTATCTCCCGTTGTATATATTATAGAGGAGAGAGGACTACACCTTTTTATATTCTTAAGCCTAGTTAAGTTGTCATTCCTGCGACGCGAAATCTCGATAATTCAAAGAGATGGATTGTCGTGGTTTTAGACCCGAGGATTGACATATTATCTTAACTTAGCAGCAACGTCGTTTCAAGCTATTATCTGTCCATGTTTTAAATTCGGGAAAGAAGTACTGAAGTACAAAACCCTTATTATGACGGAAAACATGGGCTATACCAGCCGATCGAGATATGTTCTAGGATTTTTTATTAAGTTTTAGGACATTGCTACTGTTAAGAAGGTTTCGTGCTTCACACGATAACAATGATTTTATCAATAACATGATTTGTCGACATGAAGTCATAATGCCGTTATATGAAAAGGTTATGTAAATCTGAAAAACATACAGTCAATCATTCAAGTATGCAGTACTCCAAAACATGTTTGGGCTATGCTTAAGAGCAATCGATTAAGCTGTAACTCGAGTCATGTTCTTCTACCACTTTTTTCAGTAGGAAATGGATGTCATACATTGAATCCTAACTTTTGTATAACAATATGCAGCCTGCAGTTCAGGTAAGAGATAATCCAGTATATTTTAACGATCAATTGGACCTGTTCATAAATGCTAAAACTTCTTTGTCCGAGGTAAAGAATGATATGTTGATACTTACATCCGGTAGATCCGGAGTTTTATAAGTACAGTACAGCTCAAGGGTTTTTTCCCAAAAACCCTCACCCCCGCGGGCTGATAAGACAGCCCACCGCGTTCCCGCTCACCTGTACTCAGGGTTTCCCCTACAAAAACCCGGCGGTCCCGCGGGGTTTGATCATTCAACTGTTAAGCCCGCGGAGGGAAATCCGATAACGATTTATGACGTCACGATGATTGACAGCTGTGATTAAGGTAGCCCCCCGGCGTTCCCGCTCATCTGTATGCGGGGTTTCCCCTACAATAACCCCGCAGTACCGCGGAATTTCATCATTTTTCAAACGGTAGTTAATATACAACATCACACTATTGGACTAAAATGTTTTTAAATCAAGAGGGATATCCTATTCAGTAACCCAGACGCGACATGTAACATTAACCCATCTGTAATGCGATCAAAGCGAGTGAACATCAATTAATACTTTCAATTAATAGGTGTTAAAAACATGTCGACAATCTGAGTTGTTTGGTATTATTATGTTATGGTTAATCACTTATGCTGTCGGCTTCATGAAGCATTCATGTATCATAAATTCACAAATCAATTCTACCACCCGGTGTCCTCCCCTATTAATATAGGCGAATCTTTGATTGCCGGATCTGTTTTCTGGCCGCTTGTTAATGAGAATCGAAATGTTTAATTCACAATACTCGCATTTGGTACGGTTTCGAATATGGAAACTTATACACAATATTGACTGGAAAGATGATGAAGTTCAATTATGTTGTCGTCTATATGTTTTCCCTTTTCCACTTGCAGACGCTTTCTGACGCAGCTACAAAAGAAGAATTTGGAAACATTGTGACATAATACAAAACTGTCTCAATGGTTTCAACCTTATTCAATAATAAGTGTACTTCCGTTTATAGAGTTTCCAAATGTTTACCTACAAGTTTTCAAATTGGTTACTGCTGATGTGTTGCATGTGGAAAATGGTTAATAAGAATAGCCTTCCTCTCAGTGGCATAATACAACTTAGTTGTAAAGGATGTGCATGTAATGTAATTCAGAAAAAAAATATCACCATTCGCATACGCGCAATAAGATCATGATGTAACCGTCTTACTACATGCATCTAGGCTTACAAGCCTCACAAGAACGGTTATGACCAAACACTAACTATAAACGTACGTTTGTTATTGTAAATTCTATTTATGTCAATATATCCGAAGGTCGGTTTTGGCGTGACGTGAAACATGTATTAACAAAACCCGTCATGAGCAAGTTTTCCATTTGTCAAATGTTTTCATCTCTAGTCCATACTAGATCTTTAAGTTTTTGATATATGTTTCTGTATTATATGTAGACGTTTTGAATGTCGTCTACTGCGGATTTATCATATGTTGGAAAGGGGGGTTAAAGAAAAAAATAAAAAGATGAGCGCTTGTTAGCTGATCGTGTAATGATCTTATCAAGTTAACCCCTTTCCAACAAACACCAAGCAGACGACTTTTAAAACACTTTGTCAATCATTATTTTCAGCCCTGTATCCATTTGCCACAATGCTCTTTCTGACCCTTATGTTCCCGTCTGCCACTTGATTCAATAGTACATAGTGCTAAAGAGTGGAATTACACTTGTTTTTCCCCCTCTGGTCTTTTCTTAAAAGAACCTTCTTTGTCATCTTTTCGTCTTAGTCCCTCGTTTGTGCGGCTCACGATGGTGTCTTCTCAAACAAATGTTTTACCTGCAGCGGAGTAAAAGGCTTTGACATATCTTCTGATGATGTTTTCTTTACCGAGTCTAGTTCCTCCTTAATCTTCACTCCACCACCGAACCAACTACTCCCCCATCTTATATTTCCCGGACCGAATAACTCCGGGAAAAAAGTCGTGTTAAGGTTAGTCCAACATTCCCTATGCCGATGGAATCATCCCTTAGCTTCCGAAGTCACATTCTGTTTTGTATTAGCCTTTTTAAATAGGTTGTAAACAGTTAAGTAGCTAGGACCATGATGTGACCATTGTACAGGACAGTGATCTATGAATTGATTGATTGATTGATTGGGGTTTAACGCCATTTTTAACCATTTCTCAGTTATATCACGGCGGCCAGTTCTCCTATTCATGCATTTCCTGGGTTTCTCACACCAGTACTCCACACAATAATCTTCCCAATCAACTGGCTGCTTTTCCACATAGACTAAGCCCATTGGTGGAAGACGAATGACGCCATCTATGAATTGAAAATGAAATGTAAATATAGTTCAGAACGGCAGTTATTTTAAAAATCATTTATTTTAAGTCACTCTTTTACACGATGTTTAATGATGCACAGTTAATAAAAATGCGCTTGTTTTTCAGGAATTATCTTTATACATATAATATTGTCACGCTCTTTTGAGATATACCACTCTTTAATACGGATTAAGATAAAGTGGCTGTTTATTACAACACATGTCAACCCTTTACCCAGACTTTCTGTAGATGACTTTCAACTGTATTTCAGTTAGATCATGGTATTGTATTGTTAAGTTCCCAATACTCACGATTTTATTTACCCTGACACGATAACATATATTTTACCGAATCTATTAGCGCGTAGGATGGAACCCATTAATACGTTTTTTAAAGTGTTTGGTATGCCGGGAAACTATTTTGCCCTTTTACCGCCTCTACAGCAGATGACTTATGAAAACATTGTGACAAAATGTAAAATTTCTCATGTTTCAACTTTATTCAATATTGAATCATTCATTAGGGCTTAACGCGGTTTTCAACTATTGTTCAGTATATCACGCGTGCCGGTTCACGTACTTAAGCTACCAGTTCTACTTACAACATACATCAAAAGTAGCTGGCTGCTTTTCCAAATTGACTGTTAGCCCATTGGTGAAACACGAGTGACGTTTCGTCAAACTTCGAAAATGTTGGCGGAGCTGGTATTCGAACTCATAACCCTTGGATTTACAGCCTGTGTCGCTACCGACTGAGTTATCGGGGCTCAATAATTAAGCTTATATTTATTGTAATATCACGAGGTTTTGCGTAGATATTTTATATGTCGTCTGCTGCATACATGTATATCAAGTATACATATTCATTGAGCGGGACGGGGCGATCACGCACCGGTTTATGATGTAACTTGGATCTGTTTACGATAGTCGACGTATCAGATGGCAATTTTAAGATACACCAGCTTTTTCCATGATGTTTTATTTTACTGTATGCATATCTAAACGAAGTCAACTATGCACAGGTACAAAATAATACCTATAAATGAGGCGTGTTAGGGGATATTGATGCCAATTCGAACAGTATAGTGTATATACACCTGCAACCTGTTGCAACCTGTTATACAGTCATAAATGGCAAAAACACAACATTAACAGAAAAGTGTCAAATCAACAATATCCAAAGTCACTAGACACTACTAAAAGATGAGGATATTATGAGCTTGTGCATGTCACAAGTTAAAAGTTGGCTTTTGTGCAAAGTTTAGATCCAGAACAGGGATGCACACAGCTCATATATAACTTACAAGATTGTTAGACGAAACTGTCAACTTTTATAGATTCTGATTAAACTGACCAGGTTCGCAAGACAATCTGAACATACACTTAAAATAGCTTGTTCCTTTTCTCATACACTCGCTCTGAACTAGTGTGCAGCGGTTGTTTTGTGCATGTTTTATTTGTTCTTGCCTGCGCAGGATTTTAATTAATCGTATTACAGTAAGAAAAGCTTAACGCCGTTTGTACACTATTCAGTCATATCACGGCGGCCAGTTCAGATACTCATGTGTTTCCTAGCTTTCTTCGGGACAGGTCCTATGTTCGAGGCTTATGATACAGGCATATATTGGTAAACGTAAATAAATATAAACCAGAAACAGGACCTATATTTTGCTCCGATACAATTAGTTTAAACATGCAGACTATTGGAATATATTTGAAATCTCTACTCCGAATTAAATGATTTCATAAAGGTTTCCGTTTATTTTTAAAATGAGCATTTCATCATATGCTTTTAACAATGCTCAATGTTGATTAATTGGGATAAAACGTCGTTTTCAACAATTGTTCAGTCAAATTACTGCGGCCAATTCACATATCTCGACACTGCAAACAATCATGATTAAGGGCACCCAACGTTATGGCATTTGCTAAATGTATATATAGAGATCAGCACGCACATTCATGCTATCCAATGTTGTTGTACATAGTTCGAAGAAATTCCTAGATTTGCCTGCGTGAATACGCATAGTGGTTTCGATCTACACTTCACTGCCTACGCTAAAAACAAATTATATTACCTTTGATCATATATACTTTATGTTGTCGTTTTACATTGTTCTAATATCTTTTGTGTTTTTTAGGGGACATAGATACATTTCTTTTACATATTTCTATTGAAAATAGCAAAATGCAAGTTTTAAGCCGAATCTTATAAAATGTATGTATATATGTATGAAATTTGCTTGCCAAAAAACGATGTTATTTAAACGACAAAACAAACTGTCAGATTACCAGCTGGTTAGTCGGGTCAATAAAAACAATGCCCTGTGATCTATATGCACGTCACCGTCTTTCAATCAGCCTGACAACCAACACAAAATATATCACACGTTTTTCATCTGTCACGTGCTTTATAAAGTGCTACACCCTTTACACGCAAACATTAATGTTTATATTGAAACGAAATATGTTTTGCGATTCATTTGTCTTCAATGTAGTGTCGTATAACAAGTGATTTTTGTTTGATTTGGTAAATGAATATAAATTTGTTAATAGATTTATCATAATCGTGTTGATCTTAATAGTTTGTGAATGTAAAAATAGGATTATCATTCTCAAAGGTAAGGCTTTATTTCTCAATTATGCTGTAGAACAATGAATTTGATTATAAATGTTTGCAATATGCACATGCAGATTTCATCGCAATAGAGCTCAGACAACTCGATGTTCAAAGTATTCAAGTAAGAAATGTTAGCGACTGTTCCAGTGTTTCTTTGTTTTGGTCTTAGTTTCAGCATATAAAACATACTCGTATATATACATGATGAGTCAAGTTTACACATATATGCGCATACAAATACAGGTCTACAGTGTACATGGTACATTTAGTAACAGCGATTTATCTGATCTGACTCAATTGTCATTATTTGATTTAGCCATTGGTTTGCTAATATCCGAGGAAACATGTAATGACCTGAAAATTAGCAGTATACATGTAGATTTGAGTAGGGGGTCATATTTTAAGAGACGTAGAAGTCGCTCCCTTTTCAGTGTTCGCTCTTCCGTGCGTAATTACATCATAAATCGACTCATGTAGATGCGTTTACAGACTTCTGGTTCGGATTAATGGAAATGGGTTACAATATGAAATATAGTAAATGAAATATAGTAACACAATTTAAAAGCCAATGAAAAGAGGGAACGTCATCTAAAACATTTAATCTCGAGGAGCTTGAGAAAGAACGTAACTATTATTGAAATTAAATTGCAATATATTGATTTTTTTTATTAACACTCGCCATGCAGAATAATCAATCTGGCGAGCGATTATTTTGAAAAGAAACAATCGCTATTGATGCATATGCCTGCAAAATTTACTATTTGGGAAGCAGAGTAAATCATATAGAATAGTTAACATAATGTATAATCGGAAAAAAAATTAAAACACACCCACTCGCATTTTTCCGCGGGGGCTTCGCGAAAGAAATATAGGCCACTCCCATTTAACATTTTCTGCGGGGGGAACCCTGCAATCCACCTCAAGCGGGCATATCTCTGAAATACCTGTAAAACACCGGGTTAAGCCGGGGGAGCGACTTAACGCCGGCGGTTAATCATTTTATCGATACCCCCCTCAACCCGGGGGTGAGGGTTTTTGGGAAAACCCCCTTGAGCTGTACTGTATTTACCCTATGACGTTAGTACCATATTATTTAGTATGTTAAATATAATATTTAGATGACGGTTTTTGCCTGACGTGGTCACAGCAGCAGTTATATAACCCTCTTTTCTCCAATACGTGCAATAGGGCTTTTCACATAACATATGATTGTTTGATGAATTGACAACGACCGCTATCCAAGCATAATTAAGTCATGTTTACATTTCGCAGACAGACGACATAAAAATAGAGCCAGACGACCTAAAAATAAACTTCGGAAGGGTCCGGACACATTTTTCGTCACGGAGCCTGTCAGACATAGAGACCGTTTCCCTCATTCAACTCTATTTAACACTTTTTTACTATTCAATGTTAATAGAAAACGTTTTCAAATGATACTGATTTTATACCCTTGTAAAGGTACTAAACAATGTAAAAACAAAAATGGGCTCTCCTATCCTGAGTTAAGCTACACTTAAATTTTACATTCTACGATAGTTGGAAATGACGTCACATATTTTTCCTGTCTGCTAAAACATCTCTTTTAGATCATATATCTGATTTAAACAACATGTAGCTAAGAGAAAGAGAGCCATTTTAACCTATTGTAACATAACAGAGAGGCTGCTACTAATCCAATATCTTTAGCAGAACGAAAATCATACGTTTGATAGAAAATTGACTGTCCTCAGAAACACTAATAATATAAATATAATCACTAAACAAACGGGGGGTAATTTCACCTTCCTAAACATTGTGCTTAAAATTTTGCAATGGTTATCTCCCGTTGTATGTATTATAGAAGAGAGAGGACTACACTTTTTAACGAATTATTTTTTCTCAAAAAATATTTCTTTTAAGAGATCGTGATCGTATGACCTTTACAAAGTTTCTTCCCTTGACAAAATTCTTGCTTCCCGGAAGTCACGGGTAGACAACTGCTTCCGCTTGAACTACACCTTAGCTGCACCTAAATAGTCCTAGTTTTTGTTCGATATTGTATCACTTTGATGTGTTATTTCAATTACGAAAACACGTATTTATACTATCGAATCAACACAGAGAATACATGATCACGCATTGAAATGCTGGAAAAACGAATGAAAATATTTGCTGTTCGTCGTATCAAGCATTCAAACGCGTAAAAACGAATATAAACATTTTCTGTGCATCGTTTTAATCGTAAGACAAAATGAAAGTGACACATTTTTCAGAGAAATCTCGATCGATAAATAAAATTGCGGTCGAATAAATTACCCTAACACCGTATGTTAATTTGACACTTCACCGATATGTACAGTTCTTACGGAACAACGAGTTCTCACGCTTCGGAATTGATTCACAAATAATGTTTGCTCGCTGGCGAAAAAGATCCGTCTGCACAACCAATTAAACCTGGTTCGTTATTAAAATATATCAAAATGGAATAACTGCTGAGTTCCGCAATAGCAGAATACATTTTTAATCATTTAATCGATGACGTGGTAAATAAACAACAGCCAATTAAAAGAAAAACATCATGAAACAGTTTCCCCCAAAACAATCGATATTTGGATACGGGAGTTCCCGTGGTTGAATTTGACTGATGAAGTTATGTATTATGTCTTTTCGTCCCTAGTAATACACAATGTTTCCCTCAAATAATAAAATTCATCAAGATTAAGTGATTTACCAATATTATTTAATATTTAATTCACATACTGGTCAATGAATAATTCTTGAGACCTGACTTTAACCCATCGGAAGGGTATGTTAGATGTGTTCAAGTAAGAATAGAGTTGTTAAACATTAGGTTAAAACACATTAAACATTCCCTTTAGTTAAGCAAGCATTTTGGACAAATTTGAAGTTGTACAAACAATTGATTTCATTATATAATGACGTTGCATATAGAATAGACCCCGCAAAACCAGGGATTTATCTACGTCCTTGCCTATTTCACACTATGGGGTAATCAAACATAAGCCTTTTGAGATACTTACAGAAATAAAATCCATTTGATATGAGTCTTTTGTCTTGAAATGCATTGTATACTTAAGTAGTCAAAGGGAGGTAATTAAACAAGATTTATAAACATGAATAAATTTTTTATTAAAGTATCATCAACATGTTGTCATTATGATGAACATTTCTCTTTTAAATTTACTCTTTTGTGTTCATGGTCGGCTACCTAGCAAGTGTATATTGTTAAAGTCAGAGTTGTTAATTTACTGTTTAAATTGTTACATGGATACATAGGCAGTGGAATGCCTATTTAAGGTAAGAAGCATAATAAAAAAGTTAAAAACATGTTGACCTTCCTTACTTTGGGGTGATGAGCTTCCTGTAGTGATTCACTCTGTAATAATTATTATAGGGAGTGAAACATAGTTGACCTAAGTAATTGTCTGGAGCTCTGTATCACAGAGATGCCAACACATTTGTGAAAGTATCGTTGTGCATTTTTATTTGTTTCCTTAAGATGATAGTATAAAAATAAAATGACATACGTATTAACACCTAAATGCACACAGGGAAATCTCACCGTTTTGTTTCAGTTTTTAACTTGAAAACGGTGTTTTAATTATAGACCATTCATTTATATGTATCAGCCTTTCGGGCAAAGGTGCGCTTCATAATGCTTGTTTTATCAAGAAAAGCGTCTAATTTGTGGGAAAGGGTTAAGTATGCTTGTCATTATCTATTGTTGTTACCATCCGCAACAGGTTTGTCATGATGCATTTCATTTATCAGGGATCAGCAAATCATATATCCATACCACTACAGTATTGAGACACTTATAACATATTTATACTTTTCACATTTTTAACATAGAATTGTTTGCAGAAGATTTGTGCACATTTCAAATATTGAAGCATTCACCCTATGATGTAGAGGGTTTCTGATGACAGACATCTTTAGAACACATTTTGACTGAAATAGAACTTGCTCAATTCAAGTAATTCCAATTTGGTCATAATAGTTTCTTCCCCTTTGTATTATACTTCCATTTAGAGAGCTTTTGATATGTGTTCAAAGTCGTTTGCTGCAGATGTATTGTATGTGGGAAAGGGTTAATTAACAAACCATGAAACAAGCTTTAAAAAAAATGAAGCAAAATTAGATGATCTCAATAAGTTTTTACTCAAATGGTAAAGTAAGAAATGATATAAAAAAAAAATAGTATGCAATAGTGCGGCTAGCATATTTTACCCGTTATGCTACTACATTATGCATGTTTAATTTTTAAAATAAATCCTGTTTTACCCATACAATTTTCACAATTATCCTTTACACCCCCAGTATATTACAGTATATATTGAACATTTCCAGGACAATATATATGGACAAAGATTATTTATAATCATGAAATAGACTAGATTGTCTTAAAACTACTAAGTCTTAAAGCGAGTTTAAAACAAACAAAAAACATGATCAAATGGAATTTTTAATTACATTTTCAAAATAATTTGTTACCAATACTTTCAGTACTCTGATTCATATTCTTAAGCCTAGTTAAGTTGTCATTCCTGGGACGCGAAATCTCGGTAATTCAAAGAGATGGATTGTCGTGGTTTTAGACCCGAGAATTGACATATTATCTGAAGTTAGCAGCGACGTCGTTTCAAGCTATTATCTGTCCATGTTTTAAATTCGGGAAAGAAGTACTGAAGTACAAAACCCTTATTATGACGGAAAACCTTGGCTTTACCAGCCGATCGAGATATGTTCTAGGATGTTTTATTAAGTTTTAGGACATTGTTACTGTTAAGAAGGTTTCGTGCTTCACACGATAACAATGATTTTATCAATAACATGATTTGTCGAAATGAAGTCATGTTGCCGTAATATGAAAAGGTTATGTAAATCTGAAAAACATACAGTCAATCATTCAAGTATGCAATACTCCAAAACATGTTTGGGCTATGCTTAAAGAGCAATCGATTAAGCTGTAACTCGAGTCATGTTCTTCTACCACTTTATTCAGTAGGAAATGGATGTCATACATTGAATCCTAACTTTTGTATAACAATATGCAGCCTGCAGTTCAGGTAAGAGATAATCCAGTATATTTCAACGATCAATTGGACCTGTTCTTAAATGCTAAAACTTCTTTGTCCGAGGTAAAGAATGATATTTTGATACTTACATACGGTAGATCCGGAGTTTTATAAGTATTTACCCTATGACGTTAGTACCATATTATTTAGAATGTTAAATATAATATTTAGATGACGGATTTTGCCTGACGTGGTCACAGCAGCAGTTATATAACCCTCTTTTCTCCAATACGTGTAATAGGGCTTTTCACATAATATATGATTGTTTGATGAATTGACAACGACCGCTATCCATGCATAATTAAGTCATGTTTACATTTCGCAGACAGACGACATAAAAATAGAGCCAGACGACCTAAAAATAAACTTCGGAAGGGTCCGGACACAATTTTCGTCACGGAGCCTGTCAATGATAGAGACCGTTTCCCTCATTCAACTCTATTTAACACTTTTACTATTCAATTTTAAAAGAAAAGGTTTTCAAATGACACTGATTTGATACCCTTGTAAAGGTACTAAACAAGGTAAAAACAAAAATGGGCTCTCCTATCCTGAGTTAAGCTACACTTAAATTTTACATTCCACGATAGTTGGAAATGACGTAACATATTTTTTCTGTCTGCTAGAACATCTCTTTTAGATCATATATCTGATTTAAACAACATGTATCTACGAGAAAGAGAGCCATTTTAACCTATTGTAACATAAAATCACTAAACAAACGGGGGGTAATTTCACCTTCCTAAACCTTCTTCTTAAAATATTGCAATGGTTATCTCCCGTTGTATATATTATAGAGGAGAGAGGACTACACATTTTTATATGCTTAAGCCTAGTTAAGTGGTCATTCCTGGGATGCGATATCACGGTAATTCAAAAATATGGATTGTCGTGGTTTTACACCCGAGGATTGACATATAATCTTAACTTAGCAGCGACGTCGTTTCAAGCTATTATCTGTCCATGTTTTAGATTCGGGAAATAAGTACTGAAGTACAAAACCCTTATTACTCTGTGCGGGAGTTGAATTTTCTTTGCATCCGTCGCTTGTCTCGTGCTTGAATATTTAAGCAGGCAAGCATAAGCTGAATGTCACTTATCCCCAATTGTGAACCGAGGACTGGCAGAACAAGACAGTTGTTCAGGATCCCTGTGGTCTGTCCCTGTTTTTTTACTCTATGAAACAGTGGCAGTTCATGTGATACAAATTTGCAATTATGGCATTTCATTTCAGTTGTAGTGTTATGCAAAGGCCTTTCCGGTCGAGCACACTCAGTAACAGACAAGGGTTATCACAGTTATGTCCGTTAAGGCTATTAAATGCATTTTAAAGCATTTGCAGATTCACAATGGCATTTTCATTTTTGACTGATGTACTGTCACTGACTTTTGATGAAGATTTTGTATTCTCTACAGTGCCTGTTGATGGTCTCAGCTTAAATGGTACAGTTGGTCCAGAGTCTACACCACTAGCATGAAGTTCATATTGTGCAACTGATGTGTGAAGTCTCCTTAGTGAAGTTACATGCTCAGACTAAGTCGGTATGTGTGAATGTTCATCAGAAGGTCAAGTAATACTGTCAGATTCAGCACAAGTGTCACTAAAGCTACTCCACCTTTTCAAAGCATAGGTATTTACCTCTTTAAAATATGTATATTTCCTCCTTTTATTAAGCCTATTGACAACATGCATTGTATTCATAAGAAAACTATGGTTTTACATGTTTGGTACAGTTGGTTATTTTCATGCATTTTTGGCTATATTTGGATTATTTCCCTTGTATTGGGTTACTTTTAGAAAAGGGTCATTTTGCTAAAAAAAGACAGTTTTCTTTCTTTTTTTTTTCTTTATTGTGTGTAAAATACATTAAATTATAAAATCACAGATGCACTAGTTATAGTTAAGCTGAAAATAAAACCTTTAAGTTGAAATCCTCAACTTTAAAATGCCTGAAAGATAAACTTTTCAAATGTTAGTATGTTTCTTTATTTATATGGCAAACAACATGTACAAAATAAGCCACCTCTGCATTGAATGTGCACCTGATATACACTAAAAGGCAAGGGAGGTAATAATATAAGAAAAAAGCTGAAAATGACGGAAAAGAGTAACTCTTACTTCATTGATTAATATTCACATAATACCAATGTTTTGGTATACAAAAAACTTATTTAACAACATTTTCCACAAACATTCAACAAAATTTGTTAAAAATCTTTCATGTTTATGCTTAATTATTGTGAAATACATCACTATTGTGTTGTTTTCTCTTATTTCAAGCATAATGGCTGCACTTTTCAAAACATATGTTATTACACATGAAAAAATACACTTTTTAAGCTCTGCTATTAGTAAACACATTAGGTTTGAAGAAAACTGCAAAATGTGGACAGGCCTGTGCACCTCAGATGGATACGGTTCACTCTGAATAATGTTTCGGGGTAAACGTATTAAAGTGAAAGTACACCGAATGGTGTTCTTTTGTCAAATTCACATGAGCTTACTCCACAAATGCATGTGTCACATATTTGCCATACTAAGTTATGCTGTCCCTTAATCACCTTTCATATGAGCCACAGCGTGTAAACAATAACCGGTTAACATGTAAAATTGAAGGAGAATGTTGCGGCCATTGTGCATGTGCTAGGTGCCTACTGTAAGGTATGATAACAATGTTCCATATAATTATGGTTCCATTTCCTATTCAAACTGTTACGGTACATTTTTGTTCCCGTTCGTTTCCCTTTTTTGAAATTCCACACTTTGCGAATGAAAAGTTACACATTGAATTGTGTGGCGGTGTAGGACCAGATCAGCCTGTACATCCGCACAGTCTGGTCAATATCTACATTATTCACACAGTACTAACATAATTACGCCTGCCGGGGCGAACTGGTACAAGTTTGCTACACTGTTCAAGCAATAATTGAGCGAAAAGGTACATATTTGCTTTCGTGTACAGTGTAGATCTAGATCGGATCAGGTTGTACATCCACACATGCTGATCTGGTCCTACAGTGTTCATAAAATCTACACTGTTTACGTATAACTTACGTAAATGAGCCTGTCCGTGTGAAAAAATACAAGTTTGCTTTTATGAACAGTGTAGATCGAGATCAGCATGTGCGGATGTACATGCTGATATTAGCCTACATTGTTCAGAAATGCCAACTGTATAATTATTACCCTAAATTAATACCATAAGAGTGATATACACTTGCAACAGTTGGTGATTTGTATATAGAGTGTTTGAAACGTTCATTATTTGCAATTCATCGTAATTTCGAGTATCTCGTACTTTTGTATTGAAAATACTCTGTGCGGGAGTTGAATTTTCTTTGCATCCCTCGCTTGTCTCGTGCTTGAATATTTAAGCAGGCAAGCATAAGCTGAATGTCACTTATCCCAAATTGTGAACCGAGGACTGGCAGAACAAGACAGTTGTTCAGGATCCCTGTGGTCTGTCCCTGTTTGTTTACACTATGAAACAGTGGCAGTTCATGCGATACAAATTTGCAATTATGGCATTTCATTTCAGTTGTAGTGTTATGCAAAGGCCTTTCCGGTCGAGCACACTCAGTTTCAGACAAGCGTTATCACATTTATGTCCGTTAAGGCTATTAAATGCATTTTAAAGCATTTGCAGATTCACAATGGCATTTTCATTTTTGACTGATGTACTGTCACTGACTTTTGATGAAGATTTTGTATTCTCTAGAGTGCCTGTTGATGGTCTCAGCTTAAATGGTACAGTTGGTCCAGAGTCTACACCACTAGCATGAAGTTCATATTGTGCAACTGATGTGTGAAGTCTCCTTAGTGAAGTTACATGCTCAGACTCAGTCGGTATGTGTGAATGTTCATCAGAAGGTCAAGGAATACTGTCAGATTAAGCACAAGTGTCACTAAAACTACTCCACCTTTTCAAAGCATAGGTATTTCCCTCTTTAAAATATGTATATTTCCTCCTTTTATTAAGCCTATTGACAACATGCATTGTATTCATAAGAAAACTATGGTTTTACATGTTTGGTACAGCTGGTTATTTTCATGCATTTTTGGCTATATTTGGATTATTTTCCTTGTATTGGGTTACTTTTAGAAAAGGGTCATACTGCTAAAAAAACACATTTTTTTTTCTTTATTGTGTGTAAAATACATTAAATTATAAAATCACAGATGCACTAGTTATAGGTAAGCTGAAAATAAAACCTTTAAGGTGGCAGGGGACACATTTAATATTTAACATCGATATTTAATATATTTGGTGTGTTTGAAAATGAATTGATTTCTTAACTCTATAGCAATATATGGCATTTATTTCTTTATTGACTTCTATCAATTGATGCATACATAATGTGGAGAATCCTAGCTCATATCATGTTGGAGAGCTATCCAAGGGGAGGTCAATCTCAATATCATTTGAGAAGCTGTTTGTTGAGGAAAATTCAAGCTTTTCTACTAGAAGAATACTGATGACATGGTATTTTGTATACATTTCCTGGTTATGCATTGCTTTAATATTAAGTACGTGTGCTTCAATTTTCTTCTGCATGTTTCCAGGAAGTAAGGACATGATTAGAAAATCTGTCGAAATAGTGTCATTTTAGCCCGCATTTTGGTTGGGTGGGATAGAATACACAGGGTTTGAAATTTTGTTCAGTTTTGTCGAGTTGCAAAAATGTTACATGATTTTGAAATATTGTTATATGCCATATATTGAGATACAGTTTTGACATTATGATGGATGTTGTTTTTGAGAATTTTTCAAATAACATTTATTGGTGCGGACAAACTGAAAAGTTGCAGATTTAGGGGTCCCCTGCCACCTTATACTAAAACCCTATATAAAATGCTTGTTTTTGAAATCGTCATCGTCCATTTAAAATCTGTCATTTTACTAACCTTTTACCCGTCTGTGATGCGGTAAATATACGTCATATGAGTCCTTAGTCTGTAGTGAAGTCACATCCTTTATATCACACGGCGTTCTTTTGAAAAGTCAGCACATTTAAGGTAAGGCGTAAGCACTATTCAAAATTGCATATTTACCCGTGTTTATAATGCGACGAGCGGTTTTATGTTTAAAAAAATTATATATCATCTTATACCTCATTTTTGTATTATGAAATAACAATTTCATCACAAATTGGGGGAAATAACAGTGTACGATAATACCTGCAACATTTTGCCTACTATTTTGATAGTAGGGAAATATCGGACATCTTATTTTCACCTTGTGTCAAGTGGCATTTCAATTAATTTTAATTCAAGAATGTCTGTTTAAATTGCCTAAAGCATTCTTTGATATAAGATTTTCCCACACCTAACACAGCTGCAGCAGACAACTTTGAAACCATGTAGGCAAATATAAATCTCTATAAATGAAGAGTATAATTATCAAATTGTGAACTGATACTCTATACATCTAACTAAGTTTAAGCGCATTTGTAAATGTATTCATTTTTTATGATCAACTAAGAAAGGACAAACAGTGGGAGGTTGTTGGTTCGATATCTGATCGGACCATACCAAAGACTTTAGATTGGTATAAATGGCTCCTGTTCTAAGCGCTCCGGCTTAAATGAATACATTTAACAACCCTAAATTTAGGTAGAAGTATAAGCCAGACCATTTTTAAAAGTGTTTTTGTTTTCTTCAAGTAAAATGGCCTACGTATTTCAAAGAAAAGAGATCGGTCAGATGCGCAATGGCGAATTTGATGAATTAATTGCGACCAAACTGCTTCAGCAGATGTTTGAAGGAGAATATGTGTTTGACTCGTGCATGCTATATATATATGCATTGCATATAACCATTGTGATATATGTGAAAGACAACTCATTGGTGAGAAATACAGTCTAGAAATCCTGTGAAATGTGGTATTGGACTGATGAAGCCCTTAAAGGACGTGAACTATAGCCATGTGTGTTTGGTTCGCTATTCCGCCCCATTCTTCACACAAGAGAAAATATGCTACATTGAAGACCTTAGTGAGGAAATTAAAATGTAGGCATTG
This sequence comes from Serripes groenlandicus, assembly GCA_031761405.1. Classification (NCBI taxonomy): domain Eukaryota; kingdom Metazoa; phylum Mollusca; class Bivalvia; order Cardiida; family Cardiidae; genus Serripes; species Serripes groenlandicus. Next base: position 7,143,859 of record JASEVX010000016.1, read on the forward strand.
TAATAAAATGTTTGTCTACGATTTGTATAAATAAATATGACCAACAGGATTTTTATGCATGTATTGTTGCACTGTTAGTTCTTTCTATTGCTTATACAGAGATGATTACTTCCCAGTTAGCCTGGACAAATCCTGCCATTTTTTTTCAACACAATTTGATAATTATTCCTCTCATGTATAGAACTCGATTGAGTATTTGTCTTGGCATGTCGTTTTCATTGACAAGATAAGTTTACTGTCGTGATAACATCGAGACCCTTGAAAGTTGAGGTTCTGCGACCAAAGATGTTTGAAATAGGACAAGAAGTTGAACTTTGTGGGATAGATGAAGACCGCATTGTGGAAGGAATGGTCAAGCTCCTCAACAAAAGGTATGGCAAAGATAAAGACTGGCGTGTTTTCAAGAGGAATGAACAATATGAGAAGGTGAACATCTAGCTAAGATCCTTATCATTTTAACACAGATGGTTTGTATGTGGTATGATGATGAAGAGTTTGGTAACACTTGTGTGGAAATCTACAGTAAAATATTGGATTATCTGTTCCATGTGGCATTCAAACGAGACCAAGTGGGAGGCAAACATACATACATGTAAAACATTGGTGAAACCCCAAGTATCAACTAATGCTAAACTAGTCAATGTATTTACTGTCAGTATTGGCCTTCCATACACTGTTTAATGAGGAAAGGGAAAGTTCTCTTGTTGTCCTGCATTCTCTCACTGAATTAAGGGAATTATACAAGTTGACAGAAAATGATGTTATTTTCTTTCTATCGGATCCGTCGGAATACTTTCTCGGTCAAAATTTAGTTGTAAAGCAAATTCACAGCTAAAGAAGTTGTCATTTTTGCACAAGACAGTTCAAGAGTTTCTTGCAGCCATATTTATTGCTTATAGAGGAGAAGCCGCATATTTCCAATCAATGTTAAAGACATTAATGTATTTGGATGATGTATTAAAAATGTCACAAGTGTTGATATTCCTGAGTAGATCGAAGCCGGATCTGGTAGGGTATATGAGTCTGTAGCACCGATAACAGATAAGAATGAAAGGGTTCTGCAGGATAGAAGTTCGTTTTGGAAAGAGAATGTTTTCACATCTAAAGTTGAGGACATACTCTGAGCTTGTATTGATGAAGTACTAACAGACAAGAAGATGGACTATAAAGTTAGTTTGAATGATATCTCTGCATATACATGTATGAGCAGTAAGTGGGAAGAGAGAATTATTTCCTACCTTGATTTAGAACATGTCAAGGCTTTTCAACAAAAAAGATGCTTTGTTTGGACAGAACTTAGTGGACATGATATGGTCAAGTTGTGTGTGGACATAAATTCACAAGAACATGTCTGTCATTTAACTAGTATTGTTGAGAGATGCGTCTTACCTATACAATGTATTAGCGTTGAAGGAACCAGTGGTATGGATCTTGTTAGTTTAAATTATTTACTCATAGCTCTAAATAAAGTTTGTCATTTAACTTGTTTTGAATTATCAAGTCTGTATCTAACTCATTCAGATATAGAGAATATAGGAGGACTCCTATCACGTAAGACAGAGTTAAGGGAAATCAAACTCGAGAGCAATCGGATTGCAACATGTGAAAACCACAATCGTATTAATAAGCTCTTGAGGCCTTCGAACATAGAGCTATAGACAATTATTCTATATTCAGTTATTTTTCAAACAAATTACAAAACAATGTAAGAAAAGTAGGACATTAAAAATACATATCTTTCTTCGATATATTTCTCAGATGTTTTCAGTTCGGTTAGTATTTAGAGATTCCATTTTAAAACTCATATGACCTTCGGTTTATGAGCTGAACAATGAATAATTTTATTATTATATGTAAATGTGGTGAGCTTCTTGTCGCTTGTGGTTCGGTTAGTTAGTTTGTCATTTTGGTGTTGATAGTTGATATGTTAGGTGTTGTTGGCCGTTGTTGGTCGTTGTTGGCTGGAGGTTAGTTAGTTGGTAATTTGGCTGTCGTCAGTTCGACAGTTCATGGATGTTGTAGTTTACGATTCCTGCTTCTTCGTTCCAACGCTCTTAATAATTTAGTCTCAGCTGGTTACCAGGGAAGGGATTATGTGCTCTCGATAAGACTTCCGAAATAACAACAGAGCAGCTTGGTGATGCTTGACGGATTGTATAGCACAAATACTCAATGTCATTAACTACTGCTTCTGGAGACTTCGAGGTTATGTCATTCGCACAAATCATAACAACAACTACCTACAAGTTAAAGAATAATTGTTACTTATGGAAACATTGCAAGAAATGGAGAACTTATCTGCAATATTTACATTTCCTACATTATTTCTTTTTCACATATCATTTTTAGGTTAAAGTCAAGAACAATGTTTATTTATGAATACAATATGTTTCGGTCCTTGATTCGATTTGACATAGAATCATTGCAAGAAATAGGGAAATTATCTGAAATATTACATTTCCTGCATTATTTCTATTTCACATATCATGTTACAGACATCCAATCAAATTCAATATAATAATTTTAAATTATACAAAGGTAAAGTCGATTGAAAGCAGATCGAAAAGCGTAATCGAACGGACTGTGCAGACAAATAGAATATAGAGGGAAAACGCAGACCGGTATTGGCAAAAACCAGACCGCCAAGTATTGGGGGTGTGTCTCAAATATCTTGAATGGGGGTCTGCCATTTCTAAATATAGTATCTTCTCTACAGACATCCAATCAAATTTTATATAATAATTTTATCATACACAGGTAAAGTCGATTAAAAGCAGATCGAATTGCAATATTTTCTATAGCAATGTTTTGAAAACATTGTGAACAAAGGTGAAAGGTTAAACAACTACAAAAGTGGTTTAGATACATTGAAATAGAAACATTGCTAGAGATGTACAAATGAACTGCAATTTTTATATTTCCTCCAATATTTCTTCTCAAAGTATCAATACTTAGTTATAGTTTCACAAATAAACTCAACTATTTCCCCAATTAGTCGGAATGGAACAAGAATAATTGGACGAAAGAAAATCATAACTTCAATATATATCAGGTAAAACAGGTAAAAACTAAAAAAGAGCAAAATCAGTTTAGAATTTTCAAAATACGATACTTCAATTTCATTGGATGTCTGCCTATTCTTAATTAAATATCTGATCTAACAGATTGAATTCTAAGGCCAGATTCTTGATTGTGATTGCTGGTCTGCCTTTTCTAAATATTGTATCACATAGCATGCAGACAGCAATAGTTGAATAACGCAGACGGTCAATTAAGAAAAGGGAGATATCCAATCAAATTCGTTGTAGGCAATTTCATAAGGAAACATTGCTAGAAAAGGAGGACATTTTACACCCCTGCATTATTTCGTCTTTAATGTAATTATTCAGTCGTGGTCACGGACAATGTTTATGATATGTATATATATATATATTTATATATGTATTAATACAATATGAACTTAGAAAGAAGTTTTGCAATAAAAGGAGGAATTACTGCAATTTCTATATTTCTGGCAATAGTTCTTCTGTAATTTAATTATTCAGTTGTATTCATGGTAAATGTTAAAATATTCAATAAATTCATGTATTTTTAGATTTGTAAAACAATTTAAGTACTCACCTAAAAAGTATGGAACAACATCACAGAGAGCATCGTCAGTTAAAAACTGACGAATTCTATAGCCAGGAAAGGCAAACACACTATATATAAATGTCCTTCGGTAAATTCTCCGACAAGTACTTGGTGTGACTGTGACCTATGGCAACTGCCATTTTTGGGATAGGGGCGTTTCGCCACTATCCCATACTCATGCTGCTTTCGAAAAGTCGGATTACGGCTGCAACCACAGTCCACTCAAATTGAATTCCTACGCCAAAATCGAGTTTTGATTGGTTATAATCTGCCTTTTCAACGATTTCATTAGTTCGACCGAATCACGAAAAACCCTCCGCTTGCATTAATTAATGAGACAAAATAGTTCTAACGCGTGAAACACACTCTGAACTATGATTGACCTCAATGTCAGTGGTGTTAGGTAACGTCGAACGTGCTGTGACCCCATTAGTTTACAACAGTCGACTTATATAGAGAAATGTGCAAATCACTGTAAATAAAATTATTGAAAGGAGTTGAAACCATTGTAGCAAAGGCAGAAATTGCCTACGATAAGAAATTTCTCCTTTTGTCACAATGTTTTCGATTGTCGTCTGCTGCACATCTGTAAGCGGAAAATGGTTACATCCTCCCCATGGAAGCGGAATCCTTTACGTGATACTATAACAGTTCGAATATTGAAAATATTGTTGAAAATGGAGCTATTGCTGACAATGAGCAATTCCTCCTTTTCACACAATGCTTTCAAACACGTTTCAAATTAATTCTTTTCATATTTGAATGTTTTACTATGGACATTCTTTTACTCGACACATTTTAAATAACATGCTAGAGATGAATGATAACGAGCAATGTTGCCTTACATCAAGGGGGAAAATATATATTTGAAACCTTTGTGAAAAAAGAGGAAATGAGTCACGATAAACAATTTTGCAGCCATCTGCTGCAAATGCGTACACCAGCGACTGTAAGCGGGAAAGGGTTGAACCGTTTCCGTTATAGCTACTTAGTTACATACGAATGTTGAAAGTGTATTTGCAAACGGAGCAATTGCTGACAATGAGCAATTCCTCCTTTCCAAACAATGCTTTGAAACATGAATATTTTTTTTCTATAACCTAATACCACGGCGGCCAGTTCACCTACAAATGTATTTCCTGGTTTTCTCACACTAGATCTCCACGCAATAATCTTCCCAAGCAACTGGCTGCTTTTCTACATAGACTTAGCCCATTGGTGAAAGACGAATGACGCATTTCGCATTGACTTTTGTCAAACGTCGGAAAGAAATTTGGCCGAAAATATCAACATAAACATGAGTTATAACCTCAAGGTCATTATTTATTTTATAATTGAGGCGCTTCTAGCGACTTTGGGACAGGCTTTATAATGTATATGCATTTGCGTTAATTGAAGACTCAACGTCCGTCAACGTGTAATCTAGTCCTTGATGTATCTGTTGACAAATAAACTAGAAATGTAGTCTAAATAGGTTTTTGTAAATTTACCTTGTACGACTTCTGTAATCAATACTTCATTGATTGCATGTATTGGTCAACACGTTGTTACTGTATGGCAGATTTATTTCAAAGTTGTCACACTTATACCGTGTGATCAGGAGAACGGCAAAGTACTAGGTACATAACTCTGGTCTGTTTATTTTAGTTATCTCCATTTTTTCTTATTTAGTTCAGCGATTGTCTCAATTAATTTCCATTGTATCCAATATAAACTTGGTTTGTAGGTAACTTATGACCTACAGATTTGCAGTGCACCATTACCATAAATTTAACATGCTGTGTTTGGAGTGTGTATATTTTTGTCTTTCCATGTTCTCACTTATCATATGACTTTCGCATGCAACACATGCGTTCCATGAAATGCCCTTGTTCGTTAATGAGTGCTTCCCCAAGCTGTGTACTTTGTCCGGAGCGACATAACTGATTTTTTTCATTTCTTCGGTTATTGTCTCAATAGATGTCCAATGTATCAATTTAAGACTTAGTGTATAGGGAACTCTGAGCTAAAGATGTGCAGTGCAAAAAGAAACATAACTCTAGCATGCTTTCGATTGTCTTTCATTTATCAGCATGATTACAATATACATTGTGGATCTTTATTGATTTCTGAACTTGAAATATTTTAATTAAGGGTCGCTGCTCGTTTTTTGTCAATCTCTTGTCCTTCCTGATTAATTTTCTTTATACAAGAAAAGGGTCAAACTTTGATAAATAAGGTATATGTTATTGGCATGCAGCATGTCGTCACTTTAGTGCAAAAACTCAATAAGTCCATTTTTTCACAAAATCACTTTTTTGCATAAAATGATTTAAGATATAAAGATACATGTCCTCAAAAGGTATTAAAACCAAATTCAACCTCAAAATATGCTTTTATAAGAAAGAGGCATAAAGTGATAAGTACGCTGATATTATTTTGTTGAGCAAAAAAACAATATGTGCACATAGTGATGTATTGCACCACATCATTTTAATATTTCAAACAACTATTTGGTGCAAGAAAGATATATGTCCATATTTGTATACAAAATAGCTGCACAAATAACACTAATTTCTGTTTCTTCATTCTTTCCATAACATATACAACTTTTTGACACCACTGTAGCAAACAACTTTCAAAAACATTGCAGAAAAGGGAAATATTGCTCATGTCGAAAAATAATTTTTAAATTTTTATCAGATTTTTTTAAAAGTTTCATTTTGTCAGACTTCACATTTTCTTCTATGATCTCTCCATTTTTAAGAGAATTATACATAATAGGATTTAAATATGGCATTGACAAAATAAAACTGGATGGTCGGTCAAATGATGAGAAAACCTAGTCTCCCTGGCAACCTGATTGGGAACATATTACTTATTAATCCCTAACCGGTCGGAGATTTGTTGGGGACTATAGGTTTGCTCCTGTCCATCACCCAGATCTGGCGCCAGCATACACTTTGCATTCCTAAACCAAGAATAGAATTTTACAGAAAATCTTTGACATACTCTGGACCAAAAATATGGAATCCACTGCATATCAGGAACTGCGAAAAATTAAAGAAATTTGAATCAACATATCTTTCATGGTACCACGCTGGTGGTCATCGGTTAATTACATAAATTATTCCCATAACGGTGCTTGTATCTTGAATATATAATAAAGTCTATTTTTATTATTATTATTAAACTGAGGCAAGTCTTTTATTTATTCTAAATCTAAATTTACAATAAGCTTATTGTTTTAATTTAGTAGCATTTTATTCTTGCTTCAGTTGTATTTCAGATTTATCAAAGCATTTCCTAGGTTACCATAGAACAGAGTAAATATTAATATCAATCTTGAAGTAATAATAAATCAATATTTTTCTATCTGTTCACATCTAGTAAAAGATAAATGGCACTTATGTTGTTTTTGCTCCAAAATATCAATTGCAATAAAGTGATAGGTGCACTTATAATTTTATTGCACGAAACAAGTTCAGTGAAATATAAACATATAAGTGCATTTTTTCCAAATATCTCTTTTATAACAAATCTTTTTCAGAAAATATTATTTGGATTATTTTGTTTCTTTGTTTTTAAATAAAAACTTTAAAAAATATTAAAATCAAGTGTCATTTCTCTAAAAAAATCAGTTTAAATGCTCTCCTGTAAAATTATAAAAACGTACTTATTGAGTTTTTACACTAAGGTGACGATGTGTTGCTTCACACATTTTTGGTTTGGTTTGTTTTAAAGGTCATTGTTTATTATTTCAACAATGTTTGTCCATATTATATATGCCATATATTTTCAACTTACATATGCCCCTATACCATTAGCGCTTTCAGCGCTTTGATTATATTTCACACAAAGGTTAATGAACACAAGACACAAACGGGCATATTTCGACTAGTAAGTTCTTTTTAATGTTTGCAAGTTACAAAACGACAGTCACAATAACACTTTTATATATGATCCAAATGTTATCAAAATTTTAAAACAATACATAGTAAACTATCACTCAAACACAGGTCTGAAGAAATGGGAAGATTTGACATCCAAATGCTAATAGATAATATACTTTTGGAACAATGCTTTTTTCAGTTTGCATAAGTGTGGAAAAAAACCCAAAATAATACATCTTCAAGGCCATAACAGTTTTTATTATCAGTAATCAGATTTTAATTAAAGAGAAACGAAATATGGATAATCATGATTAGCCTTATTAAATTAGTACAAATTAAATATACTTTGTTATTCAAACAATCGAATTAAGGACAGAAACATCTAACTGTAAAGCGCTATGTCTTAATCAGAGGTATTTGAGACACACCCTCAATAAATAACCGCTTCTGATTGGCGGTCTGCTTTTTTTCAATACCGGTCTGCGTTTTGCTCTATATTCCATTTGTCTGCGTCTTCCGTCTGCGTTTTAATCCGTCCCAAATACTTGGCGCCACAAGTCTAAATTGTAAAACAGATGTAAGTGTTGTGAAAGTCTACTTTGTCCTTTGTGTTTTAGACCATTCCTTTTGGTCAGTTGCTGGGCCCAGAAAACTCTGGTTCCCAGTTTAGAGGAACCAGCTAAACATGTGATTATTACATGGCCCACTTGGACCAAGGCAGCTAAGCAGTGCAGACGTGTGTTGACTTAGACTGATGACTGAGACAGACAAGACTCTTTAAGACCAAGCAAATGATAATATAATGCAGGTTATAGTGTTAGCTACGGGTGAGTGATACTTCAATGGTGTCAGAAGTGAAGCAGAACCCATGTAAGTTCGTTCCATTTTGTTGTTTTCCAAACAATTTGGGGAAGGAGAGAGGTGACCATTTTGAAAACAGCATGGAAAAAGATGTTCTGCATTAAACCCGTGTGGCTAATTTAATGGATAATAATTGCAATGGAGCTTTGCAAAGTTAATTGGTCCCTGTAACCAATAATCATGCAGCTTTTAGCATTTATTATGATTTTGATAACTTGTTCGGAATTGTATTTTAGTCACCAAAAATGTGTTATTCATCCGCAGCAGTGCTTGGTTTGCATGTACATAGCGAGCGTATTACATACAACGCCTGTGTTATTGCAATGAGCATTAAAAGGCTGTGTTTAAGAATGCCCAGGCCGTTGAAATGACACGAGACTGAGGGTATGTCTTTTTCACAAATTTGGAGGCCTAATGCAAGCTCAAGAAGAGAAAGAGGCAACTATTTCCATTCTATTGAACTGTCCTGACAAACATATTTGCTGTCATTATTTATGGTTTAAGATATATCCTTAGCAGTTGTATTCTCAAAACAGGCCTTTGGTATATATCTTTGTAAATGTTTTGATAAAGTCGTGTCATATCCCACCTGCCGTCACAGGTTCAGGGTCTGTCAGGGACAATTGATAAACTTCCTAAGGCAATTATGTGCAGTCATGAAGTGGATGTAGGGTTGGACTATTGCCACTGTAAAAAGCCCATGGCAAGGACGCTTCATGATACAATGAGATTACTGTGCCGAATGGTATCATGGCGCTTGCGTGGATATTACAGCTACAGAAGCACTGTATATTGCCAAAGCAAATGAAATAATGACAGTAATCAAAGGAAGTTGAAATGAACAATGCCAACTGTTCCAGTCTTCATTTTCCAAGTGCAGTGTGACAATGGCTAAACAATTTAGAGATGAAACGATTCAAGCATGCCTCAATAGCAGGGGACTGGTCATTGCCTGCTGGGAGACAAGATGAACAGGCGGGGAAGACAGAGTAGAAGGGAAGTAACTCTGGTAACTGGTCTCTGCTCACTGGGAGACAACAAGACGAGCCGGTGGCAGATGATACATTTCTAGGGGATACTGACCTGGGAAAGCAGAACCCTATGACAAGGTAGAAGGGAAGTAACTCTGGTAACTGGTCTCTGTTCACTGGGAGACAACAAGACGAGCCGGTGGCAGATGACGTAGTTCAAGGATATACTGACCTGGGAAAGGATTGAGGTAATTAATGTTGATCCTGGCTATGAAGAACCACAGGGGCAGTTAGCAAGATGGTTGGAAGAATTATCACAGTACAATATGATTCTTAAATACCGACCTGGAAAAGTGCATGGGAATGCGGACGCATTATCAAGGAAGCCTATGGCCGACATGTGTTCGCACTATTCTAGTCATGTAAGGATTGATGAGTTACCTTGTGGTGGCTATACATATTGTAAGCGAGTAGAGACTCAGTGGGCCACTTTGTCGCGAGAAGTGGATGAGGCGATTCCATTGGCCGCTTCAAGACAATGCGGTTCAAGGGAGACTTAGGTTTGGATCAACACTGCGCGTTGGGGGACAAAACGACGAGCCAACAAGCAGCTGAGACAGACTCAAGAAGCCCTGGAGTAGACACGCTGGGGGACAAAACGACGATCCGGCGTGTAAAACACTCAAAACTGTTATACGGAATACAGGATCACTCTGCGTCCCAGGCCTTTGGGGACAAAAAGACGAGCCGGAGGCTGGGGTGCGCTGAGTGTCCTGGGACCAAATTGCAGGGGAAGAGAGTAAGACCAATGGACAATCATTTCTCACTCAGTGGTGGATAACCATGGACACGTTACAGAGAAGGTGTAGTCCAAAGTCAGGATAAGATAACATATTGGCAAGAGAATCTTTAATATGAATTGGAGTACCCGTGAGAGTTCGGGGAAAAATATCAGAGTACCTGTTTGAATTTAGGGAATGTCATGTAAGCTCAAGGAAATGAGCGGTTTAAATTGAAACAATATCCGGTGGCCATCTGGGGGATTCCACCTGGGCCAGTGGGGTAGGATATGACACTGGCTCATGCGGAAATCTTGCCTAATGGATGGGAGACAGGTAATTGTTTCAAAACAGATCAACCGTCACACAAAAAGGGAGTTTAGAAACATGAATGGGGTTGATTGACTCGAAGATGCAGTACTGTCATCTACAGTATCGTTGAGTGTGTGACAGATAAACAGATTGAGTCTGCTTTGGATGTTAGTTTTAGTATTTCAAGAATGAAGTATTGACTGAGAATGTATAAGATTCACAAGATCCAATAAGAAGGAAACTGAACATCCGGGGAGACCAATATGGACCCACTGACAGGAGTACAAAGATAACAGTTTAGCCTACAGTAAAGAGGGCATATTAAGTACATAAATGACAAGCCGGTTAAACACTGACCATTTCACTTGATATGCCAGATAATCAACCCGTATGGTAAATTAAATAGACCTGAAACCATGGTGCGAGTGAGATACAAATTATCTGGCTCAATAATACATGGGTTTGGTTTGTTTAGGAAGTCATTGGTATGCTTCATATCATTTGCACGAAGACAGGGATGCTATGCAGCAAAAATGGTGCAACTGCTAAGAGGGCATGGTACAACACAAGTCCTCGAAATGGTACAACAACCTGGTTTGGCGATGCCGCAATGTAGGGCTGAGAGGCAATCTCCCGGGTTGGGTCTAATGATAAAACCGATGGGAGTGTTATGAAAGTCTAATTTGTCCTTTGTGTTTTAGGCCATTCCTTTTGGTCAGTTGCTGGGCCCAGAAAACTCTGGTTCCCAGTTTAGAGGAACCAGCTAAACATGTGATTATTACACGGCCCACTTGGACCAAGGCAGCTAAGCAGTGCAGACGTGTGTTGACTTAGACTGATGACTGAGACAGACAAGACTCTTTAAGACCAAGCAAATGATAATATAATGCAGGTTATAGTGTTAGCTACGAGTGAGTGATACTTCATAAGCAATGCTGGCGATTGAAATTCTGAGGTAATTACTTAACGAGAATCATAAAATGGAGACAAGATCAGTCGTACATATCATAATCCGTGTAGCGAATATAGAAATCGGGCTGTTTCGAGAGGAAAATCAAGTAAGGGTCATTGTACATATACCCGGATACACTTGTATTCGGATACGACTGTGCTGGTTATTACAATAGATATGGCTACAGACGGACAGGCGATGCCTAACTAATACTCTGTCCTCAGCGGGTGATAAGAAAAACAAGAACTGAGTTTGCTTGTTTTTGATAAGGTTGTAAAATTTAGACAAGAAGTTACAGTTAGTATGTCAGTAGGAGTTCCAGTGAATTCGAATTCTGGTGAACTCGTAACCAGTAAAAATACAAAGTTTTTTATTGTCAATCACGACGCCCAAAAATGAGCTGAACAATTAAGTGGATTACAAACAGTTGATTACATATGATTGCATCAAATAGGATATTATTAATTGCAATAAGACCAATGTGTAAGATTAATAAACTAAAGGATATTACATGAGTGGTCATTCAATACGGAACTTATTAAACAAGTTTTCTGAAAATGATAAGAACGAGCCTTGGCGAGTTTTTATCACTTTTAGAAAACGAGTTTAATAAATTTCGTATTGAATGACCACGAATGTAATGTTCTTTTCATAAATACTAATTAAATAATTTACAGAGCTATATCCATATAAACGTCGCTATAAAGCGCGCGTATTTACAAAACTAAACGTTACGTTATGACGTCACATTAATTGTTATTGAACTATAGTTATATATCAAATATATTACACTAGTTATATATCAAAAATATTACACTAGTTATATATCAAAAATATTACACTAGTTATGTATCAAAAATATATAATGACGTTATTTCATGCTGGCGACGTCATTTATGATATAGATAAATATATCGTTATTTATCACATATTTGTTAAACTTGTACTAAAACAAACAAACGCATCTTTTTTATAAAAATAATTATACAATATATATATATCACCTTCTCATATTGTTCATATTGTTCATTCCTCTTGAAAACACGCCAGTCTTTATCTTTGCCATACCTTTTGTTGAGGAGCTTGACCATTCCTTCCACAATGCGGTCTTCATCTATCCCACAAAGTTCAACTTCTTGTCCTATTTCAGACATCTTTGGTCGCAGAATCTCAAGTTTCAAGGGTCTCGATGTTATCACGACAGTAAACTTTTCTTGTCAATGAAAACGACATGCCGAGACAAATACTCAATTGATCTCTATAAATGAGAGGAATAATGATCAAATTGTGTTTTAAAAGAATTGGCATGATTTGTCCAGGCTAAATTGGAAGTAACCATCTCTGTATAAGCAATAGAAAGAACTAACAGTGCAACAATGCATGCATAAAAACACTGTAGGTCATATTTATTTATACAAATCGTAAAAAAACATTTTGTTACAATGCCTACATTTTAATTTCCTCACAAAGGTCTTCAATGTAGCATATCTTTTCTTGTGTGAGGAATGGGGCAATATAACGAACCAAAAACACATGGCTATAGTCGTCGTCCTTTAGGGCTTCCACAGACCAATACCCCCATTTTCCCAGGATTTCTAGACATGTATTTCTCACCAATGAGTTGTCTTTCACATATATCACAATGGTTATATGCAATGCATATATATAGCATGGCTAATACATGTACCTAAATTTAGGGTTGTTGAATGTATTCAACACCACTTTCACCACATTTAACCCTTTCCCTCATAAAGACGCTTTCTGATGCCTTTGCAGCAGACGGCTTTTTGAAAACATAGTGACAAAAGAAGAAATTGCACAAAACATGCAATTTCTCATTTTGCCACAATGTTTTCCACTTTTTGGTTATCCATTCAATTATGGAGATTTTCTATGTTTTGACAAAATACGTTCAAAGTCGTCTGTTGCAGAATTGTTGTATAAGGGAAAGGGTTAAGTACCGTAGCCTATCTATTTCCGGTTGTCAGTGTAAGTTTATGCTGATGCCGGAGCGCTTAGAACAGGAGCCATTTATACCAATCTAAAGTCTTTGGTATGGTCCGATCAGATATCGAACCAACAACCTCCCACTGTTTGTCCTTCCTTAGCTGCTCATAAAAAAATGATACATTTACAAATGCGCTTAAAGTTAGCTAGATGTATAGAGTATCAGTTCACAATTTGATAATTATACTTTTCATTTATAGAGATTTATATTTGCCTACATGGTTTCAAAGTTGTTTGCTGCAGCTGTGTTGGGTGTGGGAAAATCTTATTTCAAAGAATGCTTTCGGCAATTTAAACAGACAGTCTTGAATTGAAATTAATTGAAATGCCATTTGACACATGGTGAAAATTAGATGTCCGATATTTCCCTAATATCTAAATAGTAGGGAAAATGATGGAGGTATTATCATACACTGTTATCTCCAGAATTTATGATGAAATTGTTATTTCATTATACAAAAATGAGGTATTAGATGATAAATAATATTTATTTGAAACATAAAACCGCTCGTCACATGCTAAACACGGGTAAATATGTAATTTTAAATAGTGCTTAATCCGTACCTTAAATGTGCTGACCTTTCAAAAGAACGGCGTGTGATATAAAGGATGTGACATCACTACAGACTGACGACTAATAGGACGTATATTTACCGCATCACAGACGGGTAAAGTGTTGGTAAAAGGACATTAAAACGACCGATTTTAAATAGACGACGATGACGATATCAAAAACGAGCATTTTACATGGGGTTTTAGTGTTAGTGTCCGATACTGCGCGCTGTCCGATAATATACAAACTTACTCTACCAGTTCTTCTAACATGCACGGTTAAAGTGTAAATAGGGGTAGAGGTTTCTTCTTAGTGATCGATAATATAGTGTTGTATAATATATATCTATATATAGAGTTGAAGGTGTTTATTGGCAGATTATCATTTTAAGACAACAAATAAACTTAGACAATTTTAGATTTTTAGTAAAATAAAAGAATATCATGTATTTTTATCACTTCACTTATAATTTGATTTTCCTTTTTTTTGTGTGTCATATAAAAAAAGATAAATATTGATACAAGAACACATTCAACGATGTCAAATAAATCATAAATGATAACTATCAATTTTATGCATTTTATAATCAATTGAAAGATTTTCAGCAATAAAGATATTTAAGGACGATAAGAGCTTTCATTGTACTATTCCTAATTGGTTTTAAAAATAGCTGTTGCAGAGGCCTCAAATTGTGCCTATAAGTGGGAAAGGGTTAATTAATATTTATTTATATGATTTGTACCAATAGGGTTTTCAACTTCTAAGTATATATTACATAATTTAAGGCATATTAAACATTCATATATTAAAGAAAGACAAACTTGTAGTTAGATGAAACCTCCAGAATCCTTCTACACGGACGATTGTAGATGAGTGGTTGGAGTTTTTTTCAAAGTTAAGGAACCAGTTAGTGCCTGGTGGCGTGACCTGTTTTGGCTAAACTCTGTGAAAGTGTACACTACACATTTGTCTTTTCGAAATGTTGGCCACGTTAGGCTATAGGTTGACATCACCACCGCTATCATTTTGTGTAATTTAGTTTTTCCATAGTTGGACACCTGTCACCATGCATATTATAATTACGCTAGTTAAGATTCAGATCATGTAAATAATGATCATTACTATAGATGTGAACAGTCATCCTTTGACATGTTGTTTACGAAACTCAAGAATAATTGAGTTATATAATTTGTTCCATGTCATGCTAGAACAGCTAAAGGTTTGGGAATTAACTCTTTCTCTCATATAGACGCTTTCTGACGCCTCTGCAGCAGACTGCCTTTTAAAAACATGGTGACAAAAGAAGAAATTGCTCAAAATTAACAAGCAATTTCTTCTTTAACACCACATTTTCAATTCTATTCAATTATTGTACTTTCATTTAAAGGGAGTTGCTTAAAAAAATAAGATATTATTTCAAAGTCATCTGCTGCAGAGTTGTTGCATGTGGGAAAGGGTTAAGCTTTAATCCTTTCCCACATACAACAAATCTGCAGCAGACAACTTTAAAATAATCTGAGCAAAAATATGGATAATCTCCATAAATGAAGACATAATTATTGAAACAAAGATGAAAACATTGTGGCAAGAGGCGAAATTGGTCTATCTGAAATAATTCCTTATGCTAAAAGATCTTGATTTTCGTTTCTTATCTCTTTGCAGAGATCTAGATAAGGAGAATAAAAGTGGTCTTTTCCTTATTATATCTCGTCTATTGTGGAGGAATAATATAAAAGGTAAGACCATTGTGTGTATGAACAACTTTATTGGAATCATTCTCATTACATGTTTTGTTGTTGACCAGTCCATGTCCATCAACTACTTTAAGTAGTGTTTAGTGCATCCTCTTGAGCAGAAGTCGTAGATACTAAGTTTTGTCCTACCAAACCTTTTGTGATTGACTGATTGATTGGGTTTTAGCGCCGTCATCCAACAAAATTAGTCATATCACGGTGGTCAGTTAACCTACTGCTGTGGTTCCTGGCGTTCCCACACCAGTACTCCACATTACACACTTTCCAAACAACCGGCTGCCTTACCACATTAACTAACAGGTTAGCCTATTGGTGGAAGACGTATGACACTTGTCAAATTGACATTTGTCAAGCGTCTGAAGGAATGATGGCCAAGCTTGGGTTTGAACTCACATCCCCTGGAATGACAGCCTGCATCATTACTAACTCAGCTCAGCTTTTGTTTACAAATATTCTAAAATGTTTGCAGTATCCACTCTTGGTGTGCTGGATTGAAGAGATGGTTGCAGCATTACAATTCATCCTCAAGTGTCGGGGTAAACGTATTATTGGTACATCATGAAGTACTTGTATTATGACTGACATGCATGTTCTGTTTGAAAGAAGGGGAAAATGTCTCTCCAAAATCGAACTCTTTCCTTGATGAATGTTTTAATACATGGACAATTAAGGAAGAGCTTCGTGTATTTGTGGTGACTTCAAGTTCAAGTCATCACTTATACACTGAAACCTGATTAAAAAATACACACTGAAGAATTAACATGCATAAAACATAGGATTAGATTAACCCTTTACCACATACAACATCAGGTGATTTTGAAAGTATCTAAGCAAAAATATGGAAAATATCTATTAAATGAAAGAATACTTATTGAATGGAGTTGAAAACATTGTTACCAAAGGAGAGTTGCTCATTATGATAAGGTGTTTTTTTCAGTTGGGCAACAACTCTGTGATGTACTGGTTGATTTGAAACCTTTATACGGTCACTGGAGCATGCTGTGCTCAAGGTGAGGAATTGTGATCATTCACCATCTATCCATCTGTCTGTCACTTCACAATTTTTTATAAAAATTTAATATATTCTTCTATGAAACTACTGGTTATATTTCAAAATTACACAGGAATGACTTATGGGCGTTCTTTTTTTGAAATTTTCAATAGATTCACTTCCTTGCAGAGGCAAAAAATTAAAAAAATATTCTGAAAGTACTTGTCAGATTTCATGATCATTTCATAGAAATTATTATTGCAAAGATTGCTAAAGCCAACTTGTGATCTTTAAACATTACACAGAAGGAGAAAAAGACTCTTTTGAGTGAGAACAGTGATACAGGACCTCTTGTTTCTTTCTAAATTTAGCTTAGGACTGAACATAGAGGAATTAAAGCGCACAAATGAGAGAGGTATACGACTTGATGCCATTCATTTACGAGGAGGAGTGGGCAACATAAGTACTGCGGATGTGTTTAAACACTTCAAGGAATTTGGAGCGGCTAGTGTAGAATGGATAGACAATGAAGCATGTGAGTTTGTTGAGATTTTAACCCTTTATCACATGTCGAAGCATTTAGACAAATGAAAACTCGGTGGCAAAAGGAGAAAATGCTAAATATCATAAAATCAACAGCTTAAGTAACTGATCGGTAAAGGCAAATGCATTCTTCAACATTGACCATTCACACTAGTGATCTTTACAGAACAGAGAACATTCTTAGAATTAGAGTGTAATTCAGTTTCAGGGCCGGCTGGTGTGTTATGATCTGTTTAACTCGCTCTTATTTTCAAATGCATTCTTCAACATTGACCATTCACACTAGTGATCTTTACAGAACTGAGAACATCCTTAGAATTAGAGTGGTATAAGTTTCAGGGCCAGTCGGTGTGTTATGATAAGGAACATTCTTAGATTTAGAGGGTAATTAAGTTTCAGGGCCAGCTGTTGTGTTATGATAATGAATATTCTTAGAATAAGACTGTAATTAAGTTTTAGGGCCAGCCGGTGTGTTATGATCTTTTTAACTCGTTCTTATATGCAAATGCATTTGCAGTAGAAGATTTTTAAAAATGTTGTGGCAAAAGGAGAAATTACTCATCATGAGTAATTTCTCCTATTGATTGATTGATTGGGGTTTAACGCTGTTTTCAACAATTTCTCAGTCATATCACGGCGGCCAGTTCACCTACTCATGTGTTTCCTGGTTTTCCCACAGCGGTACACCACACAACAATCTTCCCAAGCAACTGGCTGCTTTTCCACATAGACTGAGCCCATTGGTGGAAGACGAATGACGCATGTCGCAATAATTTCTCCTATTGCTATGTGAAATGTTTACAACTCTGTTCAACTCAGAAGTTGCTTTCTTTCTTAACCCTTTATTGATACTGATGCCTTTGCAGCAGACGACTTTTGAAAACATTATGAGTAATCTCCCCATTGCCATAAAATGTTTCCATCTCCATTCAACTTTTATACTTTCATGTACAGAGATTTTCCACATTTTTGTCAACGTTATTTGCTGCAGATTATTTGTTTATGGGAAACTGTTAACCCTTTCCCTCATACGACAATTCTGCAGTAGACGACTTTGAACGTATTTTGTCAAAACATAGAACATCTCCATAATTGAATGGATAACCTATGACTTAAAGTGGAAAACATTGTGGCAAAAGGAGAAATTGCACGTTTTGTGCAATTTCTTCTTTTGTCACTATGTTTTCAAAAAGCCGTCTGCTGCAGAAAGCATCTATCTATATGAGGGAAAACGGTTAAGGGGTAGCATTTTGTCTGATGCTTAATGTCACTGTAAAAGAAAAACATGCAGTTAGTCCAGGGCTCGAACCCAGAACCTCTCGCCCTGAAGGCGAGTACTCTACTGACTGAGCTAACTTGTACTTTCTCAAAATGTGTACAAGTTTGGACTGAGACATACACCTGCTGAATTGGAAATTCATCCTTGAGTTTCCGGAGTCTGAGAATGTTGTGAACACATTGTTGTAAATGGAGAAATTGATCATAATGAGAAATCTCTCCTTTGCCACAATGTTTTCAACTCAATTCAATTATAAACTTTCATTTACAGAGATGTATCAAATTGTTGCTTAGCTATTTTCAGGTATCCTTTCTTCTGTCAGATCCAACTTATCATCTGCTGCAGATTTGTTGTATGTGCGTAACAGCATTTGTGATTCTTGTTATGCACAGCATTAAACTAAAATTTCAAATAATGTAGATCAGCGAGGAGCCTGCATTATCATGCAGTCTTATCTAAATCTGCATTGTTTGCTTTTCATATATCATAATTAGCAAAGACTTAAATATGTAGGAAATGAGGGGTTATACTTCAGATTGCAGTTTTTTAGCGGGATACGGTTTGTCAACAAAGTGGATTGTATTTTTTTTTCAAAATTGCCTGCTTTAGAAATATTCGCTTAAAATAATGTAGACACAAATTAAAAACAAATTTACCCTGTACAGGTAATGTTATATGAGAAGACAGACTATCTGCCTCTAAAGCCATGCTGAAATTGAGTAGAAGTCATGAAACAGTCAAGGAAGACCTGGGCTAAAAACCAAAAAGACCAGACAACAATGGAACTGACAAAAAAGAGGTTAAGGATGGTAAGATTGTTGTGTTTTAACCCCTTCCCACATACAACAAATTTGCAGCAGACGAAAACGTCTAAGCAAAAGCATAGAAAACCTCGTTAAATGAAAGAACAATAACTTAATAGAGTTGAAAACATGGTGACAAAAGGAGAAATTGCTTGTTTTGAGCAATATCTTCTTTTGATGCCGTCTGCAGCAGAAGGGTCAGAAAGCGTCTATATGAGGGAAAGAGTTAACCTCTCCGCTCATACAGATTTTTCTGTTTGTCTGCAAACTGTTTTTTAGGGCATATACAAGAAAATGCAAAGGACGGGATTATTGGTCACTGTGGTATAGTGTTTGTCTGCAAACTGTTTTCTAGGGCATATACAAGAAAATGCAAAGGACTGGATTATTGGTCACTGTGGTATAGTGTTTGTCTGCAAACTGTTTTCTAGGGCATATACAAGAAAATGCAAAGGACGGGATTATTGTTCACTGTGGTATAGTGTTTGTCTGCAAACTGTTTTCTAGGGCATATACAAGAAAATGCAAAGGACTGGATTATTGGTCACTGTGGTATAGTGTTTGTCTGCAAACTGTTTTCTAGGGCATATACAAGAAAATGCAAAGGACTGGATTATTGGTCACTGTGGTATAGTATTTGTCTGCAAACTGTTTTCTAGGGCATATACAAGAAAATGCAAAGGACTGGATTATTGGTCACTGTGGTATAGTGTTTGTCTGCAAACTGTTTTCTAGGGCATATACAAGAAAATGCAAAGGACTGGATTATTGGTCACTGTGGTATAGTTGATTGCTTTTGCTTGGTTGATGCTTTATGCCACTTTCAACAATTTTTCAGTTTTATCATGGCATTTTCTAGGTTAGTTACAAGTACTACTGATCCATTTATCCTGACAACAGTCAGTCGTAATGCTAACCACGCATCCCTGAGCACTAAGGAGGGCAGTCATTACTACCAGTGGTATAATTGAACATTTGTTTACAGTGAAATTAAATCACAATGGAAAAAATAACATCTATTTATGTCACTCTTTTATTTTGAACCAGAGAGTAAAACCCTGGACCAGTACAATCTAACGATAGGAGACTAGAAGAAGAGATGGAAGCAAATGATAATTTGGATCTGACAGAAAAATAGACATCTGAAACTGAACCAAAACTCGAAGGAGGAGAGGTATAGATCATAAAGACATTACTTCACACAAACGACATTTGAACCCTGCAATAGAACATGACTTTTGAAAACATTGCAATAAAAGGTGAAATTGCTGGTGAAATTTGAGCAATTTCACAATAAATATTGCAATATTTTCCATTCTTTATGAATATAAATCTTTCAAACTTTGTATATTAGGTTTTCCAAAGGAAAGAAAGTCAGTAAAACATTTTTGATCTCTTTGACACAAGAATGGACTGCACTTAAATATATTCGTTGTATTTTTAGCTCTCCTAAGCTTGAAGTGCGAGGTGATCTTTTGTGATAACTCACCGTCCGGCATCATCTTTACGTATGTCTTTTAACAATTTCCTACAAATGACTTCTCCTACTAAACCAATGGACTGATTAAAAAATAACTTCCCAGTAATGTTCCATATGTAATCCTTTTTAGCTCACCAGAGCACAAAGTGGTCAAGGTAAGTTTTGTGATCGCCTTTTGTCCATTGTTTGTCGTTCGTCGTCAACATTTGCTTGTTAACACTATAGAGGCAACATTTTGCATCCAATTTTCATGAAAGTTTATCAGAACATATATCTTTATCGAATCTAGGCCAAGTTTGAAACTGGGACATGTCGGGTCAAAAACTAGGTCACTAGGCCAAATTTAAGGAAAATCTTGTTAACACTCTAGAAGCCGCATTTTTAGCTTGAGCAAGTTGTACCTTTTTCAGAATGTTTGTCTTAGTGATATCTAGGCCAAGTTCGAATAAAGGTCACGTCGGTTCAAAAACTAGTTCTTTATTGAAGGAAAATCTTGTTAACACTCTGGAAGCGGCATTTCAAACTTGAGTATGTTGAAACTTTGTCAGAAAGTTTGTCTTGATGATATCTAGACCAAGTTTGAATATGGGTCATATCCGGTAAATAGCAAGGTCACTAGGCCAAATTTAAGGAAAATCTTGTTAACACTCTTGAAGCCACAGTTTTGGCTTGAGCATGTTGAAACTTTGTCAGAATATTTGTGTTAGTAATATCTAGACCAAGTTTAAATATAGGTCATGTTGGGTCAAAAAATAGGTCACTAGGACAAATTTAATCTTGTTAACACTCTATAAGTCGCATTTTGAACTTGAGCATGTTGAAATTTTATCAGAAAGTTTGTCCTGATGATATCTAGGCCAAGTTCGAAACAAGGTCACTAGCCCAAATTGTAGAACAATATAGTTAACACTACAGTCTACAGAGATCGCATTTTTGACTTGAGCATCTTGAAATTTTGTCAGAAATTTTGTCTTGATGATATTGCCATTGGTGCTGAAAGAGTCAAGTCTTAAATAGCCCATTCTTTAAAGTCGTTCAAATAATTTAATTCCAAGTAGAACTTTTGATTGCTCCTGCATCAGAAAATGGGAAAATTGCCACCACATAAAAAATCTTTTAGTCCAAAAGAACTGGCCCAATTTAATTTTTTTTATGCACAAGTGACCCTTGGGGCACCCTCTACTAAGATTATTCAAATATTTCCATTCCGTTGAAAAACATGGCCGCCAGGGGGGGGAGCTTGTTTTCCTTATATATGTGCATTGTTAAAACTTTAAAAATCTTCTTGTTCAAAGGTTTTAAGAGATAATTTGGTACAAAAGTTCCTTGGGTTGAAAAACATGGACTCCAGGGAGGGGGTGGGGGGGCTTCTTTACATAGGGATATATAGGGAAAAACATCAAAAATCTTCTTGTCTGAAACCCAAAGGTCTAGGTTTTAAATATATGGTGTGTAGCATTGTTTTGTGGTCTTCTCTACCAACATTTTTTCCAATTACGCCCCTGGGGTCAAATATGAGTACATCCCGGGGATCACCCTTTTCACATTTTCACATATATACATGTAGTTATATAGGGAAAAACTTTGATCATTTCTTTGCAGAAACCAAAATGCCTAGAGCTCAGATTGTTCGTGTCAAGCATTGTCTAGTGGCCCTCTACAAAAAATGTTCAAATTATGGGGGGTCACCTGTCTTACATAGAGATTTATAAGAAAACTTTTAAAATCTTCTTGTCTGAAACCAAAAGGTCTATAGCTTAGATATTTGGTATGAAGCATTGTCTAGTGGTCCTCTTCCAAGATTGTTCAAATTATGCCCTGCTCAAAATTAGCCACACCTGTTTTAAATAGAGAGATGTAGGAAAAACTTTGAACTCTTCTTATCTGAAAGAGACCTTTCAGTTTCCTTATGTCCTATTAATTTGACAAAAGACGCACAACGTTGGTTAGGTTATTTTGCCTGGTGTCAAATAGAGCTATACTTGACATTGGACCTTGTATTAGCTTACCTGACCACATTACAAATCATAATTGTGAGCGATCCACCCTTTGAACAGTCATGTGAAGTAATGGTGTAGACTGTTTTAATCCTTTCCCACTGTAAGAAACAATTTGAGTGTAGCTGAGTCAACAACCGTGGGTGTCCGACAATGCTGCCACAGATAAAATTTGAAAACATTGTGTCAAAAGGAGACATTGCTCATAATGAGCAATGTCTCCTTTTGCTACAATTTGTTCAACCTTTCAATCTATAGATTGTTTTCAATATTTTTCAAAAACGACATTATCGAAGTGTCTGAGGCAGATTTATTGTATGTGGGAAAGGGTTTAAGGATGGAAGGGCATTGACATGATTCAGCCCATTCCCTCATATAACCCCCTGTTCATCTTTTTGATGTACATGTGTTTAAATAACATTTCTTTCTGCACTATTTTTCTGATCTGCTTCAGAATTGTTATTCTATTTATGTAATTTTAGTTTACATATTTGATCACCATTAAATTTTGTCCGTTTAAACCACCGGGTCATTTGGGGTTGAACTTCACAGGCATGTTTCTTTGGTGGTCCTCTATAAAAAAATTGTTCAAAGAATAAAATGATGACTTTGGTTCCTGCAAATGCAGAAAGGGGGAAAATGACAACACTTCTAAAAATTCTTCTGCTCGGAAATTCGGTGACTATTTTTAAGATAATTTAGCAGAAATGATGCTTGGTTTACCCTTTGGCTACTGAACAGCATCAGAAAAGGGATAAAATGACACAACTTCTTTTTGTTTTCTCTCTCAAAGTTTCCAACAAAAGTTTGCAGAAATTTTCCCACGATGAATTTCTACTAAAATTCTTCAAGCCATTTGGATTTGTTGAAAAACAAACCAATGGCGGCATCAGAAAATGCTCAAAATGACAAACATATTAATGTGCTTGTCTCATGTCAAGATATTTTGACAATTTTTTTGTTTTTGCTCAATACAAGCATTTTCACATTTTGCCACAATGTTTTCAACTCTATTTAATAATAAAGTTATCTTTTATGGAGATTTTTCAGGTTTTTGTCACTATGTTTTCAATACCATATCATGCGCCATCTGAGAGATAAGAATCTTAGCACCAAGAACCATAATCGGGGAAGTACAACTTTTCTAAAATTCTAGCATGGGTTACTTCCCCTTCTAATTTCCGGTTGTGAAAAATCTTCAGATTAATATGTCAACAATCAGTAAAAACATGAAACGTAGATGAAAAGGAAAGTGTGTGAAAGCAGGTAGACAGGCAAGACTTCTAGAGCTTTCGCTTAGAGGCAGAGAAAGATCCCAATAATATGAAGAAGGCGAAATCGAGACAGACAAACACACAGTTGAAGGCATGAAAATTGGGTGGGGTAATGGGCGAAGAATTATTGATTTGAGACATCTAGCTGACCATCTTGGAGCCTGCAGAAACTGTTCAATGCCTTTTCTCTTACTCAAAATTGAAAAAGAACAACATGTAGGATATGCCAGCATGTTATATATTGCCTGTGACTGAAGATTAGTCAACTCGCAGACAACTGGAAAGAGCCATATCCCACCTGACGAAAATGAGAAAGGAATGCCAATTTATGACATTATTAACATTACTTGGTTAGTATTCACATATAAAGTAAAATTTTCAGTGGGTTTACATATTTTTAACACTCCAGAAACACATTTTCATATGATTTTAACATACGATAGGTTTGTAAGAAGAACATTACCCCTTTCCCACATACAACAAATCTGCAGCAGACGACTGAAAACATCTAGACAATTTTACAAATTCAGGAAATCTTAACAATTTAAACAAATGAAGAATTTGTTATTAAAAAGAGTGGAAAATATTCTTGCAAAATGAGTAATTGCTCACAATGTTTTTCAAAAGTTTTCTGCTGCACAGATGTCAAAATGTGTCTGTATATATCCAGGGTCTTTCAAATAGACCCTGATATATCGGAAAGGATTTACATTAGTCATTAGTGTCTTTATTGTATGCAAAGACAACAAAATATAATCGGTTTGTCTGTATGAGTGGAAAACATTCTTGCAAAAGGAGAAATTGCTCATCTTGACTCGAGCAATTTCTCCTTTAGCCACAATGTTTTTCAAAAGTTGTCTGGCGTCGAAATGCTTCTGTACGAGGGAAAGGATTTAGCTTAGTGTTTTTATTGTTTGCAAGGTCAACAAATTAAATCGGTGTATGTGATGGTGAATGATGAAATACTGATTTGACAGGTTTGAAAACATAGTTTTTGAGAATTAAATAATTGATCAGAATTTTTTTTTTTTCATATATCTATGACATTTGTTATTATATTTACATTGTAATATTTTAGATTCATCTACTTTGGTAGATATGCAGAATTCCAATTTCATTAAATCATTTGATTATTCATAACAGCTGAATTATAAGAATCAATGTTTTGTTTTACAGGTGTCATGCACGCAGGCTTAACATACAGGCAGATGAATGGGCTAATGGCGACAATGGAAATAAAATGCCTTCACCACACAGCATTGATGAGACGAAGGGAAGAAGTTGACCCACACAGTCAGAATGTGGCAAGAGATTCCTGTGCGGCAAGGTGATTTTTGGGAGTAAGTTTTCTTTCATCGTTCGATATCTTCACTGTTTTGTGTTTTATGTTGTTTTCAACAGTATTTCAGATGTATGACATACCCCTCAAATTCTTTGCATTCAAAAGTTTAAAAATATTTAAGAATAGTAAACATTTTTGTTGAAGGAGAAATTCTGAATTATTGCTTCTTTTTCAAAAAAGGATTTCAAAAGATTCCAAAAACTTCTGAAGATTGATTGTTTGGTGTTTAACCCTTTCCTTCATACAACAATTTTACATCCGACGACTGAACATATTTTGTCAAAAAATAGAAAAAGGCTATAATTGAATGGATAACCTATGACTAAAACTGGAAAACATTGTAGCAAAAGGAGAAAATACTATGTTTTCAAAAGGCTGTCTGCTGCAGAGGCGTCAGAAAGCTTGTATTTGAGGGAAAGGCTTAATGCCGCTTTCAACAATGGTTCAGTTATATCATGGCGTTTTCTGGCAAAACTTTAAAATTTAATTCCAATTAATGTTTTCGTCTGATTTCAAGATAGTTTAGCTGTCTAGTTTGCAGTTCGTTCCCATTCTTTGTCAAATTTTTACCTTTATAAGCAGTAGCATTTGCTACTATACTATAACTCAAATGATAGATTTAGAGCCATCTAGGCCCTCTTGTTTTTTTCTCTATCTCTGTTGTCTTGAATAGGGGCTTTACTCCCTGATATTTTCCCCTTCATATGAGTGTTGACATAAAAGTTATATTTGTTTCAGCGTGCCCACGGATATTTCAGAAATCTCCAGGGAGGTCACTTTCAAGTATGACATGGGTTAGAAGAAGCGCGGCAGCAGTAGAGCTTATGACAGTAAATCAGCAGTGGGGACACTCTTCGGCAAAACCTCTGAGAAAGTCTGCATATTTGCTGTACAGGTATCTGACTGCCAAACCTGCAGTAAATCTGAATATGAAAAAACTCCATCTCAAATGTGTTAAAAAAAATGGTCAGGTTCTGCTAACGCTATGGAATCAGATGTTGGTGTAGATTTAATCAAAGAAAGAGGGTGAAAGAGTATAAACATTAATAATGAATGACAACACAACAACGCTGTCTAAAATTAGAAAGGACCTGGACCATACAGTTACAAAATGGAGTGATATTAATACATATGTAATTGTTAATAGACAAAGCCTAGGTTATGTGAAAGCAAGAACAATTAATTAAGCAGTGTCAGTCCCCAAACAAGAAACAAGTTAACCCGTTCCCACATAGTCATACAACAATTTTGCAGCAGACGACTTTGAACATATTTTGTAAAAAATTGGAAAATCTCTATAATTGAATGGATAACCTATGACTAAAAGTGAAAAACATTCTGACATAAGGAGAAATTCCTCGTTTTGAGCAATTTCTTCGTTTGTCACAATGTTTTCAAAAAGCCATCTGCTGCAGAGACGTCAGAAAGCGTCTATATGAGGGGAAGGGTTAATTAATAGGCAAATTGTAAAAGGTTATAAGAATTTTGAAAAACATATATTGAAAAAACCCAAACATATCATGTATTTAAGTTCAATATAAAGTATATATCTTGTTTTATTTTTTATAAGGTCAGGCGTTCATTTGTTTAACAGACTGTAAGATTTCGGAAAAGGTAAAATTGCTATGTTTTCAAAAGCCATGATGTATCAAATGTCGTTTATATGGGGAAAAGGGTCAAAATATTTGCCACATCCTGTCAAGATGTGGTTGTACCAGGCAAGAACAGAGAGTAAAACAATGAGAAAAAATATTCCACCATGAGGTGCAGATAAGAAGGGGTGAACTATTCTTTTTCCCTCAATATCTCACTTATTGATCACTATGTTTTCAAAAGCCATGATGTATCAAATATTGTTTATATGGGGGAAAAGTGACAACATATTTGCCACATCCTGTCAAGATGTGGTTGTACCAGGCAAGAACAGAGGGTAAAAGAAAAAATTTCCTTCATGAGGTGCAGATAAGAAGGGGTGAACTACTCTTTTTCCCTCAATATCTCACTTATTGCTTCACTAAACCCTATTTTGTGGGTACATTTAAGAATCGTCTCATGTGATTTAATGTTGAAATTGATCACATTTACAAATATGAGCCTTGATTTCATTATTCTTTGCCAGCTATAGACAGCCATGTCAAGTCAAAGTATTGCCCTTGAGTTTTATCTTGATTTTTGTTCATTTTTTGTAAAAATTGTTTGTAACATACATGTATATTTTTGTGATTATTTTGAAAATAAGCACGGTGACACATATATTTCTTTGCATTGATGGATAGCTAATGAAATAATCTTGCTCAATATAAAGTAAGAACAAGTTCTTATAGGTATTTTTTTTTTTTTTTATGTTTTTATGCATAATTTGTTTAAAAAATCCAAAATTTACGTGTCAGTGGACTGCTTGTTATAGTTGTTCATTTGCTTATTTTTTTCAATTTCTTCAAGGTTTTGTTTCAAAATATATTTTTTTAGACCGAGATATGATGTTAATGTTATATCATAGTGGTCAGACAATGGCAAATTGCAAAATATATCTGAAAGTAGACATCTCTAGTCTTAATAGAACATTTCATTTTTTTGTCTCGACCAAAATGTAGAAAAATATATAAAACCTCATATTTTCAAGAGCCTGTAAAAAAAAATAAACCTGGTGACCCTATATTTTCTTTTTGTTATTTTGTTAATTAAGGTTTAAAGGTCACTTTAACAAAATTTCAGTAAAATCTTATTTAAATTTCATTTGGCAGCATATCCCTTTAAAATAAAAGTTTAATTATTATTTAAAATTAAAAAAATGGTGGCCTAAAAGAGAAATTGCTCATTATGAGGAATATTTCGTTTTGCCACAATGTTTTCAAAAGTTGTCTGCTTCAGAGGCGTCTGTATGTGGGAAAGGGTTAAATGGGCAAGCGTTAGGTTGCATTGATCAGCGTAATTGAGTAACCTGGAAATATTGATCTTGTCATAAAGAGCACATTCTCAGGTGAGCGATCCATGGTCTCATGGTACTCTCGTTTTTATATATCTTAAACAACAAATCTGCAGCAACTTTGGAAACATGTATTCTAAAATATAGAAAATCCCTATAAATGAGGGTAAACTTACTGAAAAAAGTTTTGAGCAATTTCTTCTTTGGTCACAATGTTTTCAAAAGTCACCTGCTGCTGAGGCTTCAGAAAGCGTCTATATTGTAGGAAAGGGTTAAAAGGTTCAGACTAATAATAATGAGGTAACAGGATGGTTAGTGACATTTTAGGTCTTAGTACTGTGTGTCGTAACTAATACAAGGACCTTTGAATATTTTGTAATTTCCCCCAAAATTTTGTAATTTCCCTCAAAATCCTGTCTGATGAAGTGTATTGTTGTTAACATCATTTGTCGTAATAATTCTCGTTTTTATATCTTAACCATTACCCACGTACATCAAATCTGCAGCAGACAACTTTGGAAACAAGTGGTCAAAAATAAAAAATAAATACATAAATGAGGGTATATTTACTGAAAAATGTTCTGAGCAATTTCTGCTTTGGTCACAATGTTTTCAAATGTCGTCTGCTGCTGAGGCTTCAGAAAGCGTCTATATGTTGGAAAGGGTTAAAAGGTTCAGACAAATAATAATGAGGTAACAGGATGGTGAGTGACATTTTAGGTCTTAGTACTGTGTGTCGTAACTAATACAAGAATCTTTGAATATTTTTTAATTTCCCCTCAAATCCTGTCTTGAATATTTTGTATTTTCCCTCAAAATCCTGTCTGATGAAGTGTATTGTTACTTACATCATTTGTCTTAATGATTGATTGATTGTTTGATGTTTCATGTCATTGGGCTAAAATTTCTATGTGGGAAGGTAGCAAGTTGCCTGGAAAGTATGTGTGCAGAAATGCATTTGAAGGTCCACTGGCCACCATGATGTGATATTACAGTAATAATATTAACAGCATCATTAAACCATATATACAGCAATCATGTATACTAGATATACATGCACCTGAATTCCTGTTTGAGAATTGCTTAAATTTCTTTATTGGCTGACATCTGTATGTCTTGCTGTCATGCCTTCACTTTGTTGATTGACATGTAACACTCCTGCAAACACTCGCTTTAATTTCTTTCTTTCTGAAATTGTACGACATTTGTCAAGTATAATGCAGTCTAATGTGGATCTGCACTGGTTGTGAAACAGTCACGAAGGCTTTAACACAACTTCTAAGAAACAAAACATATTTGAATCAGATAGCATTGACTTGCAGGGACTTTATTAACAAATAGTGTTACCCATGTGAAAAATACACACATTTTTAGCTCCACTGGCTGAAAGCCAGTCGATCTTATGTCATGGCATGCGTTAACTTTTTTCTTTAAACAACTTCTCCTCCCTAACCACTTGGCCAATTTGGTTGAAACTTCAGAGGAAGCATCCTCTCAATGTCCTCACCTAAATTCCTTCAATTTGTTTTCTATCCAGAATTCTGGTTTCCATGGCAACCGAAGGAAAAAATAATGAAAACTTCAAAAATCTTCTTCTCCGAAAGTGTCGGGCCTATTTTCAAATGAATTTGTAGAAATGTTTCTTGGGTGACCCTCTATCAGATTCCTTCATGAAATGTTGATTAGTCAAAAAACATGGTCGCCAGAGGGCAGGGTCTATTTTGCCTTATATGGCTATAGTGAAAACTTAAAAAATCTTCTCCTTCAAAAGTGTTTGGCCAATTTTCAAATAATTTGGTTGAAATGTTCCTAGGATGACCCTCTATCAGATTCCTTCAAGCCATGTTGATTGGTTGAAAAACTATGGCTGCCAGGGGGCGGGGCTATTTTGCCTTATATGGCTATAGTGAAAACTTAAGAAATCTTCTCCTCAGAAAGTTTCGGGCTGATTTTCAAATAATTTTGTGTAAATGTTCCTAGGGTGACCCTCTATCAGATTCCTTCAAGCCATGTTGATTGGTCAAAAACATGGCCATCAGGGGGTGGGGCTGTTTAGATATTTGATTTTTGACTAATGGCCCTCTTGCGCCTCATGTTTTTTCTGTTGCATAGTTATAATGGATTAATCAATATTATCATTAACAGGAGAAGATTGAAGAGGGAGTTGAAGAAGGGAAGATAACTGAGAGTGAGCCTGACAGTCAGAAAACATCGCCAGCTGGATCCAGAAATAGAATGATCTCCTGGAAAATGGCGACTCGCTGTTCCGTACAACGAACAAGATAAAAAAATATATGAGATTTGCTATAAAAGGTTTTTTTTTTACTGGCAGTTCTTAAATTCACTGTTGCTTATAAATAGCATAATGTTTCCTCTTGATAATTTGACATACAGTAAAACTTGTGTCACCTCTGTTCACAGCCACTTACAGATTTTCCAAAACAACATTTTCTTCTTTATTATACCCCCAGATACATAGTATATGGGGACTATATAGGAGTCACGTTTGACAGCCGATCGGTTTGTCGGTCGGTTTGATGAGAAAACTTATAAAATGACATGACATCATCCTATGAGCTGTCTCACGAGAAAACCAACATTGTGGACTCTGCGTAAAGTATTGACCCGGATCAGCCTAAGCATTTCACTACTTGTGATGCGTTATGTAAGTGCTATAACTGTTGTGATCATCCGTTGTATGTTGTCCGTTCATCATCAACAATTGCTTTGTCAACACTTTGCATCCAATCTTTATGTATTTATCAGAACATACATCTCTTGTCAAATTTTGGCAACGTTTGAAACTGGCTCATGCGGAGTAAAAAAAACAAGATTAAAAAAAAAAATTGTTAACACTTGAAGGCCGCTTTTTTAACTTGAGCATGTTGAAACTAGGTCAGAAGGTTTGTCTTCATAATAGTGGTAAATGTCAAAGGTCTTGCACAAAAATCGCATTTTATTCAATAAATAGAGCAAACAATGGCTTTTTAAGTGCATTTAAGGATGCTAGAAAACAGATCTTTACTGAATGCTTTGAAATTATTCAGCTTAGACTATGGTCATTGTTCATGTTGAGCCAAACTGTATTAAGTTCATGATTTGGTTGAAGTCTTTGAAGACTTGTTATAGCATAATGTTGATAGATTTCTTCCATATTAAGACCATTGTTAGATATACATTATTCTGACGTTTTAAATAGGATCAATCCCAAGTCATCCAGTAGCACTGCTATATTTTAGCCATATTCCAGGAAACTTTATAGTGCTTGTGACAAATGTTTGCGTATACATCCATGCAATTGAATCCAACTTTCTTGAAAGTATGGATACAAATAGAAATGAGAAATTAGCAAACAGTGCAGATTTAGATAAGAATTTATTGATGCCCAGCCTTATTTGTATCTACACAGATTACAAATGCCTTTAGTGTGGTTTACAAAGAGCATTACTCATTTTTAGCTCACCTGAGCAATGCGAGTTATTGTGATAGCCTTTTGTCCGTCGAGCGTCAACATCTTCTCCTCAGTAACCAGTGTGTCAATTAGGATAAAACTTCACAGAAAGCATCCTCTTAATGACCTCTTTTATCCATGCAGAATTCTGGTTTCCATGGCAACCAAACGAAAAAAAAAAATTCTTCTTCTCCCAAACTAGTTGGCCGATTTTCAAATAATTTTGTAGAAATGTTCCTTGGATGACCATTTATCAGATTCATTCAAGCCACGTTGATTGGTCAAAAACATGGCTGCCAGGGGCAGGGCTGTTTTGCCGTATATAGCTATTGTGATTTTCAAATAATGTTGTAAAAATCTTCCTTAAGTGAGCCTTTATCAAGCCATGTTGATTGGTCGAAAAAGATAGCAGCCAGGGGGGCGGGGCTATTGTGCCTTATATGGTTATAGTGAAAACTTAAAAAATCTTCTCCTCCGAAAGTGTCAGGCAGATTTCAAATATCTTTTTAGAAATGTGCCTTAAGTTGACCCTTTTTCAGATTCCTTCAAGCCATGCTGATTGGTCCAAAAAGATGGCAGCCACAGGGCGGGGCTGTTTTTCCTTATATTGCTAGAGTAAAAACTTGAAAAACATCTCCGAAAGTGTCAGGCGAATTTTCAAATAATTTTGTAGAAAGGTTCCTTTAGTGACCCTCTATCAGATTCCTTCAAGCCATTTTGATTGGTCTAAAAACATGGTCTCCAGGGGGCGGGCGGGGCTATTTTGCCTAATATGGCTATTGTGAAAACTTAAAAAATCTTCTCCTCCAAAAGTGTCTGCGGATTTTCAAATATTTTTTTAGAAATGTTCCTTAAGTTGACCATCTCTCAGATTCCTTCAAGCCATGTTGATTGGTCAAAAACTATGGCCGCTAGGGAGCGGAGTTTATTTGGCTAACGTGAAATAAAATTGAATCAAGTGAGCGATCCAGGGCCATCATAGCCGTCTTGTTTGTTAAAGTTTTACTTTCTGTCGACTTCAACTTGTTAAAATTATTTATTTTCAGGTTTTAAAGGTCTGATCAGTGGTTCACTGTAAGTATTACTTTTACCTTAAACACTTTCTTATATTTTAACTTATAAGTCCCCTACCGGTTTGCTTTTGTCCATCAGTCTGTCCGTCCAAAATTTCTTGTCCAGGCTGTATCGTCCACATGCTTGATTTTGATATTACTTCACACAATTATTCTCCATAACAAGATGATGTGTTATGACCTTCACCAAGCCAGTTCTTCCAAGTTCAAGGTCACAGTTTGGGCTCAAACTTTGTCCAATCATAATTTCGTGTCCGGGCTGTAACTTTCACATGCTTGAATGGATTTTGATACTTCTTTACACAATATTTCTCCATAATAAGGTGATGAGTCATGCACATCACCCAGCCACCTCCCAATGTCAAGGTCACAGCTTGGGCTCAAAGATTGTCCGATCGTAATTTTGTGTCCAGGATGTATCTTCCACATGCTTGAATGGATTTGGGTATTACTTCACACAATAAGTCTCCCTAACAAGATGATGTGTCCAAATATGAACATACAATACACAATGGGCTATCCTCGTCTAGTAGAGGACTTTTACATTGCTTGCAATACTCCATTAACTTGTTTATTAACATTGATTACGAAACAAGCTTTAAGCTTATATTAATCACACTCAATTTCTGCTTTCTGGAAATATAACCAGAACTTTCTCGGTTTATGTAGAAGAATTACAAAGGCAGAAACCCGGTCATCAAGGGATTCGAACCCGGGACCTTTGGTACGAGATGCAGATGGTCTCAGGTTTCTTCTCAATATTAAGCACTCAACATTTTGTCACCTCTTTTAAAAAATGCCATTTGTCAATG
Source organism: Serripes groenlandicus (assembly GCA_031761405.1). Taxonomy (NCBI): domain Eukaryota; kingdom Metazoa; phylum Mollusca; class Bivalvia; order Cardiida; family Cardiidae; genus Serripes; species Serripes groenlandicus. Next base: position 7,177,524 of record JASEVX010000016.1, read on the forward strand.
TTTAATAAATCTGCAACAGAGAACTTAGAAAGCATCAAGGCATAAGCATGTAAAATCTCTCTAAATTAAAGAATATTTGAGATGTGGTCAGGAAAATCAACCTTAGCTAAATTGATACAGGGTTTGTTAATGATCCGCTTGCACATCTATTTAATCTCATGCAGATATGCACTGTTTGAGCAATCCCAAGAGAAAACCAACATTATGGTCTCTGCGTAATGTATCGACCCGCGCAGGCTAATCTGCGCCAACACATTCCGTTTCAGGGGGATAGAGGTATAGAGTAATGCTTCCTGAAACATAATCCACACGGCATGCTTAGGCTAATCCAGGTCGATGCCGAGTCCACAATGTTGGTATTCTCGCGAGACGGCTAATTTGTCAGAAGTCGATTAAAACCTTCTAGGACTTATAAGAGAACAGTGTAGAACCAGATCAGGCTGCATACAGACCATTTTTGAAATGGCAATGATTCTACTTATTATTTCCTGCGGACCAGCATATGTTAACACGGTTGTTCGTGACTGTTTCCAATTTGTTAACAAAATGTTTTGATTATAATCTTGTGGCAATGCTGTCCCGCAAAAAGCCTTGTAATTACTGAGTTCTACAATTAGTTACATTGATTTTACAATAATTTGACTGTTTGTCAACATATTTCAGGAAGAGAAAAATGCGTAACTACCAAGACAATAAGCAGCTGAAAGAAACATTTGGTCTCCCTGTGGGGCGCCCTTCAAAAATCAGGGACAAAAATCAGGTAACATATAAGCCATGTTCCAGGAGAGGCCATCCTTAAGGGATATTTTATGAAGAGTAGATAAAGATCTGAGAGTGCATGATACCTATATGATCTACATAGACAGGTTTTTTTTAAAAAAACTCAATAACCCTTTCCCACATGTGGATGCAGCAGAAGACTTTTGAAAGCATTTTGACAAAAGTGGAAATTTGCTCATAATGAGTAATTTTCCTTTCAACTCATTTTAATCATAACATTTTCCTTGATGAAATTTTCCACTTCTCTTTCCTTAAGTTTTCACAGATTCGTCTGCAACATATTTGCTGTATGATGGAAAGTGTGAAGGCTTCTCTGCGACCAGCACAGATTCAGATCTTGTACTTTGTAATGAGTAGGATATTTTGCAGTAACAGTTAGTCAGTAAGGTTATATATTGCAATTTGGTGTGCAAATGCATAGTTGGATCTGTAACATGATCACAAACCGCCTCCGTGGTCTAGTGGTAGAATAGCCACCTCTGGTGCAGGAGGTCGCAGTTTGGATCTGTTACATGATCACAAACCGCCTCCGTGGTCTAGTGGTAGGATGGCCGCCTCTGGTACAGGAGGTCGCAGTTTGGATCTGTTACATGATCACAAACCACCTTCGTAGTCTTGTGGTAGGATGGCCGCCTCTGGTGCAGGAGGTCGCAGTTTGGATCTGTAACATGATCACAAACCACCTCCGTGGTATAGTGGTAGGATGGCCGCCTTTAGTACAGGAGGTCGCAGTTTGGATATGTTACATGATCATAAACCGCCTCTGTGGTCTAGTGGTAGGATGGCCTCCTCTGGTGCAGGAGTTCGCAGTTTGGATCTGTTACATGATCATAAACCGCCTCCGTGGTCTAGTGGTAGGATGGCCGCCTCTGGTTCAGTAGGTCGCAGTTTGGATACCCGGCCGGATCATACCAAATATGGTTATTTTACCTTTTGGCTTAGAACTATGACTGACTGGCTGGTGTCAGGATAAATGGACTATTAGTACTGGTAACTTACCCAGGAAACACCATGATATAACTTAACAATTGTTGAAAGAAGTGTCAAACAACATACAAACCGATACATAATCCCAAACCCATGAAAAGCCAAAAACTCCAAATTAAAAACATTTCATTTATTAAAGGTAGTCCAGACTTATAGAAATAGGATCATATGGTGTTTATGTAAGATTAAGTTTCAGGAAAGATCTATCTAAACCTCTGTTTATATAAGCCTTTTTTCTTGCTGTATCTCATTTATTTTAACCATATGTTGAATTTGAAAAAGTTGAAAATCTTTTTAAATGAGAGAACAATTGTTGAGTAAAGTTGAAAACATTTTGGCAAAAGGAGAAAAGTTGACTGCGGTAAAGACTTCAGAAAGCATATGTATGTGGGAAAGAATTAATGAAGATGATACAAAAATACTGTAAAACACGTATTCATGAACTTGCGACATCTGCTTCGTCCAAAACCGGAAACGGTACAATATCGTCATTGCACTGGTCAAATGCACTATGAATGATAGGTACTTCATAATATATACCTGTTATCATTTGCGGGCTTTAGCTATGAAATAGAGACAATATAACAAAAGAATTTTATCAAAAATTAATACTAGTAATGGCATTTATTAGCATAATTGTTCAAACAGCATTATTAACCCTTTCCCTCATACGACAATTCTGCAGCAGACGACTTTGAACATATTTTGTCAAAATATTAAAAATCTCTATAATTGAAAGGATAACCTATGACTAAAAGTGGAAACTATTGTGGCAAAAGGAGAAATTTCTCGTTTTGAGCAATTTCTTCTATTGGCGCTATGTTTTCAAAAAGCCTTCTGCTGCAGAGGCGTCCGAAAGCGTCTATATGAGGAAAAGCTTTAACAGAAGGCTGTGTGTGAAAAACTCTTCTATAATGCTTAACTGGTTTGTATATATGTTATACTTTTATTATTACTAGCTTTAACATACTGCTGAAATTATGTCACGTTGATATCTAAAATGTATATACACTTATGATGTGACAAGAAACATGTATGTTTACGTTATGAAATAAAGAATTTGAATCTTGAATCTTGAATCTTTGTACCAAGTTGTAAACACTGCAGGTAGAATGCAGTCTACCAGTTACTCATCATTTAAGACTGTCAATGTATCATATAACATACTTTTAATCATCAAAGTTGCATATTTTCCAATTTTTCGCAGTTTATTATGAATTCGCGAAAATTAATCTAGCATGAATAAAACCTGTTTTACAGTTTACAAATATGATCCTATGTTATTGATTTTGATAATCTTTTTGTTTCGTTCATTTTGCTCAATGTTATATGCAACATCACACCAAAAATGAATAAATTGTGATCTAGAATTGAAATGTTAACATTATGGGAAAAGGAAAAAGTGCTGATTTTGAGCAATTTCTCTTTTTCCCATGATGTTTTTCAAACTTGTCTACTGCAAAGGTGTTAAAAGTCATCAATATAAAGGAAAGGGCTTTGAGATAATAAATGAAGGTACCCGTTTAGGAAGGGTATAGAATAGAATAGAAGTATTCTCAATAAATAGATAAATAGCCAAGGTCTGTTACAGATATGTTATGGGGACGATTTATTTTCAGATACCATCACACTTGTAGAAATGGAAGAACTGGATTTGTATTCTAAACCTGAGAAGTTTGGTATCAACACAACTAAGAAAAATCAAATAAAAGGTATAGATTCTCTCATTATATGTCAATTCCTCAATAGCTATTTATCATATCCATACATCATCTTTTCAGTATAGTTGCTATAAGTTGTGACTTTGAGAACAAGCGTTACACTTACTCTATATTATTGAATTTCAGTTGATTTATCTTCTGTAGACAACTTTTAAACACATTTTTGGGAAAAGAGTTTCCTCAAACACAGTCAAACCTGTCCTAAAGACCAACTTTGTATAACAATTCCCTGTCTAAAGCAGCCACGCTTTTAATTTCCCAATTACTCATTCTCAGCATAAATGACCCTACAGTTAAAGACCACCTGTGAACAAAGACAATATTGTTCTCTTTCCATGGGTGGTCTTTAAACACAGGTTAAACTGTATATTTATATTTCCTTTTTCCGCAACGCTTTTGACTGTCTCAAAATCAATCTTGGAGTTTAATTTGTGAAGATTGTCTGTTTGTGTCATCTGCCTGTGAGACACATATCAGATGAGAATGGATAAAGTGGAAGTCGCCAATGACAAAAAGTATGGCTCTGATAGCGGTATTGATTAAGCAGACAATTTAGAACGGGAACACAAGCCTAATAGGTTAGAATATTTTTTTTAACTGCCTTATGCAAAACCCGACAATTTGTGCCACCATATTTTTTGCCTACCTGGGAGACAATTAGAGACCACTACCTCTGTGCTTTGTATTAGTTTGTCATAACTTGGATTCTATTTAGTGGATCAAATAATTGTGTCTTAATTTGTGGCAATTCAGTTCTCAGCGTTGGTTTTTCTATGGATTTCTCATTTATAAACATAGAGCTTGAGATAAAAGTGCACACAGCGTAATTACTAATATATTTTTAGCTCACCTGAGCTTTGCTCAAGGTGAGTTATTGTGATCACCTTTTGTTCGGCGTCCGTCGTCCGTCAACTTCTTCTCCTCAGTAACCAGTGGTCAATTGGCTATTTTGCCTTATATGGCTATAGTGAAAACTCAAAAAATCTTCTCATCCGAAAGTGTCAGGCCGATTTTCAAATAATTTGGTAGAAATGTTCCTTGGATGACCTTCTATCAGATTCCTTCAAGCCAAGTTGATTGGTCGGAAATCATGGCCGCCAGAGGAGCGGGGCTACTTTGCCTTAGATGGCTATAGTGAAAACTTAAAAAATCTTCTTCTCCGAAAGTGTCAGGCCGATTTATCAAATAATTTTGTAGAAATGTTCCTTAAGTAACCCACATTTAGATTCCTTCAAGCCATGTTGATTGGTAAAAAAACATGGCCGCCAGTTGGCGGGGCTGGCTATTTTGCCTTATATGGCTATATTGAAAACTTAAAAAATCTTCTCATCCGAAAGTGTCCGGCCGATTTTCAAATAATTTTGTAGAAATGTTCCCTCTATCAGATTCCTTCAAGCCAAGTTGGTTGGTCGGAAACTATGGCTGCCAGGGGGCGGGGTTTATATAGCTAAAGTGAAAAAAGCGATTCCAGGGCCATCATGGCCCTCTTGTTTCTAGAATCACGCATAAAATATCATACAGAATGGCGGACTTTTATGAATTTTGTCTGCATCTGAAAGTAACCAATGAGATGAGTAATTAATGCATAGTTAGTAAACTGGTCAAATCTTAGGTTGATCGGTGTAAGTACTATTACTTGGTATATAGCTACTTAAACACTGAAACTCTGAACAAGTCTATGATGACGATGGGGGCCTGCAGATTGAAAGCAACCAAATTAAATATAATTATTTGCATAAATTAGAAGCGAAAGTAATCCTTTAAAAATCCTACAAAGTATATTTTCAGTTGTATATCTTGATTAGTTAACACTGTATCGGGGAAATATGTGGTAGAATTATTTTTTTTAATTTTGAAATAAAGTGATATTTTCAGCATTGATTGTTATAGGAGGGCTGTCATGGCTGAGTGCATTAGGGCAAGGCACATTTCATAGCCTAGAACTGTATTTTTACCTAGAGATAATGAATACGTGTTCTGTTGCTGTGATACAACTGAAATTCTTTCAAAACGGCGTAAACCATCAATAAACGAAAATATTTGGAGTGGTCTTTTACACATTGTGCTGAAAGCTAAGGGGTAAAACAATCATTACATCAACCTCTTATGTGTAGATCTTATAATTTATGAGCAGTGCTCTACCAAAACCAAACTTAAGACATTTGCGACCAGTGTTGATTCAGATTAGCCAGCACATCAAAACAGTCTGATCTAACTACACTGTTTGTCATAAAAGTGTTCAAGACTCTTGCATATCAATATACATATGGGTCCTAGGCATGAAGGCACAGGCAGGTACTTATGCACATATGTAATAATTACCTTTCTATTCCACTATTTTAATGACGTTTCGGCCTAAAGAGTGGAATAGAGATGTTTTTAAATAATTTATTTTCTCTGAGGAATATTTACATAGTGATAATTATGGCAAGGTTGGTTTTCCTGGAGCACGTTCATATATTGATTCACTTCTTTTTCTGCCGAGGTTGTTGCATGGGATATCAAGCTATATGTACAAATTTCACTTTAACCCTATTTCTGCTGCAGATACCGTTGGACATCTCTTTAACTTTTAAGAGCGCGGATGGTAAACAATGATTTGTTGAAAATGAGTACCTTTCTTCTTTTCCGAGTATGTCTTTCGTCTGAACTACATTTGATTAAAGTATGTAATAACAAGATAGTACAGATTGTTTACACATTCATCATTTTAAATGTGGCAAAATGGTCACTAAGTGCTTGAGGAAAACCCAAAAGAGAAGGCCAACACCCTTCTGGCAGCTAAAAAGAATTGGCACCTACCAGCCATAGGGCTGGGAACACTCCACACCAACCCTAAAGTGCAAATGACAAACGCCCATGCACGATCGTCAAGCTCCTAGAGGCTTAAACATTACAGAGTGTACTTAGGAAACTGACCTCTTCTCAACTCTAGACTATTTGAAATGTAGGGAAGCAAATATTTGGCTATTACCTTTGACTGCCAAACACCTCCTGATAATATGAAAACACTACCTCTTCTACTCTACCTCTTTTGTAACCTTCCTCCCTGCAATTTTCAGACACGTGAGTGTATACGCCCTTAAATTACATTCACTCATTGACATATTGAAAGGTGACAGTAGTAAAGGAGGGTAGACCGGCCCGCTCGCAAAGCGGGCCGGGCTACCCTCCTTTACTACTGTCACCTTTGGAAGGTATTTCGTCTCCAAAGGAGGGTAGACCGGCCCGCGGGCCGGTCAACCCTCCTTTTAAAAGGGATTTAAAGAGTAAAGGTGTGAAGGGTAACCGGCTCGGTCGAAAAATGTCAGGATTTTTGCGACCGGGCCGGTCTACCCTCCTTTGGAAGGTATTTTGGCTCCAAGGGAGGGTAGACCGACCCACGAGAAGAAAAGGTCTGAAGGGTAACCGGCCCGCTTTGCAACCGGGCCGGTCTACCCTTCAGACCTTTTCTTCCCGCGGGCGTGGACTTAGTCGTTTTTTAGGCCATTTCTGTTGTTGGACTTTCTGTTTTTCAATGACAATTTGAAAAAGTTGAACTTTCTAAGTATGTGGGATGGCCCTAAAAAGGGCCGTTTTTTTGCTTTTTGTTTTCAAAGATGACAGCAGCCAAAGTTTGCTCTGCAAATCGGGCAAAACTTGATTCTCCTTCTTTTAGTCACTGTCAATCTGTCTTCTCCTTCCCAACGAACTCTTCTTTTCATTTCAACGCCTAAATACACCACATCTGGTTGTTGGTGTTGAAGCGTAACATTCTCTGTTGGTTGTCCTTCTATGAGTTGACGATGAATATTGTAGAGTCGCTGACCAATATTTGTCAGATCAACTGCAACATTCGTGAGTTCTCTGTGTAAATCCATGCTGATATCGAGGAGTGTATGGACTGAAATGACGTTCTGCTATTTATACCGATAGGTCGGATTGACCTACTTTTGACTCAGAATTAAGCTTGACCAATGAAATGCATCGAACGTCATCCAATGAAAAGTTTTGGGTACAACCTAGTGTAAATACATGTTTTCAATTGTTTTTTCTGGTAAGCTATGTCATATTATGGATTATTTTTTAGGAATACCAAAAAAAAAAAAAAAAAGATTTATGAATAAATGAACTTTTTATTGAACTATGAACTATAAACAGTGAACAACATATTTACAATAAAGTTTTTTAAAGTCTTTTCATGTATTGTTTCCATAAATCTGTTTGAACCAAATGGTCACATTTCGATCGTTTCTGTGATGTTCGGTTGTCCTAAATGTTTGTTGTAGACATTTCTGTAGATTGTTTCCTCTCGCTACTGCATTCAGTACAAATATACAGTAATATCCGCACACTACACCCAACAAACTTTAAATAACTTGTTTGTTGTATGCCCATGATGATGAGTTATTGTGGATGAAGCTCATAATTTCTGTGTTGAGTGGTGGTCATCTATATGAATCGAAGTATGTTGATTCTTCATTTCTGTTAAAGATCACTGCTATCCAATGTTCACCAGATCTGTCAGATGAGTCTGTATTGACAATTTAAGCTTGTACACTGACTGGTTTTTGTTTTGGTAATTGATCTTTAGCACAAACTTGTGCATGAAGGTTTTTTATCCAAGTTCCATGATCCAGTATGTATTGTATCTCATGAGTACGCATTATTTCACGTCGGGATATTACTTTCCCCAGTCCTGTTTTACTTTCTCGCCCCAATGTTCAAACCATGAATCAGGAACCCCATTGACAACATTCTGTTTAATATTCCGCCACAGTTTGTAGGCTACTACAATGTCTGAGTCTTTCAGTTCCATTTTTCTAATAAAGGGTACCATTTCTCCATGATCTTGTTTGGATTAATCCTTGTCATTGCTGTTTCAATGAACATATCTGTATGATCATGTCTGTCCATGAAGAGACACAGTTGATGTTGCATTTGACTTGGATGATCTATGAGACACCCATGGCATGTGTTATGTACTTCTTCAGCGATAAGTGTCTGTAATTCATCTATCATGATTTTTTCAAAAGAATTGTAAATGTCCTTTTTCCTTTTAACACTGACATTGGTTGAATATTTCACTTTGAAAGCTTCATCTCTAAGTAGAATCGCCAATTCATGATCGGCCATGATTTCTTTTCAGTAATCTGTGATGATTTCTCCTAAGCCGTTGATTTCTATCTGATTATCGAATTCAGCAAAGACAATAACGTTGATGACTGTAGGAAGTACCACACCAAACTGAAGTTCAATTCTGAGACTCCCTGTTTTTATAGGATGTAGCTGCCCTTCTTCACTGCCTTGATCTGCTGTCAGATCATACCCCCATAATGCATAGCCAGCTTCGAACTCATCTTTAGTTATATCGAATGATTTATTATCGCCAATAGCCGAGACAGCCTGGTGTAGCGATAGGTATGACTTAAGAAAAAGGCCATGTTCGAAATCAGGTTCAAATGGTCTGTTATGAATACTATGACCGTTACATGAAACATTTAGTTTACTCAGATTAAAGTGCTGAAAATGGAATGGGTTTTGTGTATAAAGCCCATTATAAGCATCATTTCGTACCATACCAATGAAAATACGTTTTGGTAATTGTCCCTGGAACAAATGATCTTCAACTTTTGACTGAAGACCAATTCCGACTGTAAACGTTTTAACTTCAACTCTTCGAATTGGTATTTTCATGTTTTGCTGGGTAATGACTTGATTTAAATCATTTGCAATGACTGGTAATATTTCAACATTTCTAACATTGAAACTAACTGTTTCAAGCACAACTTTTGCTTGCGGTGCGTCGGTACCACCTGTAAGTCAGAAGGTTGTAGAAGATCTATTGAACCTTAATCACATTTCAACACCATTTGGCAAATATTTCTCTTGATGAAACATATCAAGATGAATTCGTCCACACAACTCTGTGGTTTTGCTTTCTGTTATTTCAGCTATTCTTTTTACTAATCCTGCGTTGCCTTCATTCTGATTTAATGCATTGAATTGTCCAGCAGTGTCTTTAATCCAAAGATCACTAGCCTTTAGATGATTGACTTTACTATCAGTATTGTATGACAGAAGATTTTCAATATATGCTCTGTACGGGTATGTGTCCATATTACAGCTAACCAATTTATTGTTTAAATACAGATCAATACTGCTGAACATACTGTGAAGAAAATTGTTTATTGGGGCGACGTTACTATCTGGTTCTAAGTTAGCACCATCTGCTTTTGTAATTTTGAATTTAACATACAAATAAGACTGTGACAAATCTGTCCAACACTCTGTCTGAGATGAAATAATGAATTCTATCGGTGAATTGTTTCCTAAAGATGCTACAGGAAAATGCTCAACCCATTGACTTTCTTGCATTGTTGTCATCGTTGGTGGCACAGACAGAACATCAAGTTCTGATTTACTACATTCACAAGACCCACTTTGCATCATTTTTACTGGTTTCTTTAATCAAACACGTCTAAAGTTCTAGGTTTACTGTAATGTTTCCTATGTATCTTTGAAACCATCTTACCCCTATGAGTTCGAGACTTTAAATGACGAGACTGTCTCGTGTTCGGCTTATTTATTCCACCTATAAGATTCTGTGCCAGATCTTTTACTGAATCTTTTCCGCGTGATATCAATACAGCTTTTGGATTTTTTCCATGTAAGAAAATATCTTGAGCTGCACCTATTCCTTGTTTAATACCCTCCTTCTTTAAAGCATTCAATCCAGATTTGACTAAAGGTTTTAGTAGTGGTGTAACAGTTCTGAGTGCTGATTTAAATAATGAACCTAGTCCATACCCATACTGATGTTTTACACCTCTATATACAGGTATCATTTTTTTGGTATTGGTTATCCCACTTTAGCGAACCTGTCTAAAATGTAACTTAGCGATTGTCTTACCAATGACAAAATGAACAGGAAAACCAGAATCACCCGTTATATTGATTTGAATTGTGTCGAACTCCGATTTTGAGACAGGGATATAATGTAAATTAAATTCATTATCTCATGGTTTATGTTGACTATCATTACGATTATCATCAGGATTGGATGTTTTGAACGGAACGACCCTAAGTATAGGGGCTAATGTATCACCAACGATAGAGTATTCAACAATATCTGAATAGATAAACAAATGAGTATATCCTGCATCAATGTTTGCATTGTACTTGAACATTTGTGAACTATTTTTTCCCTCCGGATAAAATGTTTTACCTTTGAATTCTGGTGATCCACCAAATTTCAAAAACAATGATGAATGAAGTTTTATTCCTGTTTTAATAATTGTAGTAAATCCAAGTTTTGGACGTTTTGGGTTTTTTTAATATTCGATAACCAAAGCAGATGGTGGTATCTTAGATGCTAGTATATCACCTACCGTGTTTTGTATTATTTCATTTATAACATTCAACACATGTGATGGTGATGTGTAAGACCCCGCTGAAAAAGTGAATTTCATTGACCACTTGTTTGGTGAATTGTATGGGTCATAGTCTATTGGTAATACTGGTGGCAATTTCTTAGTAGATTTAACAAGTAGTTTTTGAAGTGCTACATCACGTGTGATTATTTCAAATTCTGCTTCTTCCTCAGATATGTTTAAAAATTGTGACGGCGTAATTAGTTGAGCTAATGCAACTTCCCATTGTTCTTTTCCAATATGAAGTGTTTTTGGTAACTTGACTTTAAAACAACATTGTGTATTACTTCGAAAGTAATCCATAGAACTGTCACTCGGTAATGTAAGATAAAATGAATTCATCTTTTACCATCAATAAGATCAAACGTTTGTTTACCCTGTTTTGTATATTTCAAACCTGGTGATGGTAGAATATAACCTAATGAACTACTTAAAGAATTAACCACAATTCGTGATTTTCTGTTCGAAGACCGAGATGTATTATGGACGTTACAATGATTGTATAAATAACAATGATTTGTGAAATGTACGTGAACTGATTTTTAGGGACACGATTTCCGCAGCAATTATACGGTGTTGATCGACTACCGTCGATACTTTCTGTTCCAACTTCAATGTTAGACTGTGAACGCATGTCTACCGTCATGACTTTTTATTAACAAGATATGATTCTGGAATCCAACTTTGAAATTTTGTAGGATATCCTTTCCAATTAACCTTTATCTCTCTGACTATTTGTTTACCTTTACGTCTTGTTCGTTTTGCAAGAACTGAATCAATTTCATAGATTTCATTATCTTTTATGAATTGTAATTCAGGTTCATAAAAAGTTCCCAAGATTTGCTCACCGTCTAAATCTTTAACGACATATGTTACTGGAGAAGTTGATTTATTTACATGTACAATTTCAAATAATTCCTGTGTCCAGTTAGGAAGATAACCTTTATCAAATGTTTGTTTTGTTTTGTTAATTCGTACACGGTTTCCTATCTTGAATTTTGCTTTGTTATTTGAAACGGGGTTCTGAGGGTACAGATTCTCTGAAATTTCAGCTTCGTTAGTTTGATTAACAGATGCAGGATTTGATTTGATACTTCTGTGATAAGTATTATTGTAATTCTTTACTAATTTTTCCAGAATATCAATGTAACGCTTTGTTTTCATGTGAGTGAAATATTTCCACATACGTGTTTTCAAAGTTCTTTGAAATCTTTCAACAATACTCGCTTTTGTTTCAGGGTTTTCAGTGGTAAAAAAATGAATACGATTTCGTTTTAACCATTGTTGAAATTCTTTGTTTTTGAATTCCGTACCTTCATCCGTTTGCAAAGAAATCGGTGTTCTTTTTGATTTCTGAAGTATGGATTGAAATGCAACAATTAACGTTTTACCAGTTTTATTTGGAATAGGAACAACCCAGGAAAACTTAGAAACTACATCAATAACACAAAGTAAATACTTTTTGTTGTCATTTTGTTTAGCTAAATGTTGCATGTCTGCTAAATCAGCTTGCCATTGTTGATCAATACCAGCCACAATAGTTCTACGTCTTTTGAATCGTCTGAAGTATGGATTGAAATGCAACAATTAACGTTTTACCAGTTTTATTTGGAATAGGAACAACCCAGGAAAACTTAGAAACTACATCAATAACACAAAGTAAATACTTTTTGTTGTCATTTTGTTTAGCTAAATGTTGCATGTCTGCTAAATCAGCTTGCCATTGTTGATCAATACCAGCCACAATAGTTCTACGTCTTTTGAATCGTCTACGTATAGGTTTATGTAAAGTAAATGTTGTTTCTCCTTGTAACCATTCCCTTACATCCTGATATTTCACTTCCTTCAAAACGTACTTTGCAGCATGATACAGTTGCTTAATACTAGAATAGGCTACAGAACTATTTATGTTGTAATACAATTTTCTTAAAACAAAATCAAGTTTCTGATGCTTCTTCTTTAATATCGTTCCCATGTCTGACGTTTTGAAGTACTTGCTTCTTGCTTTATAGGAGTAGTTAATTCTTTTCTGTAAAATTCCCTAAGACGATCTCTTTCACTAGGTTGCGTGTAGGGTGTCATTGACCGAACTTGTTTTTTTATTTTTGCAGATGGTGGTGATTTTTTAGGGGTACTGTAATCATCAGCAAAATGAACTTGTTTTTTCATTTTTGCAGATGGTGGTGATTTTTTAGGGGTACTGTAATCATCAGATTCACTTTCGTCGGCTTTATCATCATGTATGTTTTGTTTATGCATCCATTTCCATCTTGCTTGATTACCAATAACTTCTTGTGGTACGTTACTTTCATGTAAAGCCTTTGAAAAAGTTTCCCAGCCTCTTGGTTCAATACCTTTTCTAAGTCATAATGAATCATTGATTAAATCAATGATATTTGAGCCGGGAAGTCGTTTACCTTTGTATGAAACAACACCGTGATTATCCCAAACAAGGTTTTCATTATCTTTGACCATGTTTAAAAGTAATTCAGCTTTCCTTTGCATGGTTTTAGGAACGCTTTGTATTATTCGGTCATGCATTGAATTAGGTTCAGGATTTGATGGGGTAGTTGTATGTTGTTGTGATGGTTGTGACCATGATTGAGCCTTTTTCAATGAGTTCTGTAACTTGAATAAAGTTTCACCGTACTTTTTTGCCTTTTCTGTTTCTGACATATCTGACGTTTCCAATATACCCGACATCTTATTTTGTAGATGTGCTACATCTGCTACTTGTGGATTTGGTGGTAATCGAGGTCTTTGTTTTTGACGTTTCATATCCTCTAAGATTTGATAAGGTACAATAACCATTTCTCTGACTGACATTGTTCTTACAGTGATCTCAATACACCGCCAAGTCCCCCGATAACAGCTTTTCCTATCAATGGTAATAAGGCTCCTGCAAGCAACGGTAGGAATCCTCCTTTCTGGTTAAGAATTCGTTCCTTTTTCTTAATGGAGACCGATTTCGATGCAATTTGTCTAAGTTGTTGACGGATTGGATGTAACTTAGTCATATGAGCCTTGGTCAGATGAACATTGCCTTTTAAAACGTTGTGACAACATTCCGAAACACAATCAATGACAGGGCGATTAGCTGCGTTTACAAGCTTTTTTCTCACGTTTGGTCGTGACTGCATCATAGCCATTACCATTGATCCATGTTTTCTAATGAGTGGTGATTTCTGTTTACCCATGTTGACACTATCTCTGTCTCAAATGAAATGATCTATTTCTTTTATAGCAATACTTTTTATGCAAATCGTGAATACAAAGCACCTAAAGCTGCTCTTGCTGATGATGAAAGTGGTACAGTTGTCAGTGGCGAAAATGGTGCAATATCATACAAGTCTGTAGCACGGGATGCTGTGTATGGAGGAGAACCAAGTCCCCTTGAAGAAGGAATAGATTGAAACTGTATTTGTTTACGTGGTGTCACATATTTATTGCCTTTTTGTCTTTTTTGACTTTTAGGTGTTTTTTTCTTCAAATCTTTTTTCTTGGTTTTGTTTTTTGTTTTATTTCTGGGTTTTTTTCTCATTGTGATAAATCTTTCATCGATGACTAAACGGTCATTTCTTTTTTTGGGTGGCTTTTTCCTTTGTTTGTCAACACCACATTTACGAGCTGTCTTTTCTCCGTCCCATCGTAACAAACTTCTGATTATAACACCACCAAGAAACCCTCCTCCGCCAGGTTTAAGAATGATTTTTCGCTTGACTTCTTCATCAATCTCAGGGTTGGCTAACTTATGTATGTCATGTTTATGTTTCGTCATGTATGTAACCGTCTGTTTCGGTAATTTGATTTTATGACCAACAATGTTTTTAGCAGCCAATGTAAACCATTTTAGTATTTCTTTTAGCCCTGCTTTGAGTAAAGCTTCTCTGGCATGTGTGTTGGTTTCATGACTTAGGTTTTGTAAGGCCTGAATCACTGACTTTGAAGTGTGTGGTAAAGCCATGTTTACACAAAGACCTGACCAAGATAAATGAATGTTAATCTTCTCATCATAAGTGTTTTATAGTGGAGAATAAACAATAGGTCTACGATCTTCATTTTGTGTAAACCATCCGTGAAATATATCCGTTTTCAGTTTCATCTCCTTTTGAGTACGAGAATGAAAATCAAGCACCAAATACCCATGATCTTTAGATGTAGCATCTTGGTAGGCCATTACCAAATGAGGTGCTTGCATTTGATTTGCCAAAGTCTTTATTTGATTCTTATCACGAACATTTTGAAACAAGATCATGTATTTTGAATTCAAACTAATGGTACGGCTCGACTTGGACTGTTGAAACATGTTTTGTGTGATATAAATCACACTTGCATTCCTATGATGACCTTTTCTTTTAAACCATAACTTGATTTTATCTTCATCTTTTTCCCCTAACATGTCATCAAAGACAACTAAATGTGGAATGTCAACATCACTTATAATTTCATTTTCATCGTCGGGAATACCTTCAATGAATTTCATGATTTCGAATTTCTCTTGCATAACATTGTAAGCATGTTGCAATTCTTTGTAACACCATACCACTTTTTCTGGTACAATGTTGAACAGATCATTTCTATATTCAATCAGTTAATGAACGGATTCTGTTTTTCCACATCCACTAGGTCCTGTGATATACATATTACAGGGATGTTGAAATAATATGGACTGAATATCGGCATCCATGTTAACTCTTTAAAGGTCTGAGAAGAAATAACAACACAAGAATAAAGTTATCTTATTTTATTCACATCTTCTATACACATCATATTATTGACACAGAGATTTGTACCCATATGGAACAGTGTCCGTATCATTGACAATCACTCTTTTTGTATACACTGATCTGTACGTTTTTGTTTGAGCTTCACTTGTCACAGATCTGTCGGCATGTCTTTTAATTCTACACTCATAGGTCACTTTTATTTCTGTGGTACGTTCTTCAGCACATTGTGTAAATGTTTCAAAGTTGATCAATTGACAGGTATTATAATCCAATGTGATTCCTTTCACTTTACATTTAGTTTCTCTTTTTCCTTCTTTTTTTTTCATTTCATAAGCATAATTATTTGGACCTAGTCCTCTAAATTTGACAATTGTACAATCTGGTTCTTCATCTGTCCATTTTCCTAGCCTGCTATTGATAATGGGTAGATTCCATAAGCATGGATCATGAATGTACATACAACTGTCTGTGTCAAAGTACAATACTCTTCATTTTAATTTTTCTAAGATACTGTACAGTTCCATTCTTGCATACGCCGTCACATAGGAACCCACTATAACATTGGCTGTAGCATGAGTTTCGATGTGATCTAACTTGGTCTCATAATTCACCAGTATGAAATCACACTCATTATCAAATATTTCAACATGTTTCACAAGAACATTGGAGTTATTCATCATTTCGAAGTACTTTGTTGCATCTTTAATGTACTCAGTTTGACTCATGATTTCTCACTGAGCCAATTTTCCCCAAAGACAATTCAACATGATCTTTGCAAAAAAGACCTGGATTTTTCTGAATGGAAGATGAGTCAAGTTTGACACCTTCTGCTACTTCAGTATCATGAATGAACTTCTGCTTTTCCGAATCAGACTTACACCAACCGGGGTAACTACTAGCTTCTTGCTTGATTTTCAAGACGTTATCTACATACCCATGAAAGAATTGATTTGAGATCGAAGTAAAATGCCAAATTTCATACACATGAATCAATTGATACCCCATGTCTAAAGCTTTGAACAATTCCAATGTTATCCATGTTCCAACCATTGATCTTTCATCCTGATTATGATTGCAAGTATTGGAACTTTCTTGTGCACATTTCATACAGAGAGGGAACATCAATTTATTATTGCAATGAACAGGTAAAACGGGGTGTAACAAATCATCTGGTGGTGAAACTTTGCATTTAATCAATCCCTCATACTGACGAATATTTTCCATATCAATACTCTCAGCGGTTATAACTTTTGGGTGTCCGACCGGATAAGATTTGTGTTTACAAACAAAGGGATACAAAGAACAAATATCAATGTACTTGATTTCTTTGTCCTTACTTTCATCAATATCATGAGTAATTTTCACTGAATTGCATCGCCTTCCATACAAAGCCTCTCTTGGGTCAATGGGGTCACAAAGGGGAAACAACTTGTCAATTTTGGATTTGAAGACTTTGTCATTTTTAATCTTAGCATCGAATTCATGTTCCCACATAATTTCAACATTGAAACCTTTAACTTTAATTTTCTCAAGGCGTTCCATTGTACTATTGTATAAATGTTGCATAGTCTCACCAGTGATAGGACTTAACTGATTTCGTTTTGGATAACAAACTGAACAACCATGATACAAGTCCCCAAGGAATTCATAGACTGTGTTTGTCTTCTCATGATAACCATCTACACTATATCTACCAATTCTGAATTCTCAATCATTTCTAGCGTGATGAATGTAAATACCCTTTTCATTAGCTATGCTTTGTATCCACCGTATAGCTTTCATAGAAAAGTGACGTTGGGATGAATCCTTACTTGAAATAATAGCAATTTGACCTTTTGGTAAATAATTCTGTCTCCATACCTTATTGCAAGCATCTGCAATAGTAACTGACTCTAAAAGCGGATCGATACCACCATGTTTCATGAACACTTTTCTGAAATGACCACATCCTCGTCTAAGGATATCAACATCAGACCTACAATAAGACTCTATCTCTTTCTGAAAATCGAAAATGGCACCCTGTTCTACTTTTTTATTATACCAGACCATGAACTTTTCTCTTCCTTCTTTAGACATTGAGTCAGGCTTGTAATATTTGGCATTAAGATAAGGCCCAACATAACTACAGAACTGATCTGTATTTGCCCAGTGGGGGAAGTAACCTTTTTTCATTTCATGAAGACCAAATGTATCTGGGAACTTAGCCAATGCACAGCTAATGAAATTAAATGAATCAATCAAACGAACCCCATTCAATTCCAGTTTCATGATACTGTTACCATTCATGATTAACTTTGGGAGTTTCACTCCAAGTGAAATGACTTGATGTAAAATGAATTGACCGTCATATCCTTTAAAATTGTGAGCAATAGCTGTGATGCCTTTATGTTGATCAGAAAAGAGCCAGTTGCAAAAATCAGTCAATGTATTTACTCCTTGAAATACAACTTCGCTTTCTTCTGCAAATGATGTACTACAAATTGAACAATGAAAATCAAGAGATTCATTGATGCATTCATCACATGCATAATGAGAAATGCAGTAATTAGGGATATGAACACCTGTATCTTGTTTGCATTCAAAATCATAAAATATAAACAATGGCTTTTTCTTTCCTGTAGTACTGGCTTTATCGTCTTATTCAACTTTATCATTTTAGCTGTATATGCCTTATTTTGATTGGATGAGTATCTCGTTCGCACGAGATAGTAAGTCGTGCGAACGAGATAGTTAAGTCGTGCGAACGAGATAGTATCTCGTGCGAACGAGATAGTTAAGTCGTGCGCACGAGATACTAAGTCGTGCGAACGAGATACTATGTCGTGATAAAAAAAAATTCGTATGTAATTTATAAAAATGTGTGTGTCCCTTTAGAGCTGCCGTTTGAAACCATTTATTGGTAAAAAATTAATAAACTTCAGCTTTTATGACACATTATAGCTGAAGTTATTGTTAAGCAAACTGTAAACCAAATGGTTTTAGGTCTTAACTTGTCATTTCACGACTAAACTTCACATGCTAAATATCACATAGACCGCAGCATATAAAACGTCTAATCCCTTCACCAAAATCGACCGTTTCTGCTCTTGGTAACCATTTATTATAGGCTATGGTAGCCAGGTGAGCGATATAGGCACATCTTGGCCTTCTTGGTTAGGATAAAGAGACATTTGGCCTTCTTGTTCGAAATATTTACATCCTGTCTGTTTTCACACAATATTTAAATGTATTGAACTACATCTGCTTCCTTTAAGTCATGCTTCAAAATCATGCGCGGCGTCTTTGATGCTTTGCATCAAAATTCGTCTTGTTAGTACTTGGTATGAGAGGGGGACAAGAACAGCGCGATTTAAAGTGGGGCGATATTGAGTCCTCCTGAAATTGTGTTAGAAGTCATGTAGAAGCCATATTGATAGGTCGAAAGACATAACAATCTGGCGGTGTCAAAAAAGTGGTCAAAAGACCTTTAATGACACCTTTTTCTAATTCGCCTAACCAATTACAACCAAACGTCATAGGAATGTTAATTTGATGGTCCTCTTTGGGAAGTTTTGAAAGATGCAAATTATATCTCTAACTTCGATTGCTGCGGTATCAGAAAATGGAATCAAATGCCTAAATTTTTAAAATTCTTTTCCTCTTAAAGGGACTGAATACCATAATGGTCCAAAATCGTTATATGTTATACTTATTCTAATTAATCCAAAATACGTCGATATATATGTAACGGAATGTTGTAGAAGGTCGTACAAGTCTTGTTTTTTCATTATTTCATAGAACATAAGCAGTTAAAAAAACGTCCGCTCCGTGTTTTCCCGTTTAAAGATACCGTTGAATTTCCTCTTGCTCATTTGAATTTGTGGATTCAATTCGGCATTCTCTAACACTATCGACTCATTACATTCATGTATGCGTGATTGTAAGGAACGACAACTCTGCGAAGGAGATTGTCAATTCGGTTGTAGTGATCACGTGATAAATATACAGCGATATTTTTAGATTTACTGGGTTACTAACCCAGTAGATTTTACAATGCAAAATAACGAAAAGCTCCGCAATGTTAATAGTGTGCATATATTGTAGTACATGAGTCAGCAAATATCAATGCCTTACATGCAAAAATATCAAGGTAATAGCAAGTTTTAACAATTTTCTTTTTTTTTCGCTTTTTTCTCATATGGGATTCAGTCCCTTTAAACAGCTTGTAGAATTCGAAGATATTTTGGTAGGAATGTCTCTTAGGTGACCCTTTATACAAACTGTTGAAACCATTTTGATTGGTTGACAATCATTGCGACCAGGCGGCATCAGAATAGGGGCAAGATTACAAAACTTTATAATTCCTTTCTTCTGAAAGTTCTTTTTATCAATGTTATGATAATTTAGCAGAATTGTTTCCTTCATAGCCCGCTAGCTAAATCGTTAAAGCCGCATTGATTTGCTGAACAAACATAGCCGGCAGTTGTCCTTAGAAAAGGGATACAATGACATTTTAGCTTCAAACGACATTTCCTTCTAATTCATTCGATTGATATCAACCAATATTCACAAGAATGTTCCTATGGTAATTTCCTTTCCATTGTTTCGAAGAATCAATGCCTTATGACAAATGTCCTTCTCCTTTAAGGTATTTTATTTACAGTGCCCATTCCTTGCAGTTTCATCCCACCTTAATAATTTTGTCTCCGATATTAGAAGTAACACATGTGTTACTATACAGACGATCAATTAAGGGTCATCTTGGGCCTTTTTCTAAAAACATAGCTCATTATGAATTTATTATAAATTTGCTGAGAGTCTTTACTTTATTATTTTCTGTTCGTAATAATAGACGACAGTAATACGAATTCCAAACATTTTATGATCATGTAAAACACATGACATGAAGATTATCAGCGTCTAGTCAATTACTTTTAATATCATTTGTTATTACCAAAGTATGCTCTTTAATTGTTGTTAACAATCATTTTACGATTTTTTTCGTAAATAGGTAGCACCTATAGATATATAACAGAGCAGAAGATAGAATGGTTCCCATCATTTCAACACAAGTGCCATTTCCAAACAATCGGACAGTTTGTGAGTAGAAGAGATATTAACACATGAAGTAACACGTTCATATAATGATTTAACAATGTTCAAGAATTTACAATTGGGACTGATTCCAGTCTCGATTTCGATTAGTGTCTTTGGAATTCGCCTACTATAGCAATTGGCTTTGAAGAGCCCCTTGCTAAAAAGCGCTCGTTGAACAATCTATTCATAAGTGTACACAATTTCTGAATACACGAGGTGAAGAATGTTATCTATGCAAACTTTCTTTGGGGCATGAAGCAGACAACTCTTGAAATCATTGTGGGAAAAGGAGAAACTGTTAATATTAAGAATTGTCTCCATTTGCCAAAATAGTTTCAACTCTTTTCAATAATTATACTTTTATTTATAAAGATTTTCTTTATAGTTGCTTTAACGTCATCTGATGGATAGTTGTTGTATGTGGGAAAGGATTTAAAATGAATTTAACGATGGGTGTAGGTTACCTCATTATGGTAAAATTCCCTCATGAAAATAACTTATAATTCCTCAGCAGATTGTAACAATAAGAAGGTTACAATTTAACACACAGTTAAGTGTCAGAGAAACAGTACTACAATATGCCCTAGGGAGGCCTGAAGGAGATGGAGAGGGAAGTATCTATGTGGTATAATAACTGATCACTAAGACAATATGCGTTTCTAAGTTTTATTCGTACAGGTATCTAAAACAGGTCTAAATCGTAGTTGTAACCAAGCTGCTCTAAATACTGGGGCGCCCTGTATTTATACAACTTTCGGAGCCAGACACCGTGTGCAAAAGTCCCCCCCCCCTTTAATTAGGGTCAACTAGGGTTTAATTGCGAGCGGTCTACACCGTTGACACTAATTAATTGAGTACGTAATTCTACATGACAATTACTGTCGTTTAGAACTGGTAATGTTCATGCAGGAAGACGTGGTCTATAGATAAATGTAACCCTTACTTGATCTGGCACTAGCCAGGTCACGAAAGGATTCAATATATCACACCTTTATATCCTCCTTGTTTTTGGAATGAGGAATTTAGGGTGAGAAATAAAAATACATGTAGTTATGTGAACATTTTTCTTATAGGTAGACTTTTGTGATTTGTATGATAAAAACATGGTATGCAAAGTTAAATGGTAGGATGAAGTCTGACAAATTGGTAAATGCAATAAGGAAATATATAACACCAGTATACAATCGAAAAACAGTACACCGTCGTATACAACAATGGTGATATAATATGGAACGCCGGCACTGTCTTTAGAAGTGATGAAACTCCATTATTATGTCTGTTTGTTATTACATTATGTACAACGATCTATACATGTTGTGCAAAAATATTTATATTATGTCAGTATATGGTTATGTGTTGTGGTTTTGTACTTATATTCTGACAGTTTTTATTATATTATGTCGGTACATCTTTACATTATGTAGATACATCTTTACATTATGTCGGTACATCTTTACATTATGTAGATACATCTTTATATTATGTAGATACATCTTTATATTATGTAGATACATCTTTATATCATGTGCTTGCTTTATTATGCAAATACATTAATGGGTTTGTTACTGACCCACTACGGAAATATAGTGGGTCTGTTGGACTATGTGCGACTTATTTTTCGATCCAACATGACAAATGTTTGAACAAGAACTGAATTTGATGGAAATTAATGTTCTTATGAATTTCAATGAATATTTTAACATACATTGAACCTCTGAAGTGTTCAGAGGCTTTTGAAACTTGACCGTGTGATCTAGTTTCTGACTCCACATACATGTTATCGCGTTTATAGATTGACCTAGATTTGATGACGATGAATATTCATAAAGGTACGAATTTGATATAAAATATGTTCTCTACAGTTTCCATAAGGAATTTGAGACGAACACAGTTTATTTAAGGTAGATAACTAGTAATTTAAATGATGTCCAGTACATACAGAATGTAAGTCTAAGGGGACATAACTCTTTGTGTTTTAAAGCAATCTTTGTTTCACTTGCCGTCTAGCCTTTCAATATGTAGGTTAACATTTCCATACAGTTTTAATCAAATCCATCCACCAATGCCTTAAATATGGCACAGGACGACAGACAAACGGACGGACGGAAGGTAAACGACAAACATATCCCATTCACATTTGCCCATGATTAACAAAGTAGTAGATAATGTCCATGCAATATTATATTGTTTAGTTAGTTGTTTTTCTTATATTCTGTCGTGACGTTATTACATCTTGTGCTATCTGTGGTAACTTTATATGATGTGCAAACGTTGTTTTATGTTGTGGATAGTTTAAGCAGGGTGATATTCCGCCTTGACACCGGAAATAAAAGCGCGAATGTACGAAATGTGATGGTAATGTGATCCGTAAAGGGTAACGCCCGTAAAGCAAACAATTAAAATGGCGTCACCGTGGCAACAAGCCTCCTTGGCCAATCTTCTTCAATCTATTAAACTAGGAGAGTTATTGAAAATATAAATATGTATCTACATAATATAAAGATGTATTTACATAATATAACGATGTATCCACATAATATAAAGATGTATCTACATAATGTAAAGATGTATCCACATAATATAATAAAGTATGGACATAATGTAAAGATGTATCTACATAATATAAAGATGTATCCACATAATATAAAGATGTATCTACATAATGTAAAGATGTATCCACATAATATAAAGATGTATCTACATAATATAATAAAGCAAGCACATGATATAAAGATGTATCTACATAATATAAAGATGTATCTACATAATATAAAGATGTATCTACATAACATAAAGATGTATCTACATAATGTAAAGATGTACCGACATAATATAAAGATGTATCTACATAATGTAAAGATGTAACTACATAATATAATAAAAACTGTCAGAATATAAGAACAAAACCACAATACATAACCATATACTGACATAATATGAATATGTTTGCACAACATGTAAAGATCGATGTACATAATGTAATAACAAACAGACATGATAATGGAGTTTCATCACGTCTAAAGACAGTGCCGGCGTTCCATAATATAACGAAGTAATATTTATATCACCAGTATACGACCGTAAAACAGTATACCATCGCATACAACCATGGTGATATAATGAACCAAAAATTTTCACCTGAATACAATCGTATACAACAATGGTGATATAACGAAATATTTATATCACCAGTATACAATCGTAAAACAATGGTGATGTGATTAACTAGATAGGAACTACAAACAACTAATGTATAGGACATTAGTATGAAAAATGTATGATGACTAATAAATCATAATATGTGAATTACAGTACGTAACACAAATACGCAAGTATGAATTATACGGAAAAAAACCATGAATAGGTAACAGGTGTGAGATTTTTTTTTTTTTTTTTTTCAATAACCCATGAAGCTTTCTGAAATGAAACTGGAAAAATCCATGGGGGCCGCCATTTTGGATATGTATAAAAAGCAGACGTAAAACACAGATTGAAAATTATTGTCGGCTTTTCAATAAAAAAAATTAAAATCAGTTTATTTGGGTATGTATAAAATGAGCAGAAAAACACGGATTGAAAATTGTTGTCGCCTTTTTATTCTTTTTTTTTTAAATCGATATTTAAGATCATTAAAGTGCTGTGTTATGTGGGAATTAACATTTGTACGAAAAGTTAAAAATAAATGGAAATCTGTAAGAAATATGTTTTCCCGTTCGTCAAAAAAACGACAGCATTAGCCTTCTACGCCAAAAACTAAATTGTGACTGTATCGTAGCCAAAGAAGGACGTGACGTCATCTTGGTGTTACGTCAATGGAGCGACGTCGTTTCCCGCAAAAAAGTGGTATCAACATGAAAGACTCTAAATTCCTATACATGAGCTATTGACTCACTCATTCAAAGTATAATTATTTATCAAACATTGTGGCAAAAGGATAACTTTCTCATAAGGAGCAATTGTTCTTGTGGCGACAATCTATTCCTAAATCGTCTGTTGCATAGGCCTCAGAAACCGTCTCTAATAGGGAAAGGGTTTAGCAGAAATGTGACCCCTTACATAATTTGTTCCAGTCATATTGACTAGTTGAAAAAGGCAGTCGCCAGGTGGCATCAGAAAAGGGCTGATCTATTTGCTTCTTTACCATAATGCAGGTGATCGATTAAGGATCATCTTGGCCCTCATGTTTTAACCTCGTTCATTATAAATGTATTCCTTGATTTTCTGAAAGTCTTTACTTTATTGTTTTCTGTTCAAATAATAGACAACAGCAATACGAATTCCAAATATGTTTTGATAATGCAAGAAACATGACATTAACATTATTATTGTCTAGTCAATTACTTATAAATCCTTTTTTATGGCCAAAGTATGCTCTTTAATTTGTGTTTATAATTATGTTGCGTTTCTTTCGTAAATAGGTAGCACCTATAGATATATTACCTAACAATATGTTTGACAACCATAAAAGAAAATTCGTAAGTATGAATTTTAAAACACAGGTATAAAAATAATTGTAAAAAAATAAAAATCATCTGAATGGTTCTCTGTTAGCTAATCTGCTGTTGTCCGTGTAGGGTGACATCCAGGCTTGTAAAACGATCGATTGTTGATGGTAGCATAGGGTGGTTTGTCGGGGTGTCTTCGGTCCGGAGTCCTGGTGGCAGTCCAAGGTAGAGGTTCACTCGTCCATCGCCATTTCCTCCCAGTCTTTAGCTAATGTCGGGGTCTTAACTGGGCAGAGGGTCAGGGTTGCCCCCTGCTGTATCAACTCTCAATATATGGCTCCTACTAGACGCATCAACCTCCTTCTACTATCCGAAGGGTGAGTCCCGTCCCGGACGGCACGCTCTAAATTGTATATCATGTCGATAAGCTTCCTGTTGGACTTCATGGTTTATAGAGAAGAATGGAAAGATTGTGTGGTCATATTCCGTATACGTGACTCCGTTTACCCTTATTTGTTTGGTAGTGTCGGGTAAAGGAATTGGATTGGTTGGTTTCCCTTCTCCTTCCTTAGCGCAGACACCTCGACCGTATCATTTTAATCAATAGCCTCGTTCATATCCACAGTATTAGCTTGAGAATATTTGACCTTTATTCCTTTAATTCTAGTCAACCTTTTGGAATTTAAACATTTATTTCTAGCTTTATAGGCAATTGCGAACAAGATTAAACATAGGATTACGGCCGCGGCAATGAGAAAAGCTTTAAACCAGATTTTTTTGTAAAAAGGTTCGTCTACTACGGATGATGAAAGTTCAATTTTGTGAATTTGCTGTATTAACTCGTTCATGGGCATGTTTCGCATGCGGTTTAGTTTAGTTGGTATTTTTACCCGTTCGAACGTCGAGAAATTTGTTTTAAAAGGTTTCCAAATGGATAACCCTGTTATATTAAAAACTTGTGCTGGGAAATCTAAGTAATTATTTCTTAAGTTCATCGAGCTTTGGTGCTCGTAATATAAAGGGAGAATTAAGTCTTTCTGAAAGCTTCGCACAGCGGAGCAATTTTGATAATTGCTACGGGGGGGGATGAACAGGCAGATACGTGACAGTCCCATTGATGCATTTGACCGTAAAGTGCGTCTGTTCTGTAGCTATTATTAGCCATTTTTCTTGATTGATGGCCTGTGCTTGCGGCAGTGTCGACACTGAATTTACGATATTATCGCAATTTGGTATGTCATTTCCCGAATTGTCCAGGTATGATTTCACCACGCAGATATCGGTTCTATAGGTTGTCTTTAACCCTTTGTGCAGCGAACAGAACGGCATTACCTGCTGTAAGCAGTCTTTTGCCTGAATATCCGATAACAGAGCAAACTGTGAGTTTTTTTCGTTTACAATGACATAGTTTGACTCGATTTTGATTGAGGCCGTCATCATAAAGCCTGGTGGTATTTGGTTTCTTATTTCATTTAAAAGGCTAAATAGTTGTGCGGGGTCTAAAATCGACGGGGTCAATCTTTCAAAAGACAGTAAGTCTAGCTTTAGTTTGAAATCTTGAACCTGTACGCGGGCACGACTTAAAAGGTCCTTAATTTCTATGAACATCAAATGGATGGCAGATATAATTTCTTGGAAACTTGTGATTTGTAGAAGTTGTTTTTCGATTCTGTTTACCTTCTTAGAAATTTCGTCTTCAATCGTACGTAGCGATATCATGAGTTCGTTTATGGAATCTCTATTTTGGGACACATCATGACGGGTTATATTTAAAATTGATAGGCTATGGTCTAGGATGTGCACTATTTTCTTTTGCGATAGGCCCAAAATTGCGATATTGTGTTTTATTCCTATAATATCGTTATTATCTGCTATTCCAAAGAGGAATTTGAAGACGCCCCCTAGTGGTAATAGTGACCATTTTCTCTATTGTGAATGAGTCTAATCAAGCTTTGGTAATCATTTGATATGTTATTCTTTTCCGATTTAGAGCTTAAAGAATGGGATTGTATTTATTGTAAGGTGCGGATTAATGGTAACGAGTTTGGTACTGTGTCAGTTTGTAAATGTTGTACCGTCTTATCTGCAAGTAAATACAATTTCTCGCACTCTAACTTTAGGTCTGAAAGGAAAGCCGGAAAAGCGTGTAAGTCGATGAGCAGGGCGACTTTCCAGTGTGATTTGGAAGTCGCAATTTCTCTTAAATTCCGAAACATTATGTGGTTTTTAAAAGTGACCTCGGAACTATCTGTTCGGGAGAAAACCAATGTTGTACAGGCGACAAGGATAAAGGGAATACGTATGTGCATCCTTCACCTGTAAAGATATAAATAAGATGTCCGTTAGGAGGCTGCCTCAGGTTGTTTCTGACGTAATTAAACCATGAATAGGCGCAAATGGCAGACCTAACGACCTCACTGACAAGTGATAAACCTTGCGGACATCCGCATAATTAAAATTTAAGGTCGTATACGTAATACGTCATGGGTGATAACAATAGATTTTTATCTAACACATTATTCAATCAGGAATGGATATCAATAGATCTTTATCTAAACACATTATCCAATCAGGGATGGGGAATATTTACAAGCGTGATATGGACGGTAATAATCGCTCTTTATCTTAAGGCAATTATCCAATCAGGGGTGGGGGTTACATTTACAGGGCTGCGCAACTTCTCTAATGTACATTTGACGTCATAAGACCATCGGGGTCGTTTCGGACAACATGTGATTTAACTTCCTTTTAAAACATGTCATATTTGGATAACGTGTTTAATTTCCTTTAAAACCACGTTATAATTGGGTTAACACCCTTTTTTAGTGAATTTATGCTAAACGCGTTTGCTAACATGGACTGTGTTTTACCTGTTATCTAATCAGGCAGGTAACTTCTTTGTACTCACAAATGTAAATGTTGTAATTAACAGGACATTTTATGTATTCTATATTCTACTTAACACTTTCTTATGTATTAACTAATACCACTGCTGTAAAAGGTTTTACGGGACATTTAATATTTTACTTTCAATTCAACATTCCTAGGGTTATAAACAACTCCTTAATTTACTTAATAATTCTAATTATTCTACTTCCATTGAACTCTCGCAAGTTTCATATTGGGACTTATTCCCATTTTCTTTAACTGTCTCCGACTGTAACGAATAATTGTCGGTTGTAGCATAGTGCTCTCTGTCGTATTTTTGTCTCCTAAGCCTTGCCTGCAGTTGGAATAAAGTTAGATTGTCTTCTGAATCTTCGTCGCTACGGTAAAATTCGCTTCTTGACGATAACTTATCCCTTTGATTTCGTGACAGGAGTTTTTTTGCTCGAGGTTGGGGCGTATTATGAATTTGGATTGCATCAGTTACTTCTGAATTACTCGTTAGTTGTGGGAGTACATAACGACAATTTCTGATCGGACTTGGTTGCAACTCTTTTGAAACGGGAATATCCCATTCATTCAGATTTGCAAGTCTAACATCGTCTTTGCTAATTGTAATAAGTTGGTTGTCTAGCTGATCTTTAACTACTAAGGTTGTTGGGCCTTTAATTTGTATGACTCTGAAATATGGTTTCAAATGTGGGGCCAGTTTACCCTTACGGACATGATTTGTTATGTAAACTGCGTCGTTTATTTGTATATCGACCTCGTGTCTGCTTTTATTTGCGTATGTATTTCGGGTCGACCGTGACTTAATAATTGATTTATAAACGTCTCTGTAAATTTGATGGTTGCGTTCTAACATTTCCTTGTGGAAATCAGTTCCATAGTATTTTAGTCTACGATCCAAAAGGTTATCTATAGGTAGGATTGCGTCTCTTTCATAAAGGTGGAAAAACGGTTCTTTTTTCATGCTTTCTGATATGTTAAAACGTATTCCACCCAGAGCTGGTCCTATCATGACATCCCATAAATCGCGACTTTTTGGTATTAGCTTAGTCAGGATGGAATTTAGAGTGGCATGCGATCTCTCATTGCGACCATTAGACGCAGGGCAATAAATCGTTGTTCTAGTATGGCTTATGTGTAATTCTGCCATTGTCTCCTGAAACATTTTCGCAATAAAACACGGGCCATTATCGTTTTTTACCTTTAAAGGGCAACCGTACCGCCAAAAGATATTTTCAAAGAATGCGTTTACTATCGTCTCTGCAGTTATGTCCTTTGTCGGGATAACTTCGGGGAAAGCTGTAAGCTCGCAGAGAAAAACGACTAAGTACTTATTTCCAAGGGCTGATTCGTTAAAAAAGCCTTGACAATCTATACTAACTTCCGCAAATGGGTATGGTGGGATACTGACGTCGCAGGCGTTTTAATTTGTTTCAAATTTACCGTTTGACACGGGACGCATGTTCCCACATAGGAATTTATATCCTTGAATAAATTGGGCCAGTAAAAATCTTTTTTTATAATTTCGTACATCCTGCTTATCCCTGGGTGGCCAATTTCATGTCGAGCTTGTAGGACTAGATCTTTTAGATGTTTAGGAATGTACATGCGGGTGATGATATCGTTATCCGGGTTAGTGACGAAATAGAGAATATCGTCGATTATAATGAAACTTCTGTTTTCATTCTTTGTTAAGGCATTTGTCCTTACGCGATCCTTTAATTTTGAAATATCTTCATCAAAGTCTTGTTCTTCACTCAAGTTTAATTTTGATAACTGATTTTAGAGTTTTTTAAAGGTGAAGGTTCTTTAGAAGCCTCGGCTATTTGTTTCGCATTTAAATCCGCATTATTTATTACGTTTATAGTATGGGGGTTGTCTGAAAAGGGGTTGTCGGATGTATGTGATATTTCCCGTGACAGGAAATCAGCGGCTATGTTTTTGTTTCCGGGTATGTATTAGATCTTGCAATCATAACAGGAAATATTCAAAGCATAACGCTGTAATAGTTTATTGTCCAAATTTGCAGTCAACAGGTGTACTGACGGTTTATGATCTGTTTTGATAGTGAACTTAGCTCCCTGAAGGTAACCATTTAGTTTCTTTAATGCATAGTCGATTGCAAAAGTTTCCTTCATTATAGTGCTGTACTTCTTTTGAGTCCTCGAAAGTGCGTGACTTAGAAAGTACAAAGGTTTTTCACCGTTTTCCAAAGTAGATGTGTTTTGAGTTCAAACTGCCCCGACTGACTGATCTGAAGCGTCGCAGTATAAGACATATTCTTTAGAAATATCTGGGTGAGATCAAATGGGCATTTGCTCCAATCTTTTTATGATTTCCTGAAAACTATTTGTGCATTCCTGTGTCCATTGGAATTTCACGTGTTTGTGTGTTAATTGAGTTAAAGGGATTGCTACCTCTGCGTATTTTTGTTATAAATCTTCTGTAATAACCAGTGAAACCTAAAAATGACCTTACGTCTTTTACGCATTTTGGGATTTTGATGTTTCTAAGGGCCTTTATTTTTTGGTGGTCAGGTGAAATGGCGTTTACGCTAATTTCATGACCTAGGTATATTATGGAATCTTTAAAAAAGGTGCATTTCTTTGCTTTTAACTTTAGACAGTTATCTCTTAACCTTCGGAAAATCTCCTCAATGTGATAGAGGTGGTCGACTTCATTTGTACTATAGATCAGAATATGGTCTAAATACGCTACTGCAAAACTTTCACAACCTTGTAGCACTTTGTTTAATATACTCTGGAAGCGGCCACCTGCTAAATGTATGCCAAAAGGTAACCTGTTGAACTCATATAAGCAAAAAGGTGTAGTGAAAGCGGTCTTTTCCTTGTCGGACTCCATAAGTTCAATTTGGTGATATGAGTTTGATAGGTCTAAAGTCGTAAACAATTTGGTTCCGTTTAAAGACGCTAATATGTCGTCCGTCCTTGGGAGTGAGTAGCTTGTGCACTTAACTATGGAATTCAGGCGGCGGAAATCAATGGCGAGCCTTTTAGAGCCGTCTTTTTTGTCTACTAGTATGCATGGCTGACTATATTCACTATGGGATGGACGTATAATGTTTGCATCTAATACATTTCCGATTTTTTTCCTCAAAATGTCCCGTTCTAGAAATGGAACACGATATGGTCTGGACCTTATGGATGTGTCTTGCTTCGTAAGCAAGGCTATTTTTTCGTGAGGGTATTACCCCAAATCGAACTCGTCCTTTGAAAAAATATCAGTATATTTATCTATTAATTCTCCTACTTCCTTACTCTTGTTTAAAGGGACGTTAACTTGTTTTCGGGGTGAGGATATATTGGCTAAATTTTCATCGGTGACATTGCCATTGACTGAGCAGATATGCGGAGCTGGTCGCTCGGATTGGTCAGTTGTCAAGCTTGTCACAGATGTTTCCTGATTGATAGGTTTAATACGTCCGAGGACGCAACCTCGTTTTATCTTGATCGTTTTATTTGAGAAGTTTGTAAGAACTACTGGAATGCGACGTTTTCGAGTTACGGTAGATAGACTTGGTGTCAATTTGATAAAAGGTTTGTCTGTTAGAAATCCCTTTTCTACTGTGGTGACTTCGTATACAGAATTGTTCGAAATAGAGGGGTTTTGTTTTAGTTTAGAAGGAAGCCTATATGTAGTTTGAGGTTTAAGAGTTACCGTTTTACACAGACGTACTAAAGAGGCTATACAGGTATCGTTTTGTAAGGGCACATATTGGTCCTTTATTCTAATACAACTGTTTTTTGCCAAAAAGTCCTTGCCAAGAATGCAATTGCGTGATAAATTATCTGCAACGATGAAAGTATGGCTAATTTTTAATTCATTTATCTTCATTTCTAAATGTGCCATGCCTAAAACTTTGATTGCGTCGCCTGATGCTGAAGTAAGCCTTATTCCAGTCTTGTTTAATTGTACTTGTGGTTTGAGGGTTTTAAAAATACGTTTGTGTATTAGTGAAAAAGAAGCACCAGTATCGATTAGTGATCTTAGAGTAATATTTTGTAAATTGATTAAGCAACTATTGGGAATATCGTTCTCCTCCAAATGAGTGTTGAATTGAATAGAATCTAATTTCTTCGGACTGTTGTCCCGTTTACAGCCGAAGTTTGGGAGTTTTTTTGGTTGTGATAGCCGTTATCTGGGTTCGTTCTTAAATATAAATATTGCCTACATTCGGGTTGGCGATGGCCCAGTTTCCCGCAAAAGAAAAAGCGTATCGGGGTTCTGGAATCTCCCCTTTTCTCATAATATTGTCCTGAACCCCAATTTGGTCCACTGGTCTGACGTTGCCTATCGTTTTGAAATTGATGCCTATCGTTTTGAAAATGATGGCTAGGACCCCAACTAGGCCCCCTAGGCTGTCGCTGTCTATCATTATGTAATTGTTGACCGTGTAACTCGGCTTTAATTGTATTGATGTGTCCTAAACGTTTACGACAATTATTGCTAACATGACATCTTCGATTACAAAAGGTACAAACACTACTTCGTCTAACTGCCTCTACCTCCATAAGTTGTTCAGAATTTAAAGTGTTCCTGCGTTTCGCGGGGTTGTGCAGGGTGGAAAGTTTGTCTTATCTCATGTGATTGTGATTAAAATCTAATTCTTACATTGTATTCATTTATCGCGGATGATACTGTGTTTTGGAAAGAGGTCGGGTTTTCTCTAGTCAGTTTATGGCGAATTCCTTCGTCTGATAGTCCGTCAAAAAAAGAACCTACTGTCTGATGATTAACTAAATGTTCGGCTGTGTCAAAGCCTGAGTATGCGTCTTGAGCCAAAACAAGAATGCGTTCAGCGAAATCTTGGATGCTTTCAGTACCGTTTTGTCGTATATTTCTAAGTCGCGAAAAATGAATGTGTGCGTCAGTAATAACGCTAAAACGGTCGGCTAAGGCGGTTTTTAGCTGTGCCCACTCTGCCTGTGGAGCCTCCTGAATGTTTCGGAGTATAAACTCGGAGACCGTCCCCGTACTAAACCTATACGCGACAAGTTTCTTTTTATGGTCAGGGAGATTATTTACTAACGCGCATTTCTCTATTGCTTTAACCCAATTTTTGAATTTTGAATGTTCTCCGTCAAAAATAGGAACGAAATCCGTCGCGCCGTGTAATCCTAAATTAACTAACTGTTCCGAAATGCTTTTAAAAAGTACTTTGAAATCATCTGCATTTCCGTCATTTTCCATGTTTGTTGACTAATATAAAAGAGAAATAGTCTAAAATATTCACTTACTATTCGTTGCTGAGCCGTATTGTGGTAGTACTTCTGTTGTTCGTCCTGATCACGTGCACCAAAAAGTATCTGTGTGGTATAATAACTGATCACTAAGACAATATGCGTTTCTAAGTTTTATTCGTACAGGTATCTAAAACAGGTCTAAATCGTAGTTGTAACCGAGCTGCTCTAAATACAGGCGCGCCCTGTATTTATACAACTTTCGGGGCCAGACACCGTGTGCAAAAGTTCCCCCCCCCCCTTTAATTAGGGTCAACTAGGGTTTAATTGCGAGCGGTCTACACCGCTGACACTAATTAATTGAGTACGTAATTCTACATGACAATTACTGTCGTTTAGAACTGGTAAGGTTCATGCAGGAAGACGTGGTCTATAGATAAATTTAACGCTTACTTGATCTGGCACTAGCCAGGTCACGAAAGGGTTCAATATATTACATCTACAAGAGAGGGAGAGTGGCAGTGAAGTGAATGAGATCATGCCTCTTCTCTCCAGCCACCAATGCACCAATAACTAAGTTGTAGCGGAAGAGTGCGACCGCCAACCTCTCCCTCAACCGGGCTACCCGATCGCGCTGTGCAGGTGCCCGCAAGCGCTGTGGGTTATCAACGGCATTCTCGTAAGTGATATCTAAGTCAAGTTCGAATATGGGTTATATTGGTTCAAAAACTAGGTCACTAGGTCAATTTGAAGGGAAGTATTGTTAACACTCTTGATGCTGCATTTTAAACTTAAGCATGTTGAAACTGTATCAGAATGTTTGTCTTGTTGATATGTAGGCCAAGTTGGAACATTAGTCATGTCTGTTCAAAAAATAGGTGACTAGGCCAAATTGAAGGGAAATCTTGTTAACACATTTTGTGTAGAAGCCACATTTTTTAAAATTCGGTCAGCATGTTATCTTTATGATATCTAGATCAAGGCATTTTTCTTTTAAGCAGCTTGAAACTTTGTCAGAAGGTTTGTATTGATGATATCTAGTCCATGTTCGAATATGGGTCATATCGGGTAAAAAAAATAAGTCACTAGGCCAAATGAAGGAAAATCTTGATAACACTCCGGAGATTGCATTTTGAATCTTTGACAGAATAATTGTCTTGATGAGTTTTGCATTGTTCAAACACTTTCTCTCAGTCTAGTACATGATTTAGAGAATTATTTATACTTGATGGAAGTTGATTTTACATTGACATATTTCTCAATATAATAACAGAAACTTCAAAATATTCTCAAAATATTCTGCCTAAATCTGCTGTCAATTTTCTTTTTGATTTTTCATGCCTGAAATGTGTATACTTGATAGCTCTCGCACTCAGGTGAGCGATATAGTGCCAACAAGGTCCTCTTGTTTTCAAATTGTCAGTTTCATAATATTTACTATTTTTGATACTTTTCAAACCCCTTAACAATTAATACATAAACATAAGCTGCAATTGGTATTCCTTTCACATTTTACCTACTTCTCCTACCTTCCTGCAGCCCTCAGGCCGTCAGCTCTTCGGTGCTTTAATTACAATATCGGCATTGAATTACTTCACATCTGTCTTTCTATATCAGCTCTCCGTTTCTGTACACCATCTCGGGTTTAGAGAGATGTCTTGGTAGTTGCAGATTGTATATAATGTCAATAAAAGTGGATGATCTGTGGAATAGTTTTCAAAAATGAACGGACTGTTGTTAGCTTAGGTTGGTCCTTTCGAACCGCCAAATAATTCCTTTTATAAAATAAAAATGCGGTTACTTTTAGGCATATCAGCTGGAATTTAAATTGTATTCGACATCACTTACGCAAAAGAAAGAACTGGAAATAAATGTTATGTTTAAACTCATGAATTACAGGATTTAAAATAAAAATGTATTTCTACGCTGTCAACATGACTTGATGACACGCATTATGCATGGATACATTAAAGCAGTATGGGCATACTTCCTTCATATGTTATTAACAAGCTGAACAAATTAAAGCAATATGTGCTTACTGTCCTCAGTTGTTATTATGATTGCGATTTCAAAATTAAATTTGAATTTTTGAATTTTCAGTGCTGTGTATATTGTCTTAACTAATTAACTAATGAATGTAAGTGTATCGACTCAAAGCCACGCCTCTTAGTGTTACATATTTCTATATAACCCATGTATTCCATGTTAATCTTTATGGTATTAAATATTCTGCTACGCTATATGGTTGTTCCTTCATTTAATGTTGAACACATACACAATAAATTGGCGTCGAGGTTGGGATTTTGTACCGCTTTAAATGATAATGATTATGTTAATTGAGCATACCGTGGACATTGGAACTCAATGGCGAATCACATTCGGGACAAATTAAAGCAGAATGTGCATACGTTCATCAGGTGTATTATGATTGCGATTTCAAAATTGAAATTGAATTGATGACTTTACATTTTAATGGGGAGAGTATTGTGTATATTATCTTAACAAATGAATTCATGAATGAAAGTGTATCTACTCAAAGCGACGCCTCTAAGTGTAACATATTTCTATTATTTTCAGTTAAATAATTTTCAAATTAACTATTTTGTTTAGACTTATTTGAAATTGAAATACGAGTTTCTATTTTTCAGTCACGACGAGCTCCTGGTGATGGTGATATATGGTACTGGTTGGTCGACCTTGTTAAGTAGCCACAAGATATCCATGCGCGGGAGTGAGTCAAGCTGTTAGAACATTGGTACCCTGTGATGAGACACAGCTGCGCGGTTGTAAGCGTTTTGTAGTAAAGCACGTAAGCTGAGGGTACAACAATAGGGTGGGACTATTTGACAGTTAATATTTGTAGTATTAAATATCCTACTAATCTATTCAGCTGTTCCTTCATTTAATGTTGTACACATACACAACACGACCCTTATGTTTATTATTTCAAAATGAATTCGCATCGTGGTGCGAAATTGCTAGGACGGTACAAATATCAATAGAAAGTGAATCGCAAATATGCCTCCATTTTTTGTTTTTAGTAACCAGAAAATGTAGATACAGATGATTTATATTTTGCTTTAACATTTTAATTGGAATTTCAATATAGTTTTTATTGTTATGCAGCGACTTTTTAATTTTGATATAGCATGCATTGTGATTCATGCATCAATGAGTGTGTAAACTATGCAACAACTTCTGTGAAATACGCCAGTCAAATAAAGTTTTTTTGTGATAGATCCCCAGTCTGTGTTTACACTATTGTGCATTCAACTCAAATATTATTCAATTAATGGACATAACAAGGTCTTCTTGTGAAGTGTATGTGATAAAACAAAATCGATCGGTAAATCCATGTCCTAACGTATTCCGTGATTTGGAGTTAGCCCCATGCTGGCAGGACTTTGAGTGCTTTGATTTTTAGCAGTATAGGTTCAAATCAATCTGTTTATTTGCATTTTGACAAGCAGTAGATGTAATATTTAAACTGTTGATTTTGATCAGACTGCAAATAAACAGACTGATCTAGATCTACAATATTACTAGAAGCCGATGTGTAGCTTTTCCCATGGAAGATCTTATATAATTTGTAAATGTGCTGAGTTCTAAGATTAATTTAAACCCTTTTCCACATGCAGATGTATTCTGGCGTGTCTGCAGAAGTGAACTTGAATATGAAAACTGTGTGGCAAATGGAGATATTGCCTTTAATGAGAAATTTCTGCTGATTTCACATTGTTATCGCTAAAATTTGTTTTATATCGGAAAGGGTTTAACATTTCAAGATATTTCAAGAGTCATCGGATTTGATGAAAATTCAATTTCAGCTACGCCTAGAGCGGATTTGAGTGTAGTTTTCGATAAATTTGCTCCTCGTGCATTCAGAAAATGTGACAATTCTATCTATAGATTGTTCAGGAAGCTGTGGAGTAGACGGTGTTAATTTAAATATATATATATATATATCTTTTATACTTGGAATTTTCCGGAAGTACCATCATTACGATGTAAAATGCCCCCCAAAAAAGCTGAATACAACATGTATTTGTGTAGTATGGACTGAACATGAACAAAATGCTGTTTCGACAATGTATATTGCCAAATACATTGAAAACAATGCTTTAAATGAACACATTAGTTATAATTCACCACGTATATAATTAATCGAAAGCACTTCATATATTTAACATCTATCACACCTATTAACCAACATACAACGTAAAAGGTGAAACTACTGCGTACAATCAAAATACCACCGCATGTATCGAAACACAGACTGCACATAATGCCATTTGTAGTTCATGTAAAGTTGTTATCTTACAATATAATGGTTATTTTCCTGTACCTTTACACGTTTGCACTGCATATTATTAAATAACCACCATATGAAACGTAAAATGCACTGCATTTAATAAATAATGTATCATGACAAAAGAAATGTGTACCTATACATGAAGATGTACTGCTTATAATACAATATCACATAATAAGACAGTAAAGTCGTTTCATAAGAACGCATCTTTAACGTGTATACACAGATTTTGCGGGTCTTAAATTTCTAGATTTTAAAATTGCACCTTTCCTGTAATGACTCATGTATATTTTGCAGATGATTCGTGCACATGACTCCAGTATACTGACGCTTATAGTCCTTATCTTTGGCGTGAAGTCACAATCACCATCTCCTCATTATGGTAAGTACATACTTATTTATTATGCAAGGATAACATATATAAAATGATAAATCCAACAAGAGGGCCGTGTTGGTCCCGAATTGCTCATCTGAGTTATGCATTGTCATATGCCATGCCATCCACACCGTCCCAAACATAACTCATATTCTGCAAATAAGCTAATAAGCTAATACAAAAGTGAAAGAGGACATGAATAGATCCATTTCCGCAAGGTGAAATAACCCAACTCTATGTTGTCTTTCTTTAGTCAAATCAATATGATTTGTTGAAACTGATAGAGAGAAGTTTATGTAAACGTTAGCATTTCGAATTCAGACATTTATGTTCCTATTAGATAATGTAACACCATAGCCATATGATAAAAAGCATCCCCACCCACGTGCGGCCAAGGTTTTCGACCAATGAACATGGCTTGAGGAAATGTGGTAGTAGATCACTTTAGGAATATTTCTGCAAAATTATTTGGAAATCGGTCTGACACTTTTGCATATTTATTTTTAATTGTTGATAATAGCCATATTAAGGGGGACAATCTTGCCCGTTGGCGGACATAGTTTTCGACCAAATAGTATAGTTTGAAGTAATCTGGAACATTAACACAATAACTCGGAAATCGGCCAGATACTTTCGATGGAGAAGAGTTTTACATTGTTCACTAAAGACATATAAGAAAAAGCAGTCCCGTTCCCTGGCGGCCATGTTTTTCGACCAATCAACATGGCTTGAAAGAATCCGATAGAGGGTCACACAATGAACATTTCTACAAAATATTTAGAAAATCCGCCAACAAGTTTTGGAGAAAATTAATTCAATATAAATCCTTAAGTTGCCATGGAAATCCGTATTTGACATGTTTCCGTAAAATAGAATTGGGGACATTGACATGATGCTTACTATGAAGTTTCATTCCAATTAACCGACTAGTTATAAAGGAGAATAGGTTGATGGACTGACAACGGACGACGGAGACAAAGTTCGATCACAATAACTTATTATAAATATATAAAATGCGATATTCTAGTCTAGCAAATGTGCTTTGTTCATGGGCTGTCCACCATGACCGCCACAACTGGGGAACAAACCCGGAACACCCGGTTTCCAAATCCACGACGCTAACCACTGCATACTGTGAATGGGTACCTGGTATTAACTAATGAAATGCAACCACCATATATTCCCGCGTATCTTTTTCTATTACAGGAAATTCCCAACACTCCAGTAGCGTTGTTAGTACGTGGATGTCCAACAGT
Source organism: Serripes groenlandicus (assembly GCA_031761405.1). Taxonomy (NCBI): domain Eukaryota; kingdom Metazoa; phylum Mollusca; class Bivalvia; order Cardiida; family Cardiidae; genus Serripes; species Serripes groenlandicus. The sequence continues at coordinate 7,216,712 of JASEVX010000016.1, forward strand.
CTGGATTCATGTCAGTCACCTGAACTTGACCTAAAACATGGCGTTACGATATACGTGACAATACGATGCGTTAACAATGTTGAACTCGCTACAGAACAGGTATCCAAGCCTGTCGTTGTTAATCTTAAACCACCAAAATCTGACAATGTCAAACTATCGTTTGTTGAACTAGACGAAGTACGTCCACATGTTCAGTCAGTCGTTTCAGAATTAGGCTCCACTTACATACAAACGAACGATACCCATGTACAGATAGAGTGGCCCGGGTTTTCAGATTCACACCGCATTGACCATTATGAGTACAGGCTTCTCAATGGGAATACGTCAGTGGTTGATTGGACGAATTCTGGACTTAAAACCATGGCAATCTTCGCTGGCCATCCTCTTATTTCAGGGAACACATACACGACAGAGGTGAAAGCATTTAATGGCATATTTGGAAGTAAAGTTGTGCGTGCTTTTGTATTGATGTGTAAAGATCCACCAAAGATAACAGGTATGATATATGCATGTTACTAATATATATACTGAAACTACTATTACATTTACCATCACCATTTCCATTACGACTTCTAGCTCTTGTTGTACAGTAATAGAGCGGCGATCTATGACAACAAACGTGAAACATTTGCTATCAGCGAGAAACCAGTTCAACCAGCGCTTATCCCTAAACGTGATCAGCTCTGTTTGCCAATACAACATAACACCTTTAAAGTTGGATACGAGAGCATGACTCACTTTATCATTCCAGTGTCACTAGTAAAAAAAGAATTGACTGGGTCCATTATTGAAACATCTTATATTTTAATAGAAAGCAAATAACATTGCTTAAATTAAAAATTTAAAGAATCAAAATAAAGAAAACTATAGAAGCACCGTTCTAGGAAAAAACTTGAATAAACCCTGTTCACTATCTGCCAATCACAGAATAAATTGATTAATCGCTGATAAATTATTACATAGCATGGATGCGCAATGAGGTTTTGATCTACACGAATTAAAGGAACGCGGACGTTTATAACAGAACGCATTAGGGCCGTGTATCTAAAGGTGGCTTAAACTCTTTACCATCGAGGATTACGTGACCTATTGTTGCCGCGGTTTTCTAACATTGTTTCAGCGAAAGTGGGATCAATCTTAACAGAAATGAACACTGTGTTTACGCTCAAAGTTGTTTGGAAGGTTACTAGAAATAGCGAAAAAAATCGAATTACACAGATATGTACCGAAATACACTTCAAATTTATGGTTCGCTATGTTTCAGTGTTATATTTACTGGCTGTATACAATTGTTTGGTTCATTACATTGTATAAATCAAATATTTATCATTATGAAAGTTTATTTGGAACTCATACGACTGAGTGGCTCGGTGGTCTAGTGTTGCACTCACTGGGCCGTCTCCAGAGGTCAAACCGAAATACATGTGAAAACTCACCCTAAATCTAATTATAAACTGTTCAGCATGGTGGTCGATATTTTAAATTTCATGATAATCATGATTATTATGAATTGAATTTGCATGTTAGTGTATTATGAGCTGAATCTATACTGATAGGTGTTGTACATTTATAATCAACTAACTTTCTCTGTGACGCGGTAACTGCACTGTACATATTGACAGGCGTAGTTTACATTTGACCAATTATTAATTGACTGACTTGTTCAAGCTGGTAGTATAAATTCCCATTGAAATTGTATCACTTTAGCCATTTCGTGGCTGGGGTTTGGGACATGCTACTTCACTATAATAAACAAGTGCAATGTCGTAAGAGTGTTGTTACTTTGTCACAGAGTTTTTCGATGAAATAACAAAATAAATCTGATATACTTTCACATAACATGGATAGAAGCAGGTATTTAACTCCGCTAATGAAAGAAACGAAGGGGGTATATATATCTTATTTCGTTGTTTAAGTAAGGCATACTTGTTATTCTATTCCAGGTGATCCTGTATTGATGACACGATCAGGCCCTAACCTAAATATAGATTGGAGTGAGGTTTTTCAAAAACCACAATCGATCGGGATTACGTCATGGTACGGTCTGACTATTGGTTCCCGTTCTGGCTTGAATGATGTCATGGAGGAACAACGTATTTATGTAGAGTCAGTTGACATTGTCATTCCCAAATCCACGATCGTTTCGGAGGAAGTGAAAGAAATCTTCATAACAATAAAATGTTATCTAAGCACGGGTATGGCAAAGACGTATGAGATTAGTTATAAAATACAATAAACGACTTCAATATATATGAAGAAACACTTCCTGTTTTAAAAATAAAATTCAGAAATTATGTAAATCTGCTTTATGTATTCGTTCGCTTTCATATTTTGTTTCATAGATGACATTAATATGCTTATAATATCTGAATCTTTCCAAGTTGTTTCCGTATGGAGTATTGTGTACACGTCAACAATATTTAGTTTTTATCTTGGATTGAATAAAATTTAATTGGCATGTATGGCCTTCATTTGCTTTCTTTATGTCGTTGTTTGAGTTATGGTCCGACTTCTCCCTATTAAAAGAAAACATAGATGTGTATGTATGTTCGACAGAAAAGAACAATCTACCGAATAAAGCAATATTAATAACTTGGTGGCTATGCAGGAACAAAAAGTTCATAATTTCGACAATCATGTTTTAGAAACACACATTATTATTACATTAACCTCTCAATGATGTGTTATTTTATAAAAATAGATATTTGCGGCTGTTTATGTGTTCTGTTTATAGAATTGCAAAGCCTATGCAGTAACAAACAGTCCATAATTACGACAAGGTTAAATTCAGGTCAAGTTACAAATAAGTTTAGTTTCAACATGGTCTAAACAATTTAGGATTGGACATTTAGTCTGTCTAGAAAGTTCCGACCAGACTGTAATGATTGACACACTGATGTGAATCCCATTGATCTAAAGGGTGTCATTGTGGTTTTTAAGATAGGGGCGTTTCGCCACTATCCCATACTCAGCCTGATTTCAAAAAGTCGGATTACGGCTGCTACCGCAGTCCACACAATTGAATTTCTACGCCCAAATCGAGTTTTGATTGGTTAAAATCTGCCTTCGACCGAAACACGAAAAACCCTCCCCTTTCATTAAGTAATGAGACAAAATAGTTCCAACGCGTGAAACACACTCTGAACTATGATTGACCTTAATGTCAGTGGTGTTAGGTAACGTCGATCGTGCTGTGACCCCATTAGTTTACAACAGTCGACTTATATAGAGAAATGTGCAAATCACTGTAAATAAAATTATTGAAAGGAGTTGAAATCATTGTGGAAAGTAGAAATTGTCTACGATAAAAAATTCCTCCTTTTGTCACAATGTTTTCGATTGTCGTCTGCTGCACATCTGTAAGTGGAAAATGGTAACATCCTCCCCATTGAAGCGGAACCCTTTCCGTGATACTATAACAATTCGAATATTGAAAATATTGTTGAAAATGGATCTATTGCTGACAAGGAGCAATTCCTCCTTTTCACACAATGCTTTCAAACACGTTTCAAATTAATTCTTTTCATATTTGAACATTTTACTATGGACATTCTTTTACTCGACACATTTTGAATAACATGCAAGATATGACTGATAACGAGCAATGTTGCCTTACATCAAGGGGGAAAATATATAGTTGAAACCTTTGTGGAAAAAGAGGAAATGAGTCACGATAAACCATTTTGCTGCACATGCGTCAACAAGCGACTGTAAGCGGGAAAGGGTTGAACCGTTTCCGTTATAGCTACTTAGTTACATACGAATGTTGAAAGTGTATTTGCAAACGGAGCAATTGCTGACAATAAGCAATTCCTCCTTTCCAAACAATGCTTTGAAACATGAATCAATTTGTTCCTATAACCTAGATAACGAAAACATTTGTCTACAGTAATTTGTTTAACCGCTGACCCTTTTAAACACATTTGACTCACCTTAACAGATGATTGATAATCAGCAAGTTTGTCTTTTTCCACAATGTTTTCATCACTATTCAAAATAGGAAATATAAATTAAATCTACAAATTAGAGATAACAACATTGACGCCTTTTTCAACATTTCCTCAGTAATACCACGGCGGCCAGTTCATCTACAAATGTATTTCCTGGTTTTCTCACACCAGTACTCCACATAACAATCTTCCCAAGCAACTGGCTGCTTTTCAACATAGACTTAGCCCATTTGTAAAAGACGAATGACGCATGTCCAATTGACTTTTGTCAACCGTCGGAAAGAAGTTTGGCCGAAAATGTGAACACACACACGAGTTATAACCGCAAGGTCATTATTTATTTTATAATTGAGGTGCTTCTAGCGATTTTGGACAAAATTTATAATGTATATGCACTTGCGTTAATTGAAGACTCAACGTCCGTCAACGTGTAATCTAGTCCTGGATGTATCTGTTGACAAATAAACTAAAAATGTAGTCTAAACAGGTTTTTGTAAATTAACCTTGTACGACTTCTGTAATCAATACTTTATGAGTTGTCTCTGTCTTTAAAGCATGGAGGTATAATCCGGCGTCCGTTCGTCATGGATTGCATGTATTGGTCAACACGTTGTTACTGTATGGCAGATTTATTTCAAAGTGGTCATAATTATATCGTGTGATCAGGAGAACGGCAAAGTACTAGGTATATCACTCTGGTCTGTTTTTTTTAGTTATCTCCATTTCTCCTTATTTAGTTCAGCGATTGTCTCAATTAATTTCCATTGTATCAATTTCAAACTTGGTTTGTAGGTAACTTATGACCTACAGATTTGCAGTGCACCATTACCATAACTTTAGCATGCTGCGTTTGGAGAGTGTATATGTTTGTCTTTTCATGTTCCTACTTATTATATGACTTTTGCATGCAACACATGCGTTCCGCGAAATGCCCTTGTTCGTAAATGAGTGCTTCCCTAACCTGTGAACTTTGTCCGGAGCGACTGACTGTCTGTCCGTCTTTGTGTTCGTCCATCCGTCCGTATGTCCGTTACGGTTTGCATTAATGGGTCAAAACTTTGTTTCTGTTTCGCAGATCCATTTCAAAGTCGTCACACGTATACATTGGGATTAGGAGATCGATACAATATTTTGAACACAAATCTGATCTGATTTTTTAGGTGTAAATTCATCTTTATATTTCTTCGGTTATTGTCTCAATAAATGTCCAATGTATCAATTTAATAATTGGTGTATATGGAACTCAGAGCTACAGAAGTGCAGTGCAAAAAGAAACATAACTCTAGCATGCTTTTGATTGTCTTTCATTTATCAGCATGATTACAATATACATTGTGGATCTTTAGTGATTTCTGAACTGGAAATATTTTAATTAAGGGTCGCCGCTCGGTTTTTTGTCGATCTTTTGTCCTTCCTGATTTTTTTAATAAATAAGGTATATTTTATTGGCAGGCAGTATGTGTTGCTTCCCACATTTTTGGTTTGGTTTTAAAGGCCTTTGTTTATTGTTTCAACAATGTTTGTCCATATTATCTATGCCATATATTTTCAACTTACATATGCCCTATACCATTAGCGCTTTTAGCACTTTGGTTAAAGCAGCCATCGCAGATGAGTCTTCACGGTCCACCGTGCATGCTATTACGACATATTATCATGGATGTCTTTTTTGTATATAAACCAACACGTGTTACCACAATAATCCAGGACCCAACATCTAAAGAAGTGATTGATGTATAATTCGGATCGAGAATAGCCACTAATACATTAAACTAAAACTTTCGAATCTAATAGGAACAACCCGGAGCTTAGGAACAAATAAAAACCTTTTTTTAGACGGATCATACCAAAGACTTTAAAAAATGGTAGTAATGGCATTCCCTCCTTGGCGTGTAGTGTTGTGGTGTTATTATTAAGACTGGTATGCTGGTGTCCGGATATATGGACCATTATTTCTGGTAGATGACCGAGGATACCCCGTGTAATAACTGAACAAAAGTTTATAGCTGCGTAAAACAACACACGAACAGATTCGGAAGTAGCTAGTACTATTTAATAACCAAATTGGTATCCATGACAAAGGAATGGGGATAATAATACAGTTTATTCATTAGTTATTATGCCTTTTCAAGAAACTATGCAACGAATAGTGTCCATGAATGAGCATTCAGAGTTAAAACTGGGCCTACCCATAAACCAAAGGTTACCATTGTGTTATGTGTGAACAATGTATATCAACATTCACATCACTTACACAAGCATGTTAGAAGAAATGCAATTAGGTTACATAACAACTGCTTTGGTATTTATATAGATATTTTTGACACAGAGTTTATTCATTAGTTGTTATGCCTTTTTCAAGAAGCTATGTCATTAATAATTTGTCCATGGATGAGGACTCAGAATTAAAAATGAGCCTTCCCATGGACAAAAGATAACAGGTAGTTGTGTGAACAGTGTATATCTATTCCAAATTGTGCATTGCTTACAAAAGCTAGTAAGAAACATATGCAATTAGATATACATAACATATATGTTGATGCGTACCTAGGGTTCTGAAATAAGTTTAAGATCATTAATACCAATGCTGTTTGTATTCCTTAATACTTGTTTTACTGAGACAATTATTTTGTTTTTCAAAAACATTGGTTTTAATTTCGTAATGAGAGTGCTATTCTGTTGGAAACAGACCAGTTTACAGCATTCTTATCTATGTCTCTCCGAGAAGTTTTGTCACGAATGATTGGAACATGTAGAATGACTCAAAGTTATAAATGAGATCATCCATAGGAATAGATAAGAGTTTATTTCTTTAATAGCTACAAGTAGACTTTTATGAAAAGATACCAGTTTGCTAATCTAAATAATGTATATCTAGATCAGCTGGTACACCAAAGCAGTCTGATCAAGATATAACTAGTTCATATTGGTATTACACAAGCTTGGCAAACGCTTCTTTCTACTTGTGTAGATTCTGATAAGACTGATAAGGCTGATCTGAACCTTTACTGCTAAGAAATGCATAATTGCACATTTCCACATGGATTGGTTCAAATGCCAATGATTTAGTATTTAATATTAAACACACTTTCGAATACGCGTAGACATGTGTATTTTGAGATAAGCAAAGGTTTAGCTATAAAACTAGATGGTATTTACATATACCGCACTCGTTGAAACCCTTCATAGTTTTAAAAAGAAAGTTACGAAACAAAGCAAGTACATGCAATTTGTCGACCTCTGATCACGATCTACACAACTGTATGTACCATTTGGTTATTAAAAAATAGAGAATGCTCAACAGTATTCCAGTGATATCAAACATGTATTCAGTAAAAGAACAAATTGCGCGTCTTGAACAAAGGGAGGTAACTGTATAGTTTAACACCCTTTTAATATCTAGAATATCAATGAAAAAGTCATGAATTGTTAAATTCCAGAAATTTCACAAAGGTAAAACCATTTATCGCTCTCAGACTTATTTCGACACATGTGCAGCAGAAGACATTTGAAAACATTTGTAACAAAAGAGAAAATGCTTAACGTGAGCAATGTCTCGTTTTGCCACAAATGTTTCAACTCTTTCATACTTTCATATTTTATCAAACTGTATGCAAATGCGCTTGTTGTAGACTTCTTTAGTTTTCGGAAAGGGTTAAGCAATACCGCTTAAACAGTAGTAAATCGTATCCCACATGCTGACGCATGGGCAGCAGACGACATTTACAAACATCGTGCGCAAGAACTCCTTCTGCCACAATGTTTTCAATTATATTCGATAAGTGTGTCTTCATTTATATAACGTGTAACGAGTCCTTCGCTGAGTTAATCCACCATGGGTCACTAACTTAGACACTTCCCGCGATATAAGTTATTTACCTTTGTAAACAAAACAACCTCCATACCGACGCTGTAGAAGTAAAATATGTTCCTTTAGCCAATTCCCGTCACATGTCTCCCTCTTTTTCTTGACTTCGACCCATTTGTATGTAACAAACTTTTTAATCGTGCAAAAATAGCCTAGAAGCGTACTTCCTGATGTACAATATAAATTAAGTTGCATTTATTGTTGAGTTCCAGTCTTACGAAATATTAACCACACAAACCTTGATGAATATAAAAACGACTTCCTTCCATTGCTACATTAAAACCGATTAACGTATATCACTGATTTATTGCTGTTGAAACTGACTTTCGCACTTTCACGGGGTCACGGCATGATTGAATGTGTATACAGAAAACTTGCATCGAGGTCAAAATACTTCAGAATGTGTCGGTTTTCTTTAATAGTAACAGTACTAACTCTTCAGACTCATGCCAAATTCCCTTTTCCAAAATAATGTAAACAACGTTGTATGAATTCATACAAGGCTTGTGAATGTTTTCGAACCCTGATAGAAATAGTGTATAACTCTAAAATTGGTTGTTTAACCAGTTATAAATCTGTCAACTTTATTTTTTTTAAATTGAGTCATGTTTGGTACTACTTTGTGGATGCACTTCAGAAATGTTCATTTTGGAGTCTCGTTCCTGAATTTAAAATATGTTGCTGCTTTGAAAATGGGAGTCATTAGTTTAACCTTATATATTTTAGTTCGATTGCGATTCAGCTTTAATTATTCACATCCGGGACCTTCAGTACGAGAGGCCGACGCTTTACAACAGCACCACTATCTTACACATCGAAAACCATCCTAAAACGGGTTCAAAACTATGATTTCATAACGATCTAGAAGAGAGATACGGACAAAAATTTAAAAAAATGTACATGTATATTTGCATGAATATTTGCAAATGTGCAAACTCTTAAAATGCATATTCTAACCAAACGATTACACAAGCATTGCGTCATTCAAATCGTGAGAAAACACTAAATTGATAGGTCCGGCAACACTCAAAAAGTGTTATCATAACTTGTGAAACTATTTACAATGACAAATTTAAAAAAAAAAAAAATACACTGATTCATCCGAATTCATCATTTAAATAAATAATTTACCTTTTTTTTTCGTCTTTTCTTTTTACTATAATTACTAAAGTTAGATTTCTGACCCGGGCATGTTCAAGGTTGTAGCATGCTTTCGTCTCAATATACACGGTTACCTCATAGTATGACAGGCGAAAGGACTTGAAAACTCTTGATCGTGTTTTGATTTACAGATTACGATTCGTATTCATAAATTTATGTAATATACTGCGCTACCCTATTTCCTTCTTACAGAAGCATGTTAACACAGTCGACTTTCTTAAACATTGTTTTAAATGGAAAAAATGATCACAATAATGACAGTATAGCGAAGTAGTATATCTCTAATACTTTCCTACTTTCAGATAAGATAGTTTAGCTACGTCACACGACATCCGACTTAAAGCAGTTTGATACATCGAAGATTCGCGTGATCCTTTTTTAAACGTATTTATTTTACATCGCTTGTGAAATACATGTTCATCTTATATTGATCACGCTCGATATCTGCTTCTTTTAGACTTAAACAGTAATTGTATATTACACTCTTAAATGAGTTCTCTATGTGTAGATAGTCCAGTAAAGCAACAAAGACACCCACTCAACGATAGATATACACTTCATGCAGACGATGCTTTTCAACGCGTTTTATAGAGCTGTTATGAAATAATGATACAAAAGGTGTGTTTGAAAGTGCTTCGGTTGCTACGATGCGGCACGAGGTTGCCGTGAACATTATGAAAAATGAGGTCATGATATGTTTTAAGTTAACATGGGTAAGCACAACATGTAAACGAACGTGAGTAAGGCGAGACTAACATGAAGAGAACACACTTGCGTCGGAAAAAAAACCTTTGGTTTAAAAGTCCTTAACATTTTGAAACATGTTTATGTTTTCTATTTAATATTCAAGGAGATGTAGAAACTGCACATTGAGTGATATCACAAAGCTTCTAAAACACGTATATTGGAGGAAAAGGTTTCACTTTTGTAACCACATCATAATGATATGAACCTACCATTTATCAGAATAATCTGAAACGATATATCAAATTCGTACATTAAAAGTATGCTGTGGTTATGTAACTCATATGTAGGAATTGCATCTACACTCGTCTACAGCAGATGTCAAATGAAGTCGACACATTAAACCACTGTAAAATCACACCATATAAATTAAACATTCAAATCTGTATGTTTGCACAAACACATTTTCGGACCCGTTTTGTTTTTAATTGAACTACGTTTCGGGAATCTAACCGTATTGCGTCCCACTGAGATTAAGACCAGCATTAGCATATGCGCAAATCAATCCTCATAAATGTTTCACTATAGTTTTCAATAGTAGATTTTTGCTTTATTGTTAAATGTATTGAAAACGTTCATACCTGTACAAGCAAACTAGAAAATAAAGTTGCCGCAAATGTATAGGGCTGGTTTGTTTGACTTAAATGTGATTTATTCAAGTTTTAAGAGAAAAACATATTCAAGATTCGACTATCATATATAATCACGCAGACACTCTATATTTAGCTTAAGTAACCACTTCATCTAATACGATTCGAGCTGATAGGAGCAGACGGGGATTATGTTTTCATTGCAGTCGACTTTGTGAGTTAATCTACCTAACTTTGTACAGTACTTCCTTGTCCAGAAGTCCCAGGTTCAAATCCCTTGATATGTGGCATATACCTTTAACACAGCCTCTACCGGGGAACTGGTCAAGCTGTCAGGCAGCGAGACATTACCAGTGATAAATATAATTTGTAATATTTTGTTTAAAAGTCAACATTTAAGATAATTTAATGTTTATAGCTTTAGTTAATAGTCCCTCTAAATTTAATGCTGATGTATTTTACATGTATGCACTTGGAATCATATCTAAATATCAAATATGTTGCTAACCAAGACCAAAATACTAACTGCATGAAACTCTGAATGAAAATTACTCTAGTTCGCAACTAGATTAATTTGTAAAGGATGTGTATTACATCATTTAAGAATTGAAATATTTTCTAGAATCTTAGTCTGTAAATGTGTAATTGTAGAGGCGATTCGCGCATTTTTGAGTTTAATACACACTTCCTCCGTTGATATTTGCCATGAAAGGTCCTTGCTGACGTTTACGTCAAGACATTAATTACAACAAACAAGACAATCTGATTCACTGGTCATTCAGACACATATAAAACATGTAAACTAATTTACCTATTAATAAGACTAACGGCTTCGTTCATTCAAATGTAGCAGTATCGATATGTGAAAAATAGCTTCCGTTCATTGTAAATGTGAATATCACTGAGTGAACTTTACCAATGTCATTCTTTTTTACCTAAGTGTTATAAAAAAAATCTAAATTATCACATATCAATATAGCTTCATTTATATCAAAATACCTTGATATCAGGAAATATATGTCTGTACCTTATTTTGTCTTATTCAATGTCTTTGAAACGACTGCATGCATGCGTGAAATAAAATAAAAAGAATAAACAGAAAATATCTGAAGGTTGCAGAAACAACACAAATTGAATTATAGTGTATCACCTACTGACATATATGAGGATGGAGCCTTTTAATTCAATTAATGTTATGTGTCTGTATTTAGATTTGGTATACTACACTTTTTCCTCAATTTCATTTTCTTCAAGTGTGTTAATATTTTTACGAATGATTTATCTTTATGTAAGCAAAAGAAGTTAACCGAATTTGAACTGGATGATATACTGCACCAATTCAAGTATCGAAATAATACCTTTTGATTTATAGAAAATAAGAACCTACATGCGCTGAAGATAACAGTTCTACATTTTCTACATAAACGAAGTCATCGTTATATCGGGTGGACAGGCAAACGGACAGTGAATATATTCGCAGTGTTTGTTACACACTTTGGAAAAGTATGTGGCTGATAAAGTGTTTGCTTCTTCTTCTTCTCGTAGAGGAAACAGGTAAAATGACCAACGTGTATTTCTTACTTTCAACTCAAATTAGAATATATGTCACCGGCACGCGTTGCATGCTATACATGTTTATAAATAGATAATTGATGTGTTCCGAAAGAACTATTCTGCTCATTTAATAAAGAGTTTGAACCGTTCCAAACTCATGTACTGTACCACTAGTTCTTAAAATGAACATTTCTTTAAAGAAAGTCATTATAATAATTAGATTTTACTAACAAAGCAGTGGAAATGTCACATTATAGAAGAACATATCTGCTCCTTTGTCTACTTAGTACACATAATAATTTGGCGACAGTAGCTCTCATATTTGTACGAATTAAAGGAAACGATCAACAATAATATTAACTTTAATATGTAACTGATCTAAGATAATGCTATTTTCTGTCATAGGTAATTTGATTATGGTTATAGTATTTTTTTGTCATGGCTAATCTTAGATTATACTTTCTATATTAGATAATTGATATAATATGTATGCTATTTTATGTGATAGATAACTGATATGCAACTATACATTCTTTTTTTTTTACATAGCTTATCTAATATATTTCCTTTTTCTGACACAGGTAACTGATGTACGATTATGTTAGGTCATATTTTTGATACGTTCGTGTTTATTAGAGATAAATGTTATCGGGACTCATTGTCTTGAACTGATATAAATGTATGGGGTGTTCCTTTTACTGTTTAAGGTGCAAGCCACGTCAAAGGATGTAGTTGGTTCAGTTATCACTGGGAACCATGGTCATCCTGCTCAGCAGACTGTGGCGGAGGCACCAGGACTAGAATTAAGTTGTCCTGCCGTAATCACGATACAAAAGATCCACAACAGGAAGCATGTAATACACATTGCACACATGGGGACTATATTTTGGGAAGATGTCATTGTTCGAAATGGAGAAAAGGAAAATGTTGTGAAAGTATAACATTATATCATTCATTTCCATTTTTACCTGCACATGTTAGGGTGCTAATACATGCACAATGACATGCAAAAAATACTACGACGGATTAAACTATTATAATTATGTTACCTTCAATATAGTTATATTGTGTCCTTTAAATATGACATGAAAGGGCGTGTCGATTATTTCAGATTTCCAATATTATGTAAGTCACTAAAGGTATTTACAAATTATATTCCATCAGTTATTTTCAATCGTTTCACTCATGCACTACATGTTTCCATTTGCTCTTTTAGATTCGATGCATGTACATGTTCAGCTTGCCAATATATAAGCATAGCGCACTGCAAGTCGGGTAGACAAGAATGTGGTGGAAACCCTGACAACATTAGATGTAATGAATGCAACGACCCTTACTATGGTGCTGGTTACGGTCATGGATGTAGAGGTAAAAATGCTTAACGCCAATTCATAAAATTCATACGATCTAAAGCTCTCTTTTTAACATACATATGTTATTATATAGGTTATTTTTCATTGAATTTGCGGCTAACAGAATGTGTGTGTGATCAAACTGAGCTGATCTACTATGATTACGAAGTCTACGAATGTCACTTTTCCCATAGCACTAATCCTTATTATTTGTTTTATGTCACTCATACTTATAGATATTGCGAAAATCGTTCCAATTATACATTGTTGTGATGTAGTTTATCACCCTTTGTTGAACAGGTGTAATATTTTTTAAATATACGCTAGTGAAGTATGTTATACAGTGTATTATATCTACCCATCTTTCGTGCAGTTTCTGCTTTTCTTAGCCTTTCTTTATTGTGTGTAATGCCGCATTCAACAATCCAGTAATATCACGTTGTTTCTAGGTAAGTTATAATTTCTACTTATCCATTTATCCTGACACCATCAAGTGAGTTGCTATGATTACCCTCGCACTTCTGAGCATCAATGAGGGAAAGTAATTACTGTCATTTTAAATATATGTAATGGTCTGATGGGGGATCTAACCCGCGAACTCTCGACCTCAAGTTGAATGATCTGCCACTTTACCACCAAGGATGCGTATATTGTCAGATATATCTTAATAACATACAAACCGACTGATTGATTAATTGGCCAGATCACCTATTCGTGTGTTTCTTGACTTTCTCTCACCAGCATTCCACACAGCTGACTAACCAAGCAACTGGTTGCCTTTCCACATAGACCATACCACATGATTACCTGTGACTTGTCTATTTTTTAGCATGTAGAAGCATCGAACACTGTAAGAATAGACATTGTACTCACAACAGCAACACCAAATGTATCAACTGCGTGGACGATAATGTTTTCTTCAAACGTACGACATCGGACACCAAATGCGAACGTTGGTATTTTTTTGTTTTAGCTTACATGGATTGTGAAACAATCGTTAAATTGTATATTCATCACGTTTGATGTATTTTTACTTAAAAACTAGTATAACACCTATATACCCCTAACTGTTCATAACATCTCTAGTTACATGCAAAAAGTCATTTCAACTAGCCGCAGATGTACACATTTGTTTAGTTATTTGCCCTGTCAAAGAAATAATGAATATATATAATGAATTATTAGACTCTATGATTACTTTGAAATTGAAAAATAATATATCTATAGGTGCTACCTATTTACGAAAAAACGCAAGATAATTATAAACAAAAATTAAAGAACATACTTTGGCCATACAAAAAGGATTTATAAGTAATTGACTAGACAATAATAATGTTAATGTCATGTTTCTTGCATTATCCAAACATATTTGGAATTCGTATGGCTGTCGTCTATTATTACGAACAGAAAATAATAAAGTAAAAACTTTCAGAAAATCAAGGAATACATTTATAAAGAACGAGGTTAAAACATGAGGGCCAGGATGATCCTTAATCGATCACCTGCATTATGGTAAAGAAGCAAATAGATCAGCCCTTTTCTGATGCCATCTGGCGACTACCTTTTTCAACCAGTCAATATGACTGGAACAAATTATGTAAGGGGTCACATTTCTGCTAAACCCTTTCCCTATTATAGACAGTTTCTGAGGCCTATGCAACAGACGATTTAGGAAAAGATTGTCACGAAAAGAACAATTGCTCCTTATGAGAAAGTTATCCTTTTGCCACAATGTTTGATAAATAATTATACTTTGAATGAGTGTGGCAATAGCTCATGTATAGGCATTTGGGGTCTTTCATGTTGATACCACTTTTTTTGCGGGAAACGACGTCGCTCCATTGACGTTACGCCAAGATGAAGTGTAACGGAAATGACGTCACGTCCTTCTTTGGCAACGATACAGTCAAAATTTAGGTTCGGGCGTAGAAGGTTAATGCTGTCGGTGTTTTGACGAACGGGAAAACATATATATGTTATTATGTTTTAACTTTTCTTACAAATGTTTATTCCCACATAACACAGCATTTTAATGATCTTAAATATCTATTTAAAAAAAAAAATGATTAAAAAGACGACAATAATTTTCAATCCGTGTTTTTCCGCTCATTTTATACATACCCAAAATACCGATTTTAAAAAAAATGATTAAAAAGACGACAATATATTTTCAATCCGTGTTTTTCTGCTCATTTTATACATACCCAAAATACCGATTTAAAAAAATGATTAAAAAGACGACAATAATTTTCAATCCGTGTTTTTCCGCTCATTTTATACATACCCAAAATACCGATTTTAAAAAAAATGATTAAAAAGACGACAATAATTTTCAATCCGTGTTTTTATGCTCATTTTATACATACCCAAAATACCGATTTAAAAAAATGATTAAAAAGACGACAATAATTTTCAATCTGTGTTTTACGTCTGCCTTTTATACATATCCAAAATGGCGGCCCCCATGGATTTTTCCAGTTTCATTTCAGAAAGCTTCATGGGTTATTGAAAAAAAAAAAAAAAAAAAAATCTCACACCTGTTAACTATAAGCGAAAAAACCCATTCATGGTTTTTTTTCGTATTAAAATAAATTTTCGTTATGATTAAGATATGAGTATATTGTTATCTTTTTTAATTGATTAGTTCATTGTTTTATAACCATTTGAATAATCGTCCGGTTTTCAGATGACTAATACTGTAAGACTATTTATCGATGCATTTGTTTTCGAAATTAAGAGGTTTTGATCTAATATATCTATAGGTGCTACCTATTTACGAAAAACGCAAGATAATTATAAACAAAAATTAAAGAACATACTTTGGCCATACAAAAAGGATTTATAAGTAATTGACTAGACAATAATAATGTTAATGTCATGTTTCTTGCATTATCAAAACATATTTGGAATTCGTATTGCTGTCGTCTATTATTACGAACAGAAAATAATAAAGTAAAAACTTTCAGAAAATCAAGGAATACATTTATAATGAACGAGGTAAAAACATGAGGGCCAAGATGATCCTTAATCGATCACCTGCATTATGGTAAAGAAGCAAATAGATCAGCCCTTTTCTGATGCCATCTGGCGACTACCTTTTGCAACCAGTCAATATGACTGGAACAAATTATGTAAGGGGTCACATTTCTGCTAAACCCTTTCCCTATTAGAGACAGTTTCTGAGGCCTATGCAACAGACGATTTATGAAAAGACTGTCACCAAAAGAACAATTGCTCCTTATCAGAAAGTTATCCTTTTGCCACAATGTTTGATAAATAATTATACTTTGAAAGAGTGTGGCAATAGCTCATGTATAGGAATTTAGGGTCTTTCATGTTGATACCACTTTTTTTGCGGGAAACGACGTCGCTCCATTGACGTTACGCCAATATGAAGTGTAACGGAAATGACGTCACGTCCTTCTTTGGCTACGATACAGTCAAAATTTAGGTTCGGGCGTAGAAGGCTAATGCTGTCGGTTTTTTTACGAACGGGAAAACATATTTCTTACAGATTTCCATTTAGTTTTAACTTTTCGTACAAATGAGTATTCCCACATAACACAGCATTTAAATGATCTTAAATATCTATTTAAAAAAAAAAATATTAAAAAGACGACACAATAATTTTCAATCTGTGTTTTACGTCTGCCTTTTATACATATCCAAAATGGCGGCCCCCATGGATTTTTCCAGTTTCATTTCAGAAAGCTTCATGGGTTATTGAAAAAAAAAAAAAAAAAAAAATCTCACACCTGTTAACTATAAGCAAAAAAAACCATTCATGTTTTTTTTTCGTATTTAAATAAATTTTCGTTATGATTAAGATATGAGTTTATTGTTATCTTTTTTAATTGATTAGTTCATTGTTTTATAACCATTTGAATAATCGTCCGGTTTTCAGATGACTAATACTGTAAGACTATTTATCGATGCTTTTGTTTTCGAAATTAAGAGGTTTTGATCTAATATATCTATAGGTGCTACCTATTTACGAAAAACGCAAGATAATTATAAACAAAAATTAAAGAACATACTTTGGCCATACAAAAAGGATTTATAAGTAATTGACTAGACAATAATAATGTTAATGTCATGTTTCTTGCATTATCAAAACATATTTGGAATTCGTATTGCTGTCGTCTATTATTACGAACAGAAAATAATAAAGTAAAAACTTTCAGAAAATCAAGGAATACATTTATAATGAACGAGGTTAAAACATGAGGGCCAAGATGATCCTTAATCGATCACCTGCATTATGGTAAAGAAGCAAATAGATCAGCCCTTTTCTGATGCCATCTGGCGACTACCTTTTGCAACCAGTCAATATGACTGGAACAAATTATGTAAGGGGTCACATTTCTGCTAAACCCTTTCCCTATTAGAGACAGTTTCTGAGGCCTATGCAACAGACGATTTAGGAAAAGATTGTCATCAAAAGAACAATTGCTCCTTATCAGAAAGTTATCCTTTTGCCACAATGTTTGATAAATAATTATACTTTGAATGAGTGTGGCAATAGCTCATGTATAGGAATTTTGGGTCTTTCATGTTGATACCACTTTTTTTGCGGGAAACGACGTCGCTCCATTGACGTTACGCCAATATGAAGTGTAACGGAAATGACTTCACGTCCTTCTTTGGCTACGATACAGTCAAAATTTAGGTTCGGGCGTAGAAGGCTAATGCTGTCGGTTTTATTACGAACGGGAAAACATATTTCTTACAGATTTCCATTTAGTTTTAACTTTTCGTACAAATGAGTATTCCCACATAACACAGCATTTTAATGATCTTAAATATCTATTTAAAAAAAAAATGATTAAAAAGACGACAAAAAATTTCAATCCGTGTTTTTCCGCTCATTTTATACATACCCAAAATACCGATTTTAAAAAAAATGATTAAAAAGACGACAATAATTTTCAATCCGTGTTTTTCTGCTCATTTTATACATACCCAAAATACCGATTTAAAAAAAAAATGAATAAAAAGACGACAATAATTTTCAATCTGTGTTTTACGTCTGCCTTTTATACATATCCAAAATGGCGGTCCCCATAGATTTTTCCAGTTTCATTTTAGAAAGCTTCATGGGGTATTGAAAAAAAAAAAAAAAAAAAAAATCTCACACCTGTTAACTATAAGCGAAAAACACCATTCATGTTTTTTTTTCGTATAATTGGCAATACATTTGTTTATTGAGGGAAACAAATCGAAAATTAAAATATTCAGCTATCAGTGTTATTCAACAAAGAATCAAATAGTACGAGAGTTGATCCAAAAGTAACATTGATTTTGATATACTTTCGACACAATTCAAACTTGTAGAAAATAAACCATATTTTATCAAAATCCATGAGGTTCGAACTATTTACAATGATTGCTTAAAAGACATATAAACGATTGCAAAACGCTGTTAATCTTAATTTATTATTCAGTCTGCCAATAAAATATGCCCACTATGGTTCTTGTAAATATTGACTCGATTATGAAAAATGACTATGACATGGCCTTTTTACTTTCGTTTTTCCAAAACAGGACTTTGTGAGTGGAACAACCATTTTTGCTGGCCTGGAACGTGTGGTGACCTTTTGACGAAATACTGTAAATGCTCTGGAAACTTTACTCTCGTTCACAGTACAACTGAAACATCTTGTCAGCCGAGCATAGGGCCATCATTGGAAACATGTCTTACCACCTTTGTTGGAAGCAATGGCGAGAAGAAGCAATCTCAAAGTGGAACTTCCTCATCTGCTTGCAAATATTACCAGGACGTTTATGGCAATTTTCAAGTTAGAAACATCGAATACGACCTGGTTTCTGAATTTAGAATAACATTGCCTAATGTCAAAAAACCGAAGTTCGTCAACGAATTTAACTTAGGTGTAACGGATGCTTCAATTTATATAGAGAAACTACTATTATCAGGTTAGTCTTTGTTTATAGAGTATTTTATTATAATTGAATGTATCTGTTTCTTTAAACATTGCACGGTTAGTGATAAATGTGATGATTTTTTACGCTTAATAAACTGATATTTGCAGGAGCTAATTTAAAAGTGGAACGACACAAACTCCTTGAAGACAAGTCAAAGAGTACTCAAGCAGAAAGTGTCTTTACTTCAAACGGAACATTTCCTAATGGAGCAATTCCTGTATTAAATACACGTTATCATCTCAAGAACGGCGAATGGTGTGTATAAAGCTTCATGAAAAGCATTTTGTCTAATATATTTGTTATTTCCTTAAATCTCTATGGGATAACTAGCATCTTGTTAAAAACTACAGTATTGAATTAAATAATAATTATGCTTAAAATTATTTACGTTTTTGTTTTGTTATTAAATCACTATCGACTGCTGCTTCCTAGTAACTCAACAGTCCCTATTGTTTGTCCTTCTCTAACACGATACGAACCTTGAACCATTTATTCTCTTGTAATCAACATGAATGAGAACTCAGATGTCAACAATAGTTTAAGACTTCTATCGGTTATAAAATATTCATTATTATTCAATCCTTGAATATGAAATGCCGTGCTCTACGTCCTTCGCGAATGGATGTGTAATATACCTCATTCTCTTGTGAGGAATCTGCCATAACAGAGTAGTTAGTGGAGAGGAGTTGGAAACAGACCTACCGGGTTCGATCGGTCATGGTCGAGTACCCTTAGGCAAATCTCATTTCTTGCCTTTAACTGGTTTGTTTACTGCGGGATCATGAAAACGTGTTCTGTCGCCGTGATATAAATGAAATATTGTTGAAAATGGCAATAAACCTCAGTTAATGAAAACGTTCTCTTTTTTAACTTCATATTTAGATATTATGGGAACATCCATATTGAAATGGGCGTTGACAAAAACAATGGAATATCTTTGACACACGGTAAAAGTATTTTCTTCACATACAGATGTAGTATGTTGGCGACCCACTCGAATTTAATGAAATGCAACAATAGTTCATACCAGAATTTATACTTTTACACAATATTTTGAGGTAGTAACGCTCATTTTGAGGTAATAATAGATACACGTGAACGCAACAATTGCAGACATGAATGACCCAGCGCATACTTTGCAAGAGCACAGGCTGAAATAAGGGTCTTTGTTGGCGCAATAATTTCAGATGTCAGTTTCCCTTTGTCCAGTAACTATTATGATGTTTCTCTTTTTTAGGCTGTGTGCACGCTATGAGTCTCTCGGTGGTGGTTATATCACAGGCATTGATACCAGCCAACCAACACATATAGTAAAGGAACCTACTCCGTATCAGAAAACGAACACGACCAAGAGTATATGTTACCGATTTGATAACGCGCCTCCCGAACACTGTAAGGCAACAACAAACAAGTGTACAAGTGATCCCTTATTCATCAAAGATAAAATTACAAGATCACAAACGGTAACGATATATTTCAAAGATTGGTTTGACCCTATACCGACTAACGGTGACCGTCTGCGCGCTTCGTCGATTGAATCTTATCAAAATTCTATTCATGAAACAGACACCTCCTCAAAAGACAAAGTTAAAGTCGGTCTAGGAAACATTTTCACGATGAAGGTTAATTACTCTGTAACCTCAATGACTCTTATTTTACCCGTTGATTCACCGAGACTTTATTGCATCGCTTTTGAGGTCAAAGATGTTGCCGACAATGTCAGACAAGCACGACGATTCGTTCTCTATGATAATTCATCGTTTATTGAAAGAAATCCGGATAATCCAATATACGTCAAGTCTGCATCACCAAATACGAACTACGAATGGCAAACCCACCACAACGACGTATGCATTGACTGGAAGGACCACTTTCTCAACAAGTTATATCCGGAAGCATCACCGTTAAATCCAATTGAGTCCGACCCACATGGATTTGTAACTGGTGTGTACGATCAAATCGAGGGTCTGCTCCCTATTTCCGGTACAGAAAATGTGCATGGTATTACCGGCTTTAACTATTTCTGGAGTTGAAACGGCGGTGATATGTCCGATGAAATCGTAGTACCGAATTTCCTAAATCAATCGTATTGTAAACATTTCGACCTGAGGGACGGTCAGACATATTCCTTCAAGGTTCTAGCCGTCGATATAGCAAATAATACGCTTGCTTCCAACACAACGATACGTATTGACAGAACTGTACCACACATCCAGAACATGTGGCTACAGAAAGGGAAACACAGTAGTTTGTTTGTGCACGACAGTAAGGAGTTAACGACAATGAGCTTTTACTTCGAGGCGCTTGACCCACACAGCGGTATACTGAATATCAAGTGGGCGTTCGGTACCACGCATTCAGGAGTCGACCTCTTGACGGGAGTTCTCAGTCCAGAAGTGTTAAAAGACGTAAGTATTTCACATGATATGTAATATCAGTTACGTTGTTGATAGATTCGTGTCACTACATATGTTCAGTGTATGTTGTAATCAATCTGAATGTAGTTTGGTTAACTTGTTTAAAGTACACCAGGATAGTTACGTTTTAGAGAGATAATGCCGGTAGCAATTATGTTTTAAGACGAAGTAGAACCGTGACAGAACATGTGCTCAGTATTTAGTCATCATAATCTTGATATAATTAATCCGAATGTAGTTTAAATTACTAGGTAGAATTTCAACATAAAAGTTTATTTATCGAAGTTTTCTCGTACTAAACTTAAACTTATGTTTCTTTGTTTTCGCCATCATTTCTGTTTTCATTTCATATTTCCAGCCGATTTGTCCACCCGCCTCTACGTGCTATTGTCCAGACATTGGTAATTGTGAGATGTCAAACTATAGTATCCCATTGAATAAGCTAGTAGCGGTAAACAATAATTTGGGAAACCATAATCGGAACTATTACTTCTCAATTAAAGCAACCAACAATGCACTGCTTTCAAATATTGAACATGTCGAAATACTGGTGGACGACTCCCCACCGGAAACCGGGACAATCTTTGAAGGTAATTCTCGACAGTTTTTATCTGAATTGTACCTTTACCTAAATACGTATATCTTGCTAATGTACATTCATGTTCAACAAATGTTTATCTGTTTCCAAACACTCAGGTCAGTATACGGTTATTTGTGTACAGTAATAAATGGATATACATATACATCAGTATGTTTCAGTAAGCTATTGTATGTTTTACAGTCGGTCTATTGATTTATCTTGTTTCCATTATCGAAAGGGTGTGTCTCTACAATATATCATAAAAAAAACGATTTAAAACACCTGTTCAAATAAATTCAATCAACCAGGAAGACCAACATTAGCTTTATTACAAGTTTTGAAAAGTATTTTGTGGTGTGACCATGCTTAATGATCCAATTGGATATCGTTTTCGGCATAATATCGATCTTTCTATGACTAACTGGATAACATTAAATATCATCACTGAGCAGCGCAGATGCGCTGATGCGCAGATTAGTATAGCTCTAAATAGATTGCAAATGCTGGTTTTCGACGAACACCGCTCAATAACTGGGCTCTTGATTATTGCAGGTCCTGTTGGAAGCCCGGATATTGATTACACCAGTGATAATGTTATACTGGTTAACTGGCACGGATTCATCGACCACGAGAGTGGAATAAAACTTTACCGAGTAGGAATTGCTTCAAGGTGTTTATATAAGTACGAGCTGATTGCCGACAACCGTACGGACGCCATTATGGATTTTGCTGAGATACCATACACGATACACGACCAGCGATTACTGGTGAACGAGACAGGCCAGTTCTTTGTAACCATCATTGCAATGAATAATGCCATGGATTCTTCTGAGGCTGTTTGCTCTGACGGTATCATAAGAGATGTTTCACCACCAAGTATACACAATTTGACGCTCCTCCACGCTGGATGGTCGGAAACGATTGGCTGTATAGGTGGAATACCTTGGTTCATCGAAGCATCCCTGATCAAAGAAGAACTTCAATTAACACGCACTTGCCGGAATAAGTGTTCAAATTCAACAGATAATAATGATCTCTTAAATGGGATTCCTCATAAATCAGCCAAAAATCCTGATGCAGATGTGTCTGATCTTCTCTACCAAAGTTTGCCTAAATTCAATGGTGAGCATATCATATATATTCCAGACGATTATGTTCTAATGCAGTGGACCAACGGTGAAAAGGAAAGCCAGTTAAATGATTACTTTGTTGGTTTCGGAATTGATGCTTCAGAAGAGGATTCTCCATCCATTGTTGAATATACGTCGACTGGTCGGAAGCCATACTTTAAACGACAGCATGAAGGCATCGGTTCGAACTCACTGTTCTACATATTCTTGAAAGCTGTCAGCAAATCTGGTCTCTCAAAGATTTTGACGATTGGTCCTGTCATCATAGATGTCACTCCGCCTTTGAACAGGAAACTTCCCGTTGTACACGTAGCCGATGGTATTGTCCAAGTTAGCTGGGACAATGACACATTCTATGATAATGACCAGGTATCTCCAATCGACAGAATAATGTTCCAGTTTGGTAAGTTTGTGTCGTATTTTGGTGATCAAGTAGCACATACGTTATGCAAATATCACATTATTGATTTAACTATTTATTGTAACTTTGATTTTCGCTAATTTAACATACCGGTAATTCAATGCAGTAAAAAAGTAAATGGTAGTCACCGCCTCTGATTTAAAGAGGCATATATATCAATCATTTAAAATTAAATAAGACATGAAATACATGAAAGAATCCGTTTCAATAAGTTTACAGTTTTAGCAATAATTTCAGACGAACAAGAGTGGAAGGTTTTTTTTGCTATAAATCAGGGAAGAAGCAAATAGTAACGTAAGAACCCAACTTTCTACAAATGATAAGAATTACAAAAGATAAAGATAAGCGTAATGAAGTACATACATATTTAATACTTTGCTAAGGGTGTTAGTTACAACGATTTTTCACACCGCTTTCAACAATTATTCAGGTAAATCACGGACCTTTCTGGATAGATAACCAATTATACTGGTCCTTTTATCATAACACCAGCAATTCTGGTCTAATGCTTAACACTATCTTGTAAAGGACGTTAAACGTATTTCATACGATACATACATCTAATTCTTGTTATTTGCAGCCACTGATGACGGCGCAGTCACACCACTACACGAATGGCGTTTAGACACCTCCCGTGATTGTAGCTTATGTTTCAAGTATCCACTAGGACGACTTCAAGCTCAGGATAACGATGGTGGGCAAGGATTTTTCGTCCAAGTATACGTATACAACGCAGCAGGACATTTCCTTGACGTTAAGTCTGACCTATTTCGACTGCCGTCTAAATATTCACCGGGGCATGCTTTAGTGTATGACCTCGATCAAGATTCAAATGATTTTGCGATTTTCCCTAACGATGTTGACCTACATTACACGCCGTATGTGCTTTGTGTCGCGTGGAACGGATTCAAACATCATGAAAACGTAGTGATGGAGATCGGAGTAGGGCTGAATATGACACATGACAGCGTCGTCCAGTTTCATAAGACTAATAGAACAAACAAAGAATGCATAAACTCCACGAACATACACTTTGGTCACCGATATTTTATGTTAGTACGAGCAAAGTGCTCTGGAGGCGAAACTATCTCCAGTTCAAATGGAATAACCGTGTTAAATGCTACCAATATTGTCAATGCCATGAAAGTAAAAATCAGCAAAGGATGTCAATACCAAACGACTATTTATAGTCGAACCATAAATAACGCAAGTACTGGCAAAAATATCTCCATCGATCTGCCTTTACAAGTCGGAACAAATTATAATATTTTTTTCTATGATAAAATAGATAATCAAACATATTCGGATGGCATTGAAATAACTAGCAATACGGCCATTATAAAAAAGGTAAACCTTCCTTCAGTAGGTACCTATATATTGTTCGTGCCACTCGTTGAACTCCCAGTGTTTGAAATGAAGGGAAATAATTCGCATGGTAATTTCTCTTCGTTGACATTTTCCTTACGGCAATGCGGTGACGACACTACCTTTTTGACATCCTCGCATCAAGTATGGGCTTACTGGTACTTTGGTCGGACGTTCTCAGCGACATTTAGATATGAAGTCAGATTAACCTCCGTCGCAAATAATACAAACTCTTCCGTTTCGATAACGGACAAAGTTATTTCATACGGCAACTCTAAATCTAACCATACGGTTACTTTCAAAAATCTTGATTTAATTGCTAATGATAGCTATCGCGTTGAAGTTGATGTTTGTAAACATAGCATTTGCTTTGGACCGGTGTTTTCTGAGACATTTGAATTCATCACCGAAATCCCAGTTGGATCAATTGATGATGCAATCGTAAATTCCGATGTAAATTTGCAATGTTTAGAGGTTTCAGCTATTTGGAAAGAGTTCCGAGACAAGGGTGGTATAATGTTTTACACATGGGCCTTAAGCAGAGACGACGAAGCTACCAAGTTACTGACGGAATGGAATGTTGTATCTGAGACCAGGAAGGCAACATACGAGGTTTGATATGTTCATCATTTAGTTTAGGTCAGTGGGGGTCATTTCTATTCTTTTTCATTGTGTGTTATAGCAGCTTTCTTTGTGTATATTTCCCTACTAAGGGTTTATAACGATTATAATCGGATGCAGTCAACTTGTTTTGGGATATATGACTTTCAAATTGGAAGCTTCGTTTGTAAATAGCAATGAATACCTTTAATGGATTCCTTACATCGAAATGTTTACTACATGTTACAGAAAAGCAGACAATATCAATATATACGAAATACATATTAAATGGTAAAGAAATGAAAACACTCGTAAATTACATTCTCAAGTTCTACCAAAATCAAATATACCTCGTAATTTAGTATAGTTTGTTCAAACATTGCACACTCTAATACCTGCTTGGCGTTGATTGTAGGTGCATGAGTGCTTACCATTACCAGTCTATGCGGCGTCGACGATGTTTATTTGTGTGCGAGGATATTCCAATGCGCGAACAAAGCGACAGTCGTGTAGACGACTGAGCCAATCTGAGTATAAGACGGATCCAATTGACAAAGTGTATGACTTTGATACGACTTCAACAGAGTGGGATGCCATTAAAAAGGTAAATTTGTACCAGTTCCCATACTTAAGCTATGTTTAAGGGTGTTTGCTGTTAGTATGTCGGTCTGTGACATGCCATGTTCAAATTAAAATCGTTCAGAAATTATTATAACGCTTCTAATGCCAATAAATGTATATTTTTTTACTCATAAACAGTAATGGCAGTACATTTAAGAAAGATCCATTGGTTTCATAACAGGTTCTAAGCTCAGAAATATGCTTTGCACATGGGCATTCTGCCATGATAACCTAAGCACTGCCTCTTAGTTAAATGTAAATAGTGTTATTCATAAAAAAGAGAATACGCAGTTTACAAATAATAGCACACATTTACACTTATACACATACAGAAACAGATTTATAATGTATCCTTTCCAACAAAAGGCATCGTGTTTTGTACGCATCACTTGATGCTTATTTTTTGTTTGTATTTACATGTGGTTGTTTATTATTGTATACATAGTAAATTACGCATTTCCTTTGTTGATACATTCAATATTATAATGTAATTAACATTGTGAATTTATTTTAGATTTTGCATAGTTCTGACATTGGCAGCAAGCTGTCATTATTGCATGACAACGAGCTAAATGTTGGAACAACGAACACGGTTATCGCCGGAGCAATGATGTATGCCACAGAGCGAATGGTATCTTGGTATCTAATGACTTCATATTACACGCCCCTATCTTGCAACGATGACGATAAATGCACTGCACATATTTCTACCGATGTCGGATACGTAATGTTTCCCAGTAATAAAGTCAATCCAAACATAGTATATTACATATGCGTTCACGTTAACCAAACAACAGTAAACCGGGAATTCCATACCGAAATATTACAGGAAATGACGTCATGCAGTAACGGATTTGTTATTGATGACAAGGATCCAAAGCCAGGTGAAATCATTGTTGCAAACCAAGATGGCTACATTACAACCCGAGATCTAGATGTAATATGGAAAGACTTTACCGACAATATTGATGCAACACTATTGGGTTATCCTCGGAATATTTCACACTACCAGTTTAGAATAGGTATGAGTACCTTTTATATATTCTCATATATGTCTATTTTGTTACAATTAATTACGTTGCGTTGATACAATATCAAAATTGAAATGAACATTTATTTAAAACTACATATCGTTGAGTTTTTATCGTGGATTTTGATCACTCTTCACATTTAATAGGATGCATGTTTATATGAACTTAAACCAATTAAAACAATACAAACCACACTTGTTTGAATAAAATGCGAATTTTAAAAGTGTATTAGGCACATATATTCATGTTTTTATAGTTATAGTTCATGGCACATTTAGCAATATAGGTATGAGTCCTTTCGGTATGCTCGATGCCACATATTCACATAATTGTCTATTGTTTTCGATTAGTACAATGAATCACGTTACTTTGATACAAAATATAAGTTGTGACGTTCATGTATTTACTACAACATATCGCTGAGTATTTATCGAATATTTTCGATCTTTATAGGATGCATGTTTATACGAACTTAACAAAATAAAACAGGACAGAACCACACTTGTTTATATAAAATGGAAACGATAAAAGTATATTGAGCTATATACATGTATTCATAGTTATAGCACATGGCACACTTAGCGATATTTTCAAATTGATCAATTTCAATTTCTGCTTCTGAAATACGTTTCATATTCGGACGCTCATAGTAAGACTATTTGTTTGCTAAATATCACAACATTTATATTAGGTAATACCCCTGGAGCCGATGATATTGTCAAAGCTAAAAACACATCTGATAGATCATGGTCTACCAAGAATTATACTATCAAGGATGGTTCGACAATTTACTTTTCCGTAACAGGTTTGTTCTTACATCTTTTCATTAACTTTAAAGTGATATCGATCGATCATGCTTTGTTTATTTTACGCCGCTTTAAACAATATTATATAACACATTAGCATCAGTCATAATGCTATCCTCGCGACCCTGATCGTTCAAGTGGAAGCCCGACATTCTTTATTTATTTTACTAAGCTTTAGACAGTATTTCAGTTATAAAACAGCATTCCCTGGATACATTACCAGTATGACATGACACCGATACATCAGCCATAACACTATCCTCGCGACCCTGGGGCGCCTAGGAGGAAGACCGAAATGCATGAAATATGCAATACAATACAATCCATGGAACGAGCATTGTTAAATCAATGCAGTATTTCAAGAACAAGAGATGCCACTACATTACATACATCTCTATCGAGCATCGAGCTGTTACTGCAATTGAACAGCATTAAACTTTCTCATATTAATAGTTCAAATTTATGTTGTTATACATATACAATTGCTTAAACAATTCCTGTCATATCTCTAATTTCCGTTGCAGCATTTGATTATTCAGGACAAAGCACGACGTTAATTAGTGATGGATATCTCGTTGACACGTCCCCGCCTCGTTCTGGAAGTATCATGTTAGCCAATGATGTCATTGATGGGATGTATTCAATATCAAATGATATTACTGTCCATTTGGTGAACTTTGAAGATCCAGAGAGCGGCATTGATCATTTCGAGATAGCGCTTGGTTCTTCAAAGAACTCTGATGACGTTATGCAATCAGCTATCTTTTACACTGATGATGTTGAACTTCATGTAATAGAAAATAACACGATCGATGGACATACATATTTCATCGGAACAAATGTAAGTTCTCTTTTGCTATCGACCCCTCTCTGTTTTTGTTTTTTTGTGGGTTTTTTCAGGTGACAATTTGCAATAACCGTCATCCATATTTTGGCGCGATTTGTAAACGAGTCGTGGTTTGTGGAAGCGGCGTCACTCGGAATTTAATAAATATATTGAACACTGAAAACATAAAATACTATCCCGATAAAGTTGTAGAAATTCTTAAGCAGATTTACAGGTTTTACCCCCCTTTCTATGATATAGCAAATTTTGCAGCAGACGTCTTTGAAACATAAAGAAAAAAAAAAAGGAAAATCTCTATAAGTTTAAGTATGCTTATTGAATAGTTGGAAACAGTAATGCAAAAGTACAACTGTTTTCATTACCAGCAATGTCTCTCTTTGCAACAGTCGCCTGCTAAATATTCGTTAAAATATGTCTTCATGTTGAAAAAGGTTATTAAACATATTAAACGGGATATGACAACTTGTGATATTATCTGTCTTTAAAGATTTAAAACACTTCCGAAGCAAATAGTGCGAATGTTTTATAATGTATATATATATATATATATATATAACTTGGTATGTCTTTGTTTTTTCTTTCTTT
Source organism: Serripes groenlandicus (assembly GCA_031761405.1). Taxonomy (NCBI): domain Eukaryota; kingdom Metazoa; phylum Mollusca; class Bivalvia; order Cardiida; family Cardiidae; genus Serripes; species Serripes groenlandicus. The sequence goes on from JASEVX010000016.1 coordinate 7,246,277, forward strand.
TTTCTTTAGGCTATCAACAGAGCAGGTCTTAAATCAAAGACAAAATCTATTCCAATTATTTTCGATAAGACACCTCCAGAGGCTGGCCAAGTTATGGACGGGCATTGGTTAGAAAAGGTATATCTCCTACAATTCTTGTCAAGCAAGTGACGTTGGAGTTGTATCAACATGTACCGTAAAGTGGTTTTAATTGATATTTTAATTTGGTTCAAAGAAGTAGGAAGTTCCGTAATTAATAATTTGAAACATTTGCTATAAATAAATTAATAAAATCACTTATATGCTCGATATATCTTTCCATGACAAGATAATAAGCAGGATTTGAAAGAAATTATATTGGTATTTTATATATATGTTTACAGAAAGACATTGACTTTCAAGCCATTATCGACGTTATACATGGACACTGGACTGGTTTCGGTGATCAGCAGAGCGGTATTTCGTACTATCGTGTTGGCCTGGGAACCAGACCGTACACAGATGACACCAAAGACATGGTTAGCGTTGGACTTGTTGAAGGTATGCACACAAAAGTAAAATTACAAATGATTGTAATCATGATTTGAGTTGGATGTCGAAGGTTGCCATTTCAGTAAGGACAAATTGCTGCTTTCTGGTATTGACGGCTGGTGAGCTGTTAGCTACTAAATTAAAAACAATTGAAACACTTTCGATATTGATGAAACTGGAATAAACAAACGGGTTAAGCACAACGCCACACTACTTCTAATGCTTGTCTTTGTTTACATGCGTTTTACAAAGCTTTAAACACATTTGCAGTAATACCACGGCTTTTCTTAAGTACTACGGGTTCATTTTTCCTAATACAAGCGAATATGTCGTAATGATAACCACACTATGCTGGGATCAACGCAGGAAAGCGATTAATATCAATTATAAAGTATTGTGAGTGACCCGGTCGGGGATCGAATCCGTGACGTCCCGCACCCGAAGAGGACGTTCCCTCATTTCACAACCGAGGCAACTTCTAAAGTGTCATCTTCTCTATCATTTTATCTGAATACAGATGCATATTGGAAAGGTCCTTTTCATAGTAAGGGCAGAAATAGTACGGCTTTTGGTTAAGAGATCCTTTTTTAGAGGGATATCGAATGTTCTTATCCGAGTAACGACGGTGTGGTCCGTTCCAAAGTAGCCGATTGGTGAGCTACTAGCAATAAAAGTAAATAAATTAAGACAAAAATAAGTGGAACACTTTTAAAATGGTTAAACTATAATAAATAAACAATCTAAACAAAACACCTTATTTACTTCTAAATGGTCATTTTCTCTTACATCTGAATGCAGATATAAACTGGAAAGGTCCTTTCATAGTTGGACAGAAGTATTTTACTACTGTGGAAGCCTGTAACGGAGCTGATCTCTGCAGACAACTTTCGTCGGACGGAATTACTCTTGATAACTCTCCGCCCATAAGTGGTACAGTCCGCGTAGGACCCGACAGTCAACATCAACAATATCAGCCACACAAGTAAGATGTCGAATTATTTAATTATTACAATATACAAAGTCATATTCTTTACAATAACAATGCATGCACGTTCAGTTGTAATGTGGACGAACTACTAGTAGTTATTTTTACAAGTGTTGAAACAAATCTGACTGCTCATTTGTGTTAAAGGGTAAAAGAAAAGCATTTACTTAATTATTCTGTGAGGAATTACAAACAGTGCAGAGCCAGATCAGACTGTGTGAGTGTTTTGTGTAAACGTAGCATATGGTGGTTCGATTTCATTGAGGAATAATTTTTTGATATACATCAGATAATGGCAAAGTCTAATTAATAAGGGAAAATTATCGACAAATGGAGATACATGAAATAAACATATTTAGTAGTATGTTATTCAATTAAAACGCGTTTGTCTTCAGACAGCTAAAACGCAGAAACCGTAAATAGATTACAGTAGATCTTGCTGGATCCTATACACTTTCGTGTAGAATAATATTCATAGTTGATCAAATGTGAAATCTTATATTTTTTACAATCATAAACTTGTATTGTCTTTAGAGTTAAGTCGACTTATTTTGCAGCTCTTCAATAAGGTTACAGTGGACTGGATTCGAGGACCCACATTCCGGAATAGAGAGGTTTGAAGATTGCATCGGAGAAATCCCGTTTTCATGTGACATTGTCCCGTTCTTTTCGTGTCTCTTGCAATCTTCCATTATCAAAACTGGTATCGACCTTCCCATTGGAAAAGCATTGTATGCCACAGTTATTGCTTTCAATAAAGTTGGTATGAATGTGACACAAACATCTGACTATTTCATCGTTGATCAAAGTGCACCTAACGTTGTTACAAAGCCCGGATTTTTACTGGACTACAACGTTAATGCCAACCGGACTGTCCAGTGGGAAAAATCTGTGCTTCGAATACTCTGGGAATTCACAGATCATGAAAGTCCTATTACAAGAAACGTACTAACCTTACTGACTCATCATGAAGGTCACACGCCTGTAGAAAATATGGAAGTTGGAAATGTCAACAAAGTTACGATAAACTTAGCTGGCAATAATTGGTTACACAACGGGGACACGTACTCCGTTCTTGTAACATGTTGTAATGCTGCAGGCCATTGCTCAACAGAACGGAGTCCCGATCTACTCATCGATTCCACGCCACCATACCTTGGAGGTTTTAAACCGCCTATTTCATGGGAAAGTTTTCTCGCAACCGACGGTAATGTTATAAGCAAATTGCAGTTGACTTGGTACGGGTTCCATGACGCAGAATCGGACATCGAAAACTACTATTTAACAGTCAGTAGGTATTTTAGTGGTCAGGAATTATCGCATGGAGTCATAAGTATTATTGCAAACAAATCTCTTTCAGACGTAGGTGCTAGTATTGAACTCGCTGAAGGTTTAATTGCGGACGATGTGATTGTTCTTTCTATTTGGGCGCAAAATGAAGCAGGTTTCAATAGCACAATTGGCCGAATAACAGTCGCTGCTCTTCTTACATCGAAGCAACATGGTAATTCGTCGTCACAGAATGGCATTTTGGAAATTCAGAAACATTCATGCGAAGTACACTTTTGCAATAAAGACTGCACGTGCGCCGTTCTGGGACAGCTATGTGTTGATACTGGGAATGTTAAGCCGTGTCGACCCCTTAACGATACAACAGCTGAAGGACAGTCTAAGTATCAGACTGTTTCCGTCAGGGGTGGTTTAGAACACATGCCACAAGATATAACGGCGTCTTCTGCTTGTTTATCTGGACATTGGATATCAGATTTTACAAATTTCACGCATGAAGTAGTCAGATATGAATGGAGCGTCGGACTAATTGATCAGCCAGTTGGTACAGGCATATTCGATTTGAAATCGGAGCTTCCCTGGCAGGACATTGGCTTACATAATATCTTCATACACTGCCTACGAACACATCATTCATTAGAACATGGTAACGAATACGTTATATATGTCCGGGCGTGGTACGACTTTGATGTCTACATAGAGTACAGGTCAACTCGTATAGGCGTTGACAACACTGCACCAGCTTTAACGCGTGGTAGATTTGTTAAAGATTCCGATTCATCGTGTATTAAGGACTTCGATTCCATATATTGGACAAACACAATCACAGCCTGTTGGAATAGGGTTTTTGCTGAACCACAGGGGGAGATAATCTACTTTACGTTGTCTCTTGGTACTTCACGCAAAGGTTTGTATTTTGGCTGTTGCATCTAAACCAGTTATTAACTATTAGTGTAACGAAAATGTTTGGTATACGTTGCATTTGATATGCAAATTTACATCACCGTTTCGAAGTGATGGAGTTTAGGATTACCTATATACGACAAGTGGACCCCTTCAGGGTTGAGTATACTTTTCGCTGAAGGGATCGTCTGCATCTTTAGCCCGACACGTTACATTAACATAAAACAACATGGATGTATTGTGTTAAACCCGAATCAGTTAATTAACCTTTCACCCGCACAATTAACTCAAGCAGTACTATTTTTAGTATGTATATAATCACGAAGAAATGACGTTTTTTAAGACTTTCGACTTTTGAATTCGTAATTCTATTATTAAAGTTACCATTACAGCATTTATGGGTAAACTGCTTAAATAATTGAAGGTGTTTTTGCTGTGTAGTGGTAGAGCGTTCGCCTCGGTGCGGATGTCGCGTTTCAGATCCCTGACCGGGCATACCACGTTTTCCCTCCATGGCCCTCAGGTTTGAGGGGTTTTCATAACGGGTGACTCGCTGGTGTAAGCATAGATGAACCAGAAGTTCTTGTAAATTACCCAAGACACGCCGTGATATAACTGAAATATTGGTGAAATGTGCAAAAACGGAAGTACAAGTAAAGAAAACCAACCAACACTTTCTTCTTTTACAGCTGACGACGAATTTTCAACAACAAACGTCTATCTGAACACATCATTAACGTTGCACAAACTCGGTCTACGACATGGTACCCATTACTACTTTACCGTCACTGCATACAATAGCGTCGGTATTCATACAACAACGGTTTCTGATGGCTTTATAGTTGATACAGATATCCCAACACCTGGCATTGTCTTTAACACCAAGCACCATACGGATGAGCATTTCCAGAACACAAACGAAAAAATCAGTATATCTTGGCATGGCTTCGGAGACCACTTTTCTGGTATCCGCTCCTATTTCGTTGCCTTTTCTGATCACAACGCAGCTGCTGGGTCAAACTTAACGTTCATTAACGTAGGTCTTTTAACAAGTTATACATTTAATAACATAAATCTTTCACCTGAATTGAGTCATTTTGGTGTTGTCAAAGCCATTGATGCAGCAGGTCATTTCAGTCCAGAAGTAAGATCTAGCAGTAAGAAGATCGACATGACACCTCCAAAAGGATACATATGTACCCGGTATGAGATGCTTGAACAAATAAATCAAACCGATTTGCATGATATAACCAAAAACTTTACTTTCTACATGAACGGTACGAATGATTCGCTATATGTTTTACAAGCCGTGGTGTTTTCAGATGACACCCATTTCAAGGCAAACATCCTGCTAAACAGATTTAAGCTCCGATTACCTGCAACCTTTAATCACGATGGTTCACGGGCGATGGAATATACGTTCTTTCCACCGTTTAGTGGAGAGGAAGAGGTGGTATTGAGGTTCGATTCTGTTTCGACAATCAAAGGAAAAGCCTCCCTAAGCAGGTGTTCCAATATGGTACTAGATGAAACAAAAGCCGTGTTAGCTACACAGATTGGTCCGAAGATCATTTCAGTTAATGTTTTAGTGAAAGATGAAGAAAGTGATATACGCACGGTAAGTATTATATACTAAATTGCATGATTGACTGCAGGTTAATGCCGTTTTCAATAATTGTATTTATTTAGTTATGTCAAGATTCAAGATTCAACATTTATTTATTCAGTAACGTAAACTTTACAAAGTTTCTAGTTACATACATATGATGATATACTATATAATACAAAGATAAAGTGAGTACAACTATGTGCACAATGTTGTTTCTATCAATATATAAATGATATATAACACGGCGGCCAGTTTGCATAACTACGTGTTTCCTGGAGTTATCGCACCTGTACTCTAAATAACATTCGACATTTTCAGATGAGGTCAGACGAATGACGTTAGTCACAGTGAATCATCGGAAATACTCAATGACCGAGCCGGGGTTCGAACTCACAATCGTTTGATTTATAGAATTCGTCGTTACCCACTGACCTATTACGGCTCGAATTTCTTTACCCTTTCGGTAGAATATGATAAGCGCTTGTTCGAAAATGGATCCAATTACCGCAACACTTTTCATATGACTCTCTTGTATTATATCATTGTTTTTAAAAGCTAGCAGATATTTTTTTTTTCAATTGAGCCATTGCATCAGAATAGGAAGAAGTTGGCAGTTCTGAACATGATAGGCTTTGATCATCTTGTCCACATGATCAATTATATCAGAATATACGCAAGTTGACATCATTTTCTAAGAAGCTTGTGTAACTAATATGTTAACAATGTAAATCTTGATCAGAATGTGCGGATGCACATGTTAATCTGGATGTACACGCTTCACAAAAGCCAACTTGCACTGGCTCATTTTATCTTTATTGAACAGGTTGATATTGGGATTGGAAGTACATATGGTGGATTTAAATTACGTCCACTGTCTCCGATACATGGTGGAACTAACGGTATACTCAATATAGATGCCCCGCACGCCTCACGCGTGTATGTTACAGCCATTGCGGAGAACCATGCTGGACTCGTTTCTGTATACCATGCTGATCCCATAATGATAGACCACACACCACCAGAGATATATGATGTAACAGTGTTAACAGACACAACGACAAGTCACAATTTGACTCTTGGGATTCGGTCCATAGTTAAAACCAAATGGAACATTCGCGAGGTCGAAAGTGGCATTAAGGCATGCTATTGTGCAATCGGTAAATTAACTCGTTCCAATATACATGTCACAACACATCTGTAGGAGACGACTTGACAAAATATCTACGTAAAATTATCTAAAATGGCTATAAAGCATTGTGTGCTTATTGAATAGAGTTGATCACTTATTGGCAGTCGACACATATGACATATGTATTCATTCGAACACTCTTGTATTAACAAGGGAAAAACGCCGTAAACGAAGCCCACACAATTATATATATTGTAGTAATTTATTGATGTTCAGATTCATCTAGCTCTGTGTGTATCGTGTTAGTAATGATTCAATAATTACATTACATCGTTTTCACTTCCAATCAGCTCATAACTACATTGTAAAGATGTGAATGTATGTTGGTTTGTTCATGCTAACTGCCCGAGTCTCCAGGAAGCAGACTTTATGTTGATTTGTTCATGCTACCTGCCCGAGTCTTCAGGAAGCAGACATTTAAAGTGATAATAGTATTAGTAATATTGGCCGAAATCTTGTTTAGCGTTTAGACTAAACTAAATGTGTTGGTTTTAATTATTTTGTTGTGGTTTAACGCCATTTTTAACAGTTTATGTTATATTACGGCGACATTTCACGTCTTCATGGTCCCCGAGTACACAATCCACGTACAAGGCTAGGAAATGTGTCTTGCCCAAGGGCTTTCCACCATAACTGCCGCGACTGGGGATCGAACACGGGACGCCCTATTCAAAATTTCCGACGCCAACCAATAATTAAAAGTGAATGGGTACCTGGTACTATCTAAATAAATATACCCACCATAATAATATTCCTTTGTATCATTTTCTATTACAGGAAATTCCCAACACACCAGTATCATTGTCAATACGTGGAGGTCCAACAGTCTAGTTTCATGCCAATCACCTAAACTTGACCTTCAACATGGCGATACGATCTACGTGACAATACGATGCGTGAACAATGTGGAACTCGCAACAGAAACAGTTTCGAAGTCTATAGTTGTTGATCTTCAACCATCCAAAACAGACAAAGTCAAGCTATCGTTTGTTGAACTAAACAAAGTACGTCCACATGTTGAGACAGTCGTTTCAGAATCAGGTTCCACTTACATACAAACCAATGATACCCATGCACAGATAGAGTGGTCTGGGTTTTCAGATACACATCTTATTGACCATTATGAGTACAGACTTCTCAACGGTAATACTTCGGTGGTTGATTGGACAAGTTCTGGACTTAAAACCATGGCAATCTTCGCTGGTCATCCCCTAGTTTCAGGGAACACATACACGACAGAGGTGAAAGCGTTTAATGGCGGATTTGGAAGTAGAGTTGTGCGTGCTTTCGTCTTTATTTGTAAAGATCCACCAAAGCTAACAGGTATGACACATGCATGCTATTAATCGATATACTGCAACTACTATCCCTTCTTCAGCCGCCATTTCCATTACAACTTTTAGCGCTTGGTGGATATTAATAGAGCGGTGCTCTACAAAAACAAACGTATGACATCTGCTATCAGCGAAAAACCAGTTCAGCCAGCGCTAAGACTTATCTGGGTTTGCACTGTTCGCAAAAAAAAACAAACATGAAACGTTTCAAATAAACTCAGAAAAGAAGTTGGACCTGAAAGCAACGCTCACTTTATCTTTCCAGTCATTGCAGTTCCAGTAGTGACAACAATTGTTTAACTATCTATTTTAGAGGTACTGGGTCAATTATGGAAACATCTTTTAAAAGAAAACAAAAATGTTAATAACATTGCTTGAATTAATGAGTAAAAGAATCAAAATGAAGAAAACTATTTAAGCACCACTCTAGGAAAAACCTGAATAAACCCTTTTCACTACCTGCCAATCACAGAAGCGTTTGAGCAATATCTGATAAAGTGTTACATAGCATGGATGTGCAAGCAGGTTTCTATCTATACTAATCAAAAGAGCGCGGACGTTTATAACACAACTAGCGCATTAGCGCCGTGTATCTAAAGGTGGCTTAACATCTTTATCAATCGAGTAGCACGTGACCTATTGTTGCCGCAGATTTCCACCATTGTGTCCACGTATGTGGGACCAATATTAACAGAAGTGAACACTGTGTTTTCGCTCAATGTTGTTTGGAGGGTTACTAGAAATAGCCAAACAACTCAAATTACACAGATATGTACCGAAATACACTTAAAATATATGGTTCACTATGTTTCAGTGTTATATTTACTTATTGTATACCATTGTTTGGTTGATTACATTATACAAATCAAATAGTTATCATTATGAAAGTTTATTTGGACCTCATACTAGTGTTTCACCAGAGGTCAAACCAAAATACATGTGAAAACTCACCCTGAATCTAATTATAAACTGTTCAGCATGGTAGTCGATATTTTAAAATTCGTGATTATCATGATTATTATCAAATGAATTTACATGTAAGTGTACTATGAGCTGATGTTATACTGCTAGGAGTTTTACTATGAAATAAAAAAAAAACAGTGATTATCGTAATCACATGATCGACACTATTTGTTAATCACAAGCTTTCAATACATTTCTGAAATACTTTTACATAACATGGATAGAAGCAGGTATTTAACTCCGTTAATGAAAGAAACGCAGCGGTATATGATGTGGTTCAAGTAAGGCATACCTGTTATTCTATTCCAGGTGGTCCTGTGTTGATGACTCGATCAGGTGCTAACCTAAATATGGATTGGAATGGAGTTTTCCAAACATCACAATCGATCGGGATTACGTCATTCTACGGTCTGACTATTGGTTCCCGTCCCGGCTTTAATGACGTCAAGGGGGAACAACGTGTTTCTGTAGAGTCACTTGACATTGTCATTCCCAAGTACACACTCGTTTCGGAGGAAGTGAAAGAAATATTCATAACAATAATATGTTATCTAAGCACGGGTATGGCACAGACGTATGAGACTAGTTATAAAATACAATAAACGACTTCAATATATATGAAAAAACACTTTGTGATCGAAAATTAAAATCCGGACATTTTGTAAATCTGCTTTATGTAATCATCCACTTTTATGTTTTGATTCGCTGATATATAGATGACACTGATGTGTATGTTTTTTCCAAATATTTATAAGGTGTTAATAAATTCCGTAGGAAATATTGTGTACACGTCACGAATATTTAGTAATAAGTATTGGCACGAATAAAACTGGATTGGCATACACGCCCTACAATTATGTTCATTCGTTTCATTTTGAAATTGCTATTTACCCTTAATGTGGAAAGGTGAAGGTGGGTAAAGAAAATGTGAGAATGCAGTCTTGTTCATTTGCCTTTTCCAAGTTTACATTATTTGCCTAGCTTTCAATTCCTCGTTCAATCAAAATGCTTATGGATTCCTCACCGATTTCTTTTATTTATCAGCACAAATATTTTATTCTGTTATGTAAAGTTTTAGAAATTATCTTATTTTAATTCGAGATTTTCACCCTTTAATTACCATTCTGCCCAAAGAAGCGATCATAAACATTAAAATATTTTATTTTAATGCTTTGTATAGTTTTTTTCCGACAAAAACACCGCTTATAAATTTGTTTGATGTCCGACTTCTCACTGTATATGGCCAGAATGGAAGTTTATGTATGTCCGCCAGAAAAGAAGCACCTACCGACCGAATAAACAGAACTGAACATAAATGTATAGATTTGATCTAAAATACAGATCATCATCGTACAAACATATTAACATAACATACGTGAATGTATAAACAAAAATTACAAAACACAACAAGTAAACATTTATCTCTTGAAGAATCCTCCCTAAGATCTTAATTGGAGGTTGAACGTACATTTATTCCATACATTTAATGATTTAACAATTTGAATAATTAAATTTAGAAACGATGTTTAATAATAGTTATAAAAGGTACACTATACTAATTATTAAGTGAATTACGCAAGGCAAGTTCTTCGTAGACATATTTTCCTAAAGAATTATCAATATGGTGGCTATGTAGGAGAAATTAAATGTGTTAAAACATTCGTCTGAATTCAACCAGAGACTGCCTCAAGTGTGTCAACAATTTAGCATCTATCATTAAGTCGGCTTAGAAAACTCTCAAGACAGCCCTGTGTTCCATAATAAACACAACGTAAACACGTTTTGTCTATGGAGCGGAACGAAACCTACCTGCCCTGTGTTCCATAGTCACCAAACCCAAAACCTGTTTTGCGAAACCTATATAGGTTTCGTCGATAATCCGTGCATTAGTCGGTAAACCAAACCTGTTTGACGGGAGTACATGCATAATACAGGTAGGTTTCGTTCCGCTCCATAGACAAAACGTGTTTACGTTGTGTTTACTATGGAACACAGGGCTGTATTATGCATGTACTCCCGTCAAACAGGTTTGGTTTACCGACTAATGCACGGATTATCGACGAAACCTATATAGGTTTCGCAAAACAGGTTTTTGGTTTGGTGACTAAGGAACACAGGGCTGATGTAATGAGTAGACTGGTTTGAATCTAAGCTGATCGCAATGGATGGTTTCCATGTACTGTAGCCTAAATAAATTGCATATTTAAACATCATAAGTAGTGCATGGGCAGTATCTAGCGATCTATAATCTCATTGCATCTAACTACAGTGCAGACACTTGTAGGAATGTCTATATACACAGTATTACCCGAGGCTTCAATGTCCACTTAAATGTTGTAAAGACTTTATTGCATAAGGGTGTTGAAGTGTGTGTTTTTTATAAATCCTATAAAATTAACTCTTTCACTTCCGAATTTCAGAAAGTCAACTATTCCGTGTTAAACATTGGAACACTCCATTTTTCGTCCAATAAAAAATTGATAAATGTTAATGTCTAAGTGGCAAACAATGCAGATATCAGTACTTTCACTTCCGGATTTCAGAAAGTCAACTCTTCCATGTTAAAAGATGGAACACTCCATTTTTCGTCTAATAGGAAATTTGATAAATGTTAATGTCAAAGTGGCAAACAATGCAGATCTAAGTAGATGCAACTCGTTATGAGCGGTCTCTTCTGAATCTACATTGTTTGCAAAAGCCTATAATTGCCTTTGGCAGCAAAAGGGTTAACCATACTAAGTGTACGTCAATGCAGTTTCAAGTGATGCCAGACCGGAGGGGCAATAAGACCCCCAAATCGCCAGACGTGATTCATCATGTATAATTCGTAGCCAGAATACCCACAAAGCTAATGAACGGACGCATAGAAGTTCATCCGCATAAATATCATATAGTAGGACAACGTGTACTTTATTTTCGAAAGTTATTATAAACATTAAGTAAACAAATGGGATTTGAAGACAGGTCATTGATTGATTGATTGGTGTTTTAGGCAGCGTTCAACATGTTTGAAGTTATATCACGTTGTTTCCTTGGCAAGTTCCCAGTACTACTAGTCCATTCATCCTGACAACAGCCAATACCAAGACATGTCTTATAAGAACAATCTTCAGTATGTTGTGATGTTGCCTCGGTGGCGTAGTTTTAGAACGATCGCCCCGAGGATGGGACACCTGGGTTTGATTCTAAGTCTGGACATACCAAATAATTTACAAATGATAGTGATTACTTCCGTCGAGTTCTCAGTACTCTCCAGCATACAATTAATCTGCAGCAGACCATTTTGAAAACAACTAAGCTAAATGTGAACTATTTCTATAAATGAAATATATTTATTGAAAAGAATTGAACACATTGTGACAAAAGAACATGTTTTACTTTTTTCGCAATGTTTTCAAAAGTCGTCTGCTGAAGATGCGTCTTTAATTAGGAAATCCTTTGTTTTATTTGGGCTCATGGTTGCAAGGATAGCATTACGACGGATAACTGGATCAACCCCTACCTACACATCGGCCTTTTTATGGAACAGGTCATTCGGGTATGTAGTTGGTAGATTTTAGCATCACCATTATAACACAGATTGGGCTTAACCCTTTCCCAAATGCAACAAATCTGCTGCACATGATTTTAGAAAAGTTTCGACAACAAATTAAAGAATTTCTACAAAATCTGTTTATTCATTGGATGCAGCTGAAAACATTGTGGCACAAGTGTAAATTATGAGCAATAAACCCGTTTGCTACATAATTTTCGAATGACGTTTACAGCATATAGGTCAAAATACGTCTGCAAGTGAAAAGGGTAAATAGACAAAAACAACACTTGAAAATTAACAAAAGGAAAATATTTAATCATAGTTTAAGATACATTTAATTGAAATATACATTTTTAAAATATATAATATCACAGAATATACATAACATGTGTGTAAACTCAAATTAACAAATAAGCATTGAAAAAAAAATCACTAAAAAGACAGAAACAAATATATATCACAATCATACTTATAAAAAACCCATAAATAACGCTGTTTGATATTTTATTTCGCATGATATTGAAATCATTGTGGAAAAGAAAAAAATGATTGAAATGAGATGTTTGTTCATCTGTATTACTTTTTTTTAAGAAATCGTCCACTGAATAAGAGATGTATATGTCTCTGACTGAATATTCATGAACATGTGTCTGTATAAGGCTTTTCTCGTGAGAGGACTTTTTAAGGATGAATCAAGGGAGATAATCCAAGTTTTGATGAGTACAGCAGATAAAAAATAAGTTAAAAAAAGAAGATTTATTTCCCTTTGATTAAATGAACAAATATGTTACTATGTGGTAAGTACTTCAAAAAGTTCCCACATTTCAAGCTTCTTTCCTAGATTATGAACATTTAATTAATAAAAGGAACTACTATATTCATTAAAAAATACTACTTGAATGTTTATAAATGGAAATTGAATTATATAAAATAGTTGAAAACATCGTGGCAAAAGGGACAATTGCTCTTTTTTAGCAATTTCTCGTTGTGTCACAATGTTTTAAACAGTAAACTGCCGCAGAGACGTCAGAAAACATATATATGTAGGAAAGGGTTAAAGAAGGCACAATTTCCATCGAACTGTAACATGTCAAAATTAATACAATAATTATATGCAGTTAATACTTCTCAATTTTATTTGTAAAACCTACACACACTAAACATTATAAAACAATGGAACCTTCCCAAACAGTAAAGTGAAGGAAAATAAAAAATTATTGTGTACTATGACAATCGACTTTTTAAAACATTGTGATCAATTGAAAAATTGCTCAAAACAGGCAATTTCTCCTTTTGCCACAATGTTTTCAACTATATTCAACAAAAACACTTTCATTTATAGATATTTTCCGTTTTCTAAGTCGGCTATTGCAGAGTTTTTGTATGTGAGAAAAGGGAGTAAACCCTTTGCGACATGCATACGCTTTCTTAGTATTTGAAGCAGACAACTCTTGAAATCCCAGGAGAAAACGCTCATTATGAGCACAATTCTCGATTTAACCTCTGTTTGATAATCCCAATTTCATTTATTCCGATTTCCAACAGTTTTATTTATACCTTTTTCAAAGTCGTCCTCTGCAGATTTCTTGTCAGTGGGTATGGTTAAACTCTTTGACATTTCTTTAACATTTCAACACATCTGCAGCAGACGACTTTTAAAAACATTGTGGCAAAAGAAGAAATTGTTCATGATGATGAATTTTGCCTACCTTCAAAACTATAAATATTGAAATGCATTTTCCAGAATTGCTTCGAGTTATTGACGTGTTCATGTGATGCCTCGGTTCATGCCTAAATCGTGCATGTACGTTAATTCATATTTAAAGGTTGATTACGAACGCAAGCCAGTGATCAAATCAAATGAATAAAACAGCTCAAGAGCTCAATCATATAAGAAAAACAACGCAGCTTGTTCTGATTTCTTTTCAGGAAAATCATATCCAGATAAACAGCGCAATAGCAGTTCTGATTTATCATCTAGTAAATCATATCTGGAAAACAGCGCAATAGCAGTTCTGAGTTATCATCTAGTAAATCATATCAGGAAAACAGCGCAATAGCATTTCTGATTTATCATCTAGTAAATCATATTAGGAAAACAGCGCAACAGTTGTTCTGAGTTATCATCTAGTAAATCATATCAGGAAAACAGCGCAAATGCAGTTCTGATTTATCATCTTGTATATCATATCAGGAAAACAGCGCAAATGCAGTTCTGATTTATCGTCTAGTAAATCATATCAGGAAAACAGCTCAATAGCAGTTCTGAGTTATCATCTAGTAAATCATATCAGGAAAACAACGCAATAGCAGTTCTGATTTATCATCTTGTCAATCATATCAGGAAAACAGCGCAATAGCATTTCTGATTTATCATCTAGTAAATCATATTAGGAAAACAGCGCAACAGTTGTTCTGATTTATCATCTAGTAAATCATATCAGGAAAACAGCGCAAATGCAGTTCTGATTTATCATCTGGTAAATCATATCAGGAAAACAGCGCAATAGCAGTTCTGATTTATCATCTAGTAAATCATATCAGAAAAACAGCGAAATATGTAATCATATCAGGAAAACAGGGCAATGGCAGTTCTGATTTATCATCTAGTAAATCTTATCAGGAAAACAGCGCAACAGCAGTTCTGGTTTATCATCTAGTAGATCTTATCCGGAAAACAGCGCAATATCAGTTCTGATTTATCATCTAGTAAATCATATTAGGAAAACAGCGCAATAGCAGTTCAATCATATCAGGAAAACAGCGCAATAGCAGTTTTGATTTATCATCTAGTAAATCATATCAGAAAAACAGCGCAATAGCAGTTATGATTTATCATCTAGTAAATCATATCAGGAAAACAGCGCAATAGCAGTTCTGATTCATCATCTAGTAAATCAAATCAGGAAAACAGCGCAAATGCAGTTCTGATTTATCATCTTGTAAATCATATCAGGAAAACAGCGCAATAGCAGTTCTGATTTATCATCTAGTAAATCATATCAGAAAAACAGCGCAATAGGTAATCATATCAGGAAAACAGGGCAATAGCAGTTATGATTTATCATCTAGTAAATCATATCAGGAAAACAGCGCAATAGCAGTTCTGATTCATCGTCTAGTAAATCAAATCAGGAAAACAGCGCAATAGCAGTTCTGATGTATCATCTAGTAAATCATATCAGGAAAACAGCGCAATAGCAGTTCTGATTTATCATCTAGTAAATTATATCAGGAAAACAACACAATAGCAGTTCTGATTTATCATCTAGTTAATCATATCAGGAAAACAACACAATAGCAGTTCTGATTCATCATCACGTAAAGCATATCAGGAAAACAACGCAATAGCAGTTCTGATTCATCATCTAGTAAATCCTATCAGGAAAACAGCGCAATAGCAGTTCTGATTTATCATCATGAAAATCATTTCAGGAAAACAGCGCAAAAGCATTTCTGATTTCTCATCAGGAAATCCTATCAGACAAACAGCACAATAGCAGTTCTGATTTCATATCAGGAAATATCATTTTAGAAAAACAGCGCAAAAGCAGTTCTGATTTCTTATCAGGAAAAATCATTTTAAGAAAATAGTGCTACAGCAGTTCTGATTTCTCAGCAGGAAAATCATATCAGCAAAACAGCGCAGCGGCAGTTCTAATTTCTCATTAGAAAAAAAAAACATTTCAGAAAAACAATGCTACAGTAGTTCTGATTTCTAATAAGGAAAACTCTTATCAGCCAAACAGCGCAGCTTGTTCTGATTTCTCACCAAAAAATCATATTACCACAACAGCGCAGTAGCAGTTCTGATTTCTCATTTGGTAAATCATATTAGGAAAGTCGCGCAATAGCAGTTCTGGTTTATCATCAGGAAAACCATTTAAGATAAACAGCGCAATAGCAGTTCGGATTTCTCATCTGGAAAAAATCATATTAGCAAATCAGCGCAACGGCAGTTCTGATTTTCCATCAGGAAAAATCATGTCAAGAAAACAGCACAATATCAGTTCTGATTTCACATCAGGAAAAGTCATGTTAGGAAAACAGCGCAATAGCAGTTCTGATTTCTAATCAAGGAAAATCATATAAGAAAAACTGATTTCATACCAGGAAAAATCATATTAGGAAAACAGCGCAATAGCAGTTCTGATTTCTCATCTGGAAAACCATTTTAGGAAAACAGCGCAATAGCCGCTCTGATTTATCATCAGGAAATAGCAGTTCTGATTTCTCATGAGGTAAGCCATTTCAGGTAAACAGTGCAATAGCAATTTTGATTTCTTATCTGGTAAATCATATCAGGGAAACAGCGCAATAGGAAAGTGTAGAATCAGATCACTATGTACATTTACTCCGTCATATCAGATTAGGACAGTGTATGATCAGATCACTGTGTACATTTACTGCGTCATATCAGATTAGGACAGTGTATGATCAGATCACTATGTACATTTACTCCGTCATTTCAGATAAGGACAGTGTAGAATCAGATCACTATGTATACTTGCTCGTCATATCAGATTAAGACAGTGTATGATCAGATCACTGTGTACATTTACTCCGCCATATCAGATGAGGACAGTGTAGGATCAGATCACTATGTATATTTGCTCGTCATATCAGATTAGGACAGTGTATGCTCAGATCACTGTGTACATGTACTCCGTCATATCAGATAAGGAGAGTGTAGGATCAGATCACTATGTACATTTACTCCGTCATATCTTATTATGACAGTGTAGGATCAGCTCACTGTGTACATTTACTGCGTTATATCAGATTAGGACAGTGTAGGATCAGATCCCTGTGTACATTTACTCCGTCATATCAGAATAGGACAGAGTAGTACCAAATAATCACTGTGTACATTTACTCCGTCATATCAGATAACGACAGTGTAGGATCAGATCACTGTAAACCTTTGTTCCGTCATATCAGATAACGACAGTGTAGAATCAGATCACAGTAAACCTTTGCTCCGTCATATCAGATAACGACAATGTAGGATAAGATCACTGTAAACCTTAGCTCCGTCATATCAGATAACGGCAGTTTAGGATCAGATAACTGTAAACCTTTGCTGCGGCATATCAGATTAGAACAGGATCAGATAACTGTGTCCATTTATTCCGTCATATTATATTAGGACAGGGTAGGATCAGATTACTATGTCCATTTACCCCGTCCTAACAGATTAGGACAGTGTAGAATCAGATCACTATGTACACTTACTCCGTCATATCAGTTTAAAACAGTGTAGGATCAGATCATTATTTACATTTGCTCCGTCATATCAGATTAGGACAGTGCAGGATCAGATCATTATTTACATTTGCTCCGTCATATCAGATTAGGACAGTGTAGGATATGATCACTATGTACATTTGCTCGTCATATCAGATTAGGACAGTGTAGGATATGATTACTATGTACATTTACTCGTGATATCAGATTAGGACAGTTGGGATCAGATTACTGTGTACATTTACTCCGTCATATCAAATTAGGACAGTGTAGGATCAGATCACAGTGTACATTTACTCTGTCATATCAAATTAGGAAAGTGTAGGATCAGATCACTGTGTACATTTACTCTGTCATATCAAATTAGGAAAGTGTATTATCAGATCACTGTGTACCTTTACTCGTCATATCAAATTACAACAGTGTAGGATCAGATCACTGTGTACATTTACTCCGTCATATCAGATTAGGACAGTATAGGATCAGATCACTGTGTACATTTACTCGTCATATCAGATTAGGAAAGTATAGAATCAGATTACTATGTACATTCACTTCGTCATGTCAGATTAGGACAGTGTTAGATCTGATCATGTGTACATGTGCTCCGTCATATCAGATTAGGACAGTGTATGATCAGATCACTGTGTACATTTACTCTGTCATATCAGATAAGGAAAGTGTTGTACCAGATCAGTGTGTACATTTACTCCGTCATATCAGATAAGGACAGTGTAGGATCAGATTACTATGTACATTTACTCCGTCATATCAGATTAGGGCAGTGTAGGATCAGATAAATGTATACATTAGCTCCGTCATATCAAATTAGAACAGTGTATTATCAGATCACTGTGTACATTTACTCGTCATATCAGATTAAGACGGTGTAGGATAAGATAAATGTGTTCATTTACTTCGTCATATCAGATTAAGACGGTGTAGGATAAGATAAATGTGTTCATTTACTTCGTCATATCAGATTAGGACAGTATAGGATCAGATCACTGTGTACATTTACTCGTCATATCAGATTAGGACAGTATAGGATCAGATCACTGTGTACATATACTCGTCATATCAGATTAGGACAGTATAGGATCAGATCACTATGTATATTTACTTCGTCATGGCAGATTATGACAATATAGGATCAGATCACTATGTACATTCACTTCGTCATGTCAGATTAGGACAGTGTTAGATCTGATCACTGTGTACATGTGCTTCGTCATATCAGATTATAACAGTGTATGATCAGATCACTGTGTACATTTACTCTGTCATATCAGATTAGGAAAGTGTAGTACCAGATCACTGTGTACATTTACTCCGTCATATCAGATTAGGACAGTGTAGGATCAGATAAATGTATACATTAGCTCCGTCATATCATATTAGAACAGTGTATTATCAGATCACTGTGTACATTTACTCCGTCATATCAGATTAGGGCAGTGTAGGATCAGATAAATGTATACATTAGCTCCGTCATATCGAATTAGAACAGTGTATTATCAGATCACTGTGTACATTTACTCGTCATATCAGATTAAGACAGTGTAGGATAAGATAAATGTGTACATTTACTTCGTCATATCAGATTAGGACAGTATAGGATCAGATCACTGTGTACATATACTCGTCATATCAGATTAGGACAGTATAGGATCAGATCACTATGTATATTCACTTCGTCATGGCATATTAGGACAGTATAGGATAAGATCACTCTGTACATTTACTTGTAATATCAAATTAGAACATTGCAGGATCAAATCATTGTGTACATCTACTCCGTCATATCAGATTAGAACAGTGTATTATCAGATCACTGTGTACCTTTACTCTTCATGTCAGATTAGAACATTGTAGGATCAGATCACTGTGTATATTTACTCCGTCATATCAGATTGGGACAGTGTGGCATCACATCACTATGTACATTTATTCCGTCATATCAAATTAGAACATTGTATTATCAGATCACTGTGTACCTTTACTCGTCATATCAAATTAGAACATTGTAGGATCATATCACTGTGTACATATACTCGTCATATCAACTCAAAACAGTATAATATCAGATCACTGTGTACATTTACTCGACATATCAAATCAAAACAGTATAATATCAGATTACTATGCACATTTACTCGTCATATCAGATTAGAACAGTATAGGATCAGATCACTGTGTACATTTCCTCGTGATATCAGATTAGGACAGTATAGGATCAGATCACTGTGTACATTTACTCCGTCATATCAAATTAGAACATTGCAGGATCAGATCACTGTGTACATTTACTCCGTCATATCAAATTAGAACATTGTAGGATCAGATCAGTATGTACATTCACTCGTCATATCAAATTAGAACATTATAGGATCAGATCACTGTGTACCTTTACTCGTCATATCAAATTAGAACATTGTAGGATCAGATCAATGTGTACATTTACTCGTCATATCAAATTAAAACATTGTAGGATCAGATCACTGTGTACATTTACTCCGTCATATTAGATTAGAACATTGTAGGATCAGATACATGTGTACATTTGCTCATCATATCAGATTAGAACAGGGTCGGATCAGATCATTGTGTACATTTACTCCTTCATGTCAGATTAGGACAGTCTAGGATAGGATCACTATGTACATTTACTCCGTCATATCAGATTAGGACATTGTAGCATTGGATCACTATGTACATTTACTTCGTCATATCAGATTAAGAAAGTGTCGGATCAGATCACGAATGGGGCTTATCAAACATCCTATCGAAATGGATGTGAAATATGGCATTCCCTACTCGAGGTTGTCATAATAATGAATACATTCGCAAATAGGATATAACCGTTAAAAGTGTTAAAGTATTTTGGACATTTAAGTTCTAAGTTATGTTCATCAAAAGTAGAAAACATGGTCGTGGGTTCGAATCCTGTTAAGGAAGGGCAAAAATAGACTTTAAAATACTTCCAGGAAGCTCTTTGTACACACCATTCACCATTTTGGAGATGATAGTTTGTTTTTGATACAGGAATGGTTCCATTTGGAAAGGCTCCGTTTGCAGCAAATACCGTTTTCGCTAGCGTACTATTTAACTTGTCTTCGAGGAGATTGTGTCGTTCAACTTCTAAGTGAGTTCCTGCAAATATCCGTCCATAAGTGTAATCAATTATCATATTGATCATGTTTCTGTAGTAGAGTTGTCTGTCCCAATATGTGATGTGAGGTAGAGTAGTACTTGTTATAAATTGAATGATTCCAGCAGGAATATTCACATTGAAGGATAGTATGAAGTAGAGTGAACTGTCCCATAGATAGACACTACATAGCTAAGTGCACAAGGGTATACTTATACTGGCTTGCTATAGAGCTATATTTTGAAGTGACGTAGAAGACTGTTCGCCTCCGGAACAAGAGGTCCCGAGTTCGAGCCCTTGTCTGGTCGGGCCATTTCAACTTAGTTACATTTCAAGATATAGATACTCTCCATAATGACTAAGATATTGGTATGATAGTGAATACTATATAAACAAATACTTACCAGACAGCAACATTGTCTCTACATACAATGTAGCATCCTTTACACCAAAGCTGTATTCCTTGACGAACGCCGGTTGTGTCATATTAGGCAATGTTATACTAAATTCACATACCAGATCGTATTCGATGTTTTTAACTTGAAAATTGCCATATACATCCTGGTAATATTTGCAAGCAGATGACGAAGTTCCACTTTTTGATTGCTTCGTAAGACATGTTTCCAATGAAGGCTTTTTGCTCGGCTGACAAGATGTTTCAGTCGTACTGTTAACGAGTGTAAACTCTCTAGAGCATTTGCAGTATTTCGTCAAATGGTCACCACATGTTCCAGGCCAGCAAAAGTAGTTGTTACATGCACACAGCCCTGTAATACAAACAAGAAGCCTATATAAACCTTGCATAACACAACATGATACCAAGGATGCGGCTTTTAAACAAGTCTGGATCCTGTTGGCCATGCTGTTGAAACTAATCAAAATCCGTTACTTAAATATTTTTCATAAAAGCTTCCAAAGAATAATCCGGTAACGCATGGCTTCACGGACGGACTGATGACAAATCTCGGTCGTTCATATATATTAAAATATTCCCTGTCAGCATTTAATGCTCAGGTGAGCAAACCGAAAGCAACAAAAAGATTCAGAGCTATGAAGAGTCCATATTCCATACTTATGTCAAGAATATTCCATCAAAACAAAATAATAATAACACATAACATATTATACGTTCTTTGAAATTAATAAATAAAAATATATGTATCTTTAATTGATTTGCATATACTATCTTTTACTGATTCCTGTAAATTGTTTAGTTTTCATATTCATTACTTCCTAGATGAACGTAACATAGTATATGAGCTTTGTAAATCATAATCCAGAAGAAGGCATATGGCCGAAATATTGATTAAAAGGGTGATTTAATTGTGGTACATTTATAATTCCATTCGCAATAGAACTTTAACATATACTTGATATTAGACTAAATTAAACTCTTTATGATAATAGTTTACTAAAATATTGCATCTTCTGAATGATGCTCGGTACAAAATTATACAAACGTCGCATGTAGTGTCCGATGTTTGTTTGAAGAAAACATTATCTTTCATACATTCTGTACATTTAATGTGGTCTGGAGTTCCACCGCATTCCTGCTTACCCGACTTGCAATTAGCGATGGGTATATGACGACATTCTGTATGGGTATACAGAATCTGTATCGACATTATGTAAATATAAAACATCTAACCTAAATGTGTCCAGCTGGAAAAAAATGCGTATAACCTTTATATGTTGGGGAAAATGCGCATAACCTTTATATGATGGGGAAAATGCGCATAACCTGTATATGAGACATTAAATCAGTTATAATCTTGAAGACCGATACGTATCATGGAATTAATAAATAATTATATAACAGTTCACACTAAAAATGAAATTGAAAAAGAAAATTGTCAATTTTATCTGTTTTATGTGGATTTAAATTCCTTTATTGCGAAGTAATGCCCTTATCATGTGACCAATGAAAACATATTTCTGGGTAGATCAATTTATTAATGTCATTCTTGTAGTGAATGGAGTGTATTGTCTTTTTTAACAATAAGTAATAATTACAAATACATTTCGTTGATTGAAATGTTTGGCCAAACATCGTAAAACTATTTTCTGAATTTCAATACAATTTTTAAACTCATGAGTTCTAAATTTAAATATCACAACCTAACGTGGCCTGCTAAGAAACGCGTCATGAATTGTTTAAATAAGTATGGGTGGAGTACACACATATGTTTATAACATGTTATTCAGTATATATATATATATATATTTATTTATCATACGTTCACAGCAATGTCCTTGTCTCCAGCGCCAACAATTGCATTTTCCTCCGGAATATGTACAGTCGAACCTCGTTAAACCGGACGCCGTTAATCCGGAAAATTCGCGATCCGGACAAAAAATTTAGGGAACGGATTTTTTATGCTTAATTATTCTCCGTTAATACGGAAATTCGCGTTCCGGAACCGGACAAAAAAAATCGGGAACAGACTGACCATTTACATATATAATCCGTTTCGTTAGTCCGGAAGTCCAAACAGTAATGTACATGACTGTACAGCATACAGAAAACATAGACAGTATATATGTTTTTACTCAATTAGTCTGTGTCATTGTATTGTTTTCTGTAGTGTCCGTTTGTCCTAAAAGGTGTTAAAGCTGTATACAATGTAAAAGCCTAAGGCTGTTCAATAATCTGCAAGCGTGTGTCATTGTTTACTTTGATTAGCAGCCATAAAATAGCAGCCAAATTGTCAAACAGATCTAAACTGATTTTGAGACTAAAATTTCGATATTTTGACCCAGAGACAAGTGTAGATCTGACAAAAATAATAAGTTGTTCAATATTTTTATATGTTGACGTTCATTTTTTCAAAAACGTACATGTTTACGTACTGGTTATCTATGTGTTGTAAATCTCATGATAAAGCTTTGCTTACGACAAACAGTATCTAGAGGTAAATGGTAAATACAATATCGCTGACAGTTTGCAAATGTATTTTGAATGAATTTTCCCTCAATTATAATCATGTATCCGCGCAATATCTGGGGAAATATTGGGTCCCATTCTTTGACTCCTATTGTTATGCTAAGACGAAAATTTGGCGTAGGCAAAATAAGAAATCGTTAATCCGGAAGATTCGCAATCCGGACGTTTTTCTCTGGGAACCAAAGTGTCCGGATTAACGAGGTTCGACTGTATACCCATTTGCACACCATTCATTACAGGGTCTGTGTTCCGGGAATCTTCTCTCGTGAACATTGCAGGATAACTGAACACTTGTGCTGATGCCTCCGCCACAGGAATTATGAGCAGCTTGATCATGGTTTGCAGTAGTAATGATCCCTTCTACACCCTGTGTGGTGTCTTGAACCTTAGACAGAAAGATAGCACACAACACCTAACTCGTATGTATCAAATACCTTACCTTGCACACAAAAACATAATCTTAGAACAGTTTACTAAGAGAGAAAAGAGCAAACTTTTAGATCAGTGACATATTACAGATACTATTATAATGCCGCCATTAATTTGAAAACAAATACAATATACTGTATGCAAATAATAATGATTTAAGTAATTTGAGCAACAAATAAACAAAAGGAGCAGCTACATTACGGTTCCTATACAAAGGAACATTTCCATAAAATGCTTTATTTTTTTTACACCTAATATTTGTAATCTTATCTAGGTTGAAGGTAAGTAATACACTTAGGTTATTTTACCTGTTTGCTCTACGAGTAGAAGAAGAACAAGAAGAAGAAGCCATTTGACGAGCAACATGCTTTTCCAAAGTCTTTCACGAGCACTATGACAACATACACTGTTTGTGTGTACCTTTTCACCCGACGTGACGATCACTTGCTTAATGTAGAGAAAATGGCATGGCTTATCTTCAGCACACGGAGGTTCGTGTTTTGTAAATATCAAAAGGTATTTTTTTGACACTCAAATCGAAGTAGGTTGCTTTCAAGTTAACCCATGGCTTTTTGTTTTGTTTTACATGACGAAAAAAAGTATTCGTGAAACATTTGCAGAAAATGACATCTAAAAGGAAAAGATATTCAAACGGGAGGAATGCAGTATGCTTTATTAATATTTAGCTGCAAGACGTAAACCACCCCATTTGATAAGTAGGTGACTGGCAAAGACATTCATCTAAATACAGACTCACCTAATGATTTAACTAAATGCTCATCATCATCATTTGTTGCGAATTAGCGAGTTTATCTTTCTTATATATAGTGTTTGCTCCGGTTCGTCTACGGATGCCTATGTTATGTAGTTGTGTTTGCTCCGTTGATTCTTATATGGTTATTCCTTGCTTTGGTTTGACTCCGGTGGCTTATATAAAGATATGTGTAAGACTGGGCGTGGTTGTGTACCAGCATTACAATGGAGGTCCATGGGAAGCATCATGCGTGTATGTGAGGAACGTGCCTAACACTTTCTGCGTGCGCATTCACTTTCGCCGTACTCGTTCACTTTCCCTCGCTGTCGATTCACGACAGGTTGCCGTTATCAATTTAATACTTTTACAAGTATTATTTTATACTCCTTGGTAATATATTAGCTACTCGTTAAATTCTTTATTGTATATATGTCTCGTGTCATTTATTATAGTGTTTTTTATATAAACATGGAGTTAATTCATGTTTAACTCATGTTCATCGTAAATATCATAAACGTCCATTTTAGGCTTAACTGTACATTAAAAGTATTCAATTACAACCGTATTGTTATAATACCCCGGTTAAATATAGGAATACGCCGTGGTCGAGTGGTTAGCATCGGGGATTTGAAACCGGGTGTCCCGGATTCGATCCCTAGTCGCGGCACGACTGTCATGGTGGAGTGCCCTTGGGCAAGGCACATCTTCTAGCCTAGTACTGGTTTGTTTACGCAGGCATCATGAATAAGTGAACTGTCGCCGTGATATAACTGAAATAATGTTGAAAGCTGCGCAAATTCTCAATAAAACAAACAAAAAAACAAAACAAATTACATATGTATATGGTTAAATTTGTGTCATTTATGCAAATATCACGACAACATCTAATTACACAAAGTGTTTACGTTGGATAAAATATAAAAGTCGCCGTACGTGGATAAATATGATATGCTTGACTATGTTACTTTTTCAAGACTCCCTTCATATTCAAGTAAAACTAAAGGCAAACCAGCCCTGCTACTTTTGCGACAATTGTATATTAGCGTTAGCTTGTACCCAAAGGATCTGTTTCAATATAGTTAACAATTATGCAAGAAAATGTGTTAAAGGGAAGACTTCATTGGGAACAGTTTGCACATATGCACACTGAGCTTGGTCTTCACGTTTCACAAATCTATTAGTGTTAACTTGTCTTTAAAATGGATCATTTGAGAACAATGCAGGTCCGGTCTTCGTGGTGGAGTTTCCAAATATACAGTGATGTGACTGTTAATTGCTGAATTTGCGCTACTACCTTACCACTCAGTTGTATCTACTTATGTGTGTCTTACTTCCCAAACCCTCATTGTGCCGATGCCGATTACATGACTATATGCTCCAGGAACTAAAGGCAAACCAGCCCTGCTACTTTTGCGACAATTGTATATTAGCGTTAGCTTGTACCCAAAAGATCTGTTTCAATATAGTTAACAATTATGCAAGAAAATGTGTTAAAGGGAAGACTTTATTGGGAACAGTTTGCACATATGCACACTGAGCTTGGTCTTCACGTTTCACACATCTATTAGTGTTAACTTGTCTTTAAAATGGATCATTTGAGAACAATGCAGGTCCGGTCTTCGTGGTGGAGTTTCCAAATATACAGTGATGTGACTGTTAATTGCTGAATTTGCGCTACTACCTTACCACTCAGTTGTATTTACTTATGTGTGTCTTACTTCCCAAACCCTCGTTATGCCGATGCCGATTACATGACTATATGCTCCAGGAAAAAACCCACATAGCCTAATTATTCCTGGAGTTGCGTTACTTACTTTCTCCATGCTAAATCACCAGAATTAATGCTATGTGTAAATGGTGTTTACGCCGATCTCAGCATTATCAGTTAGCTCAAGGCGTTTTCCTGAATAAATTACAAGTACTACCGGTTTATAACCCCCACCACTCAAAGCGCCATTACTACCATTGGTATGACCCGACCGGGGATTGGAACTGAGACCTCCTGCGACCGAGGCGGACATTATATATATATAGGGAATAATTCGAGTCTATGGTTTAACTCAATTTATCATATAAACCTTTTAAACGAAATAGATCAGGAATCCGGAAGTAATCGACGATATTGGTTTTGAAGACTCGTTATCTTTAAATCAATAAATGATCACATAACATCTAAATGCTTTCTGACATACAATACATCAACGACAGACGACATTGAACACATCTTTGCACAAATATGAAACATCTCTGTTAATGAAATTGTGATCGTTAAATAGAGTTACACAGTCTTATTGGAATTTAAACACATTGACAAAAGCTTCTAACAATTTGTGTTCATTTTATAATTTGATCAAACTTTGCTGGTGCGCAAGCTGATCAGGTTTTACACTGTTCTCAAAAGACCTATCCATATTAAGCCAACTTGTACCTGTCCGCAATTACTAAAGTATACATTTTCCCATGGACGGGCCCATATGTAACTGTGAGTGCTCCTACATGCACCAATTATTACAGATATAACTTATTGCAAAGGTATTGATTAGACTGAATCAACTGTTTTTCACCCCACAATTAGGGCTTTAATGGGCACAGGTGCGTCAGTAGTAATGCTATCACCGCAACGCCAAAAAAGGAAGTCAGCCTTTGAGAAATGAAATGGCAGAATTGGGCTCAAATTATGTTCGCTGCTGTGCCATACACCAACTGTAAGACCGGGGCTGCTCCAAAAACAGACATCTGACTGTCTTTTAATAGTTATGGCTTAGACTGAATATTCTGCATGGGATCAAAGTGCTTCCCAAAACACTTTCAAACATATCGAACGGTGATCGAATCCGCAACCTCCCACACCCGAGGCGGACGCTCTACCACTACACCACTGAGGCGGTATATCAATTTAGTTGAAACCATACATTACAGAGAGCCGTTCGTGCGAAAAATAACAAGTTGACTTTTTAGAATATTGAAGATATAACTCTCTGTCTCTGTCTCTGTCTCTGTCTCTGTCTCTGTCTCTGTCTCTGTCTCTGTCTCTGTCTATGTCTGTGTGTGTGTGTGTGTATGTCTCTCTCTGTCTCTGTGTCTATGTATCTCTGTCTCTGTATCTGTCTCTGTCTCTCTATATCTCTCTCTATTTCTCTCTCTCTGTGTCTCTCTCTGTGTCTCTCTCTGTGTCTCTCTGTCTCTCTCTGTGTCTCTATCTGTGTCTCTCTGTGTCTCTGTGTCTCTCTGTGTCTCTCTCTGTCTCTCACTGTCTGTATGTCTGTCTGTCTGTCTGTCTATATGTCTGTCTCTGTGTCTCTCTGTGTCTCTCTCTGTCTCTCACTGTCTGTATGTCTGTCTGTCTGTCTGTCTGTCTGTATGTCTGTCTGTCTGTGTGTCTCTCTCTCTCTCTCTCTCTCTCTCTCTCTCTCTCTCTTTCTCTCTCTCTCTCTCTCTCTCTCTCTCTCTCTCTCTCTCTCTCTCTCTCTCTCTCTCTCTCTCTCTCTCTCTCTCTCTCTCTCTCTCTATCTCTCTCTCTCTTTCTCTCTCTCTCTCTCAATATATGTATTATATAAATATATATATACTATATATATTTATACTACATCTACAACAGTCGATTTGGATACATACTGCACAAATTAAATTATTAGTATACTATTATTATTTATATATCTATTATATCTATTATTATCATACTTCATTTTTATTATCATTGTAATTATTAACATCATCATTTTTTTATGGTGATTATTATGTAATAATCTCCTTCCTATGCGATTGCCTGCTGACGCAAATGGAATAATACAGTTCTGCAGTAAACATTATTATGTATATTCCTACGCGCCACGCTTTTGTGAACAACACCGATACACCGGATCAGAGATATGTATACACGAACTAGGTCAAATCGAGGACAGACCGTGTCGTCGAACAAATGGACATTTCGTAGAGAAAGCAAAAGTTATATAATTCAACATGTAAACAGCATCGTTGTTTAGATCTATAATGAAGTTTATTTTATAATTATATGGTGAAGGTAGATAATACTTTCAGTAATGGATCCCAAATGTTTTCAAAGCTGCTGCAAATTTCATAAAACATTGTTGGATAAAGAGAAATTAGGTACAATGAGTAGTTTCCCCAAAAATGTGCTAATCTATCCTTAATTACGACTTTCAGTTATATTCCTTACATTTCCTCTGGTATATTCATTTATAGGTATTTACATGATTTATACATATTATATATGTATATATATATATACTAATTGAAACGTTGTGGGAAAAGGAAACATTCCCTCTCAGACATTTTCAAAATCGTCTGCTGCAGGTTTCTAATATTTACCTCATAGTGTGTTAAATACATATTCTCCTTCAAAGTAGTTTAATGCATTTGCTACTTGCAGACGCAACATTTGCAGACCTGGGAAAATTTCTCATGTTTTGTCACAATGTTGTCAATAGTTGTGTGCTAGGGAGAAGTGTTAGTTATCTGGTAATGCAAGAATGGTGTATTTCCCGAACGCTGCCTACTCGACTAAATATGTATTAGAGGATTAGGGGGCATTGTAAAGGGTAAATTACAGAATGATTATATAAAAAGGATTGATTGATTGGGCTTTAACGACGTGTTCAACAATTGTTCAGTCATATCACGGCGGCCAATTCACATATTCATGTGTTTCCTGGCTTTCTCACACAAAGAATCCACACGATATTCTTCCAAGCAACTGGCTGCTTTTCCACATATACTGTTAGCCCATTGGTAAAAGATGAATGACGCGTGTTACATTGACTTTTGTCAAACGACGGAAAAAATGTTGGCAGAGCTTGGATTCGAACTCACAACCGCTGGATTGACAGCCCGCGTCGCTACCGACTGATCTACCGGGGGAAAGGAGAAAGATGTGGAAATCATTTTTCCTGATTTGGTATGGTAAAATCGAACTCATGCATACTGGATAAACACCCAAATACGTTGCCTTTCTAGATATTGTAGCTGTTGAAAAAAAAATGTTGTGGGAAAAGAAGCCTTTGGTTTTAATATTCTTTTGCTCTTTTTTAACATTTCGTTTCAATTAATCAGATTTTATCCAAATATCTAATTGTTTTAAATTGTCTTATATTTGGAAGTGTTTGAATCCACACTTTACGCGTAATACACATCAAAATAAAATGATATATATTAAGATCTGATCATCGTTAGATGTCATGATATTATTTAAATTTTATAACACTTTCTTAATGTGCTTGTAATGTGATAATTGATTTGAATTGAGGGCACACTTATCCTTAATTATACAAAGAGATCTGTTCATACCTTGCATACAATTCATTATCCCATCTGCACCTGGCTGACATCACTCTAAAATCACCTTCCAGCAGTACTTTCAGTACTTTGATTATTATTATCATCAGTTTCTTGAAATATTTCATGACTAGTTGACGAACAGTGCAGAGTCAGATCAGACTTCGCTGATGAACTGATTGGTCTGGATCTTCACTGGTCGCAAATGCATTACGATTGGTTTTGGCAGAGCGACGCTCATCTACATACACGTAGGATACTTATGTGTTACGGTATAATAGCAACTTTGATGTTCACGTGTGGCTTTGTCAAATAGTTTCAAATAAATACACTTGGATCGAACAGCTTAACAAACAATTGTTCTGTTAATTCTGTTAATGTCTTTTTTTAGTTACTGGCTATTACTTGATGCACTATAATATTATAAATGTTAATTACCATTTTTGACAATGTCTTATGAAATTGGGAATATTACAATGATTTGAACTGTTGCCCGCGCGTGCGTTTACGTCGCTGTTTTTCTTTTCAGAAACTTCATATAAACTAGATATAATTAAAAGTCGGTAATTTCCGGAATTGGTTAAGCGATTCTTATTGGTTCCGATACGCTCCGGAGGCAATGTAAACGTTCAAGCGTCGGGACAACAACTTCAAAAGTGCAACTCTTGTGAACAGCTTTGATTGTTGCACAAACACCCATTAAATAAATGTATACTGACTTGTAGAGACGGGCTATAGTAGGGATAAACAGTGAAAAGTATCAACTGATCGAAACAGTAAATATATCGGGAGTTCAAATGCAATAATTTCTCGATAACCACTGAGTGTCTATTGATAATTCTACTGTTTGAAACAGTGACTGTGAATACACGGCTATAGCTCTCAATTATCCACTGCAAAGTATATAATGAACTGGTGTAAACTTACCACTCGGGGAATCCTCGATCACCTTCATAAAACCAAACGGACATTTTCCTGAAAATACACAACAATGGATTTTATAATAGAATAGTTTTTATCGAACTGTAGCTTTTCCATACCTATTTAACTCAGCCAAGAGATCCGGTTGAAAACACGCATTGAAAATGTTTTGTCCAAAAATAAGGAGCAATTTCTTTTTTTATAATGTTTTCAAAGTGTGTCTTTTACAGAGTCGTCAAAAAACGTCTATATGTGGGAAAGGGTTAAACAGCTTTAACAAGTTTATGGAGTAGTTTTACAACATATTGAATCTATAACTAGGACACTATGTTGACCAGGATTAGACTGCACGAATGTTGACACGGATGTACTGGCTGATTCTGGTCTATAGTGTTTGTTAATGTAGTTTAAAGTTGTAACTTTCGATATCGTAAATACTGATTACTTTCGATTATATCTCGATAATGGTTGACCAAAAAATGAAGGTAATAGATAACGAAAAATGAAGGTAATAGATAACAAAAATGAAGGTAATAGATAACGAAAAATGAAGGGAATATATAACGAAAAATATAGGTAATAGATATCTCAAAATGCAGGTAATAATTAACCAAAAATGCAGGTAATAAATAACCAAACTTTTAGATAATGGTTAACAAAAATGCAGATAATGGTTAACAAAAAATGCAGAATCATTATTATAAGGTCAGTTAATTTAATGGGAAGAAAAATCCATGTTATCTGTATAAACAATGACGAGACGGGAATTTGCCTGTAGATATTGTTTTCTCATATATAGTCCTTACGCTACATTTACGTTCGAAATCACGTTTCTCGGGACACCCCGGTGTATATATAAAATAGCACACAAAAACATTATCCAATAACATTTTAAAACCATTTAACACTTTCCCTGATACGGCGATATTTTGACGCATTTACCATCAACGACATTTAGAATAATAGGAAAACCAATTGCCTAAACAAGCAACTTTTATTCCAATTTTTGGTAAATTTTGATTAAACTTACGTATACAATTTTTCATATATATTTACACATCTTTTATTCATAAATTTTCAAAGCAGGCGATTCTAAAAAATACCATATAAGGAGATATGAAAATATAGACTTGAGAGATGTAAGGGTTATAATGATTGATACTAGCTGTCTTCTTCAATCCCTGTGATCTCGCCACAAAACACATCCATACACATCCTTTCTACAGTCAAATAAAGCTTCTAAATGTACACGAGCCGCGCCGTGTGGAATGGATTCATGTTACTCCTCGATGATATTGAACCGTGTCTTGCATTTACGCATCCTTGGTACCTAGGCTATTATACACTATTAGTATGAATTGCCTGTGTACCGAGGATACCTTTACGCAACGTTAGTTTATTACTATACATGCATTGTCATCTATTTAAACTGAACGGAATTTGTATTAGTTTAAACTTATTTATTTAACAAGACAAGATTTAAGCTGATATTAATCACGCTCGGAAAAGCCAGAATGCCGAGGCACTTGCACTGCATAACTGTCTTATACTACGTGTTAATTCATTTAACAAATCACAAATTTGATTTTCAAACTTGTTCTTGGAATTAATACCTGTTTTGTCACTAAGGACACAATCAAATAACTTGTGTCGAGTAACGTATGGTCGTACATTGAATGTGAACAAAGAACGCTATTTACTATCGGCTTTTTTCGTTTGACGTTGGTATGTATTTACCGTTCGTGGATTTGTCGGTTATTTCCGGTGGAAATGCGCGGAAAATCCACGAACAAAACCGATCTCTAACGATTTCCTGCGGACATAGGATGTTCTTTTTTAGCGCGAATCTCTGTGTATATGCCAAAACGTCCACGTTTAAATTTTGGCTAACGTGATCAACAGACTCATGCTTTTGTTGTGCTAAAATGTACAGCTGTTCTTGTGGAAGAAAGAATAGACGTTCAGAAATGCTACGTTTTTTTCTTTTCTCATTTATTAAACTTTGTATTTGAATCACAATTGTATTCAAAAGAAGATGACATTCAAAATATCGTTACAGTGACATTTACTCTTACCTCCATGCGGATATATTTATGTTGACGCATTTGCAGCAGACGACTTTTTTATTTTTTTAAATGACCAAGTTCATCTTTTTCTATGATGCTTTTACTTTTGCTGAGCAATTCTGCTTGCATTGATAATATTTTGCCATTGTTTGTCTACTGTGTATTTTCAAAGACATCTACTACATATTTGGCGTATGGTGGAAAGGTACAATATATAATTCGTAAGGAAATCGGGTAATTGTTAGCAAGAACCTTGAGTTAGCGATTGCCATAATACATATATCCTATGTGAGTTGAGTGTCATTATGACGGCGTGGTGGTGGTGGGGGGGGGGGGGGGGGGGAAGTGTGGGGTGTGTGCTGAAGGTAACCTTCAGAAGCAATGTTTCCACAATATTAATGTCATTTAGAATATATATTTGTGGGACCGCGACGTACCAATATAAGGCGGATTGCTATTCTATTTTATACCAATAAGTTATTATTATGAGTGGCCATGCTTTTTCCCAACCACCATGGCTTAAAGGAATCTTGTAGAGTGTCACCCAAGGAATGTTTCTGCAAACTTATTTGAAAACCGGCCTGACACTTTCGGGGGAGAGGATATTTTAAGTTTTCACTATAGCCATATAAGGCAAAATAGCCCCACCCACTGGCGGCCATATTTTCAACCAATCAACATGACTTGAAGGAATCTGATAGAGGGTGAAGCCTAGGAACATTTCTACAAAATTATTTGAATATCAGCCAGACACTTTCGGAGAAGAAGATTTTTTAATTTTTCTCTTTAGCCATATAAGGCAAAATAGCCCCGCCCTCTGGCGGCCATGTTTTTTTACCAATCAACATGGCTTGAAGGAATCTGATAGAGGGTCACCCAAGGAACATTTCTACAAAATGATTTGAAAATCTGTTGAACACTTTCGGAGAAGAAGATTGTTTAAATTTTCACTATAGCTATATAAGGCAAAATAGCCCCGCCCCCTGGCGGCCATGTTTTTCAACCAATCAATATTTCTTGAAGGAATCTAATAAAGGGTCACCCAAGGAACATTTCTACAAAATTATTTGAAAATTGGCCAGACACTTTCGGAGAAGAAGATTTTTTAAGTTTTCACTATTTTTTTCTGTTGGTTGCCATGGAAACCAGAATTATGGATGGATGCATATCGACAAAACTCGTCTGGGTCAAGGAAAACAATAGTTCCTTTTCTCACTATGTTTTCAAATCTCGGTCAGCTGTTGAAGCGTTAAATTTCATAAGAAATACCAAAATTTGATGTGAATCCCGGGTTTCCCCGAGACCCGTGTACCACGTCCCGGTGTATAATGAACACCAATTATCCCTCTCCCAGATACAGACGCTTTCTGACGTCTCTGCAGCAGACGGCTTTTGAAAATAATGTGACAAAAGAAGAAATTGCTCAAAACGAGCAATTTCTCCATTTGCCACAATGTTTTCAACTTTTGTTCAATATGTAAACCTTCATTTTAATATGGGGAATTTCCATGTTTTTGCCTATATGTTTTCAAAGTCGTCTACTTCAGGTTTGCTGTATGTGGGAAAGGGTTATAGTACTTGGAGATGGTTTATGAAATATGTGTAAGTAGTGTATAAAGTGGACCCTTTCCCTCATGATACATGTAGACAGCAGACGACTCTGAAAACATCTGGTAGAAACAAATTTGAAAATTCTCTATGAATAATGGTTTCATTATTGAACAAAGATGGATACATTTTGACCATAAGGGAAAATTGTTTATTTATAGCAATTTCTACTTTTGCCAAAATGTTTAATAAAAGCGTCCACTGAATATGTATCAAATTACGTTTGCTTGCGCGAATATGTTCACATAATGGTCGTATTCATTTCACAGAGCTCTTGATAAGGGGCAT
Organism: Serripes groenlandicus; assembly: GCA_031761405.1. NCBI lineage: Eukaryota > Metazoa > Mollusca > Bivalvia > Cardiida > Cardiidae > Serripes > Serripes groenlandicus. The sequence goes on from JASEVX010000016.1 coordinate 7,281,295, forward strand.
TGCTCATGTTCTAAAATCCTTATTTGACACCCAAATCCTATGTTGTGGGTACCTAAAATAATTGTCGAACAGCATAGGGTTTGGTTAAATAATAAGCGAGATATTAAGGGGGAAAGACCAGTTCACTCCCTCTTATCTAGTCCTGTTTCACCTTGACAAGGACAATGAGAGGATTTATCTTTATTCATGCTAAACCTGTTACCTAATACGACTCGATGGACTGTTCCAAAATGAAATAATCTGACAAAAAGGATCGAAATGTGTATGAATCAAGTACATACTGTATCCACCAAGTTCCGGTTAGACGAAAGGTAAAAGCATTGTTGAAAAGGAGAAAATGTCTTTATTTGTCTAGTATTTGACTTTTGAAAAAGTATAGACTTGTTTTGATATAAAGTGTAGCGAAACTTATACATCTAAATAGCGTTGTTCAGATAAGTATTTCATCTTATTGAATTTTTCCCATATGCAGACGTTTTTGAAATATCTGTTGCAAACGACATTTTAAAGCATTGTGGTAAAAGGAGAAATTACTCATAACGAGCGATTTCCTTTTTAGTAATAAGGTTTTCAAATCTATTCTATTATTGTCCCATTTCTCTTATTTTTTCATAAATGTTTTCAAAATCGTCTGCTGGAGATGTGTTGAATGAAGGAAAGGGTTAACGATTCCACGACTTTTATATCAATTCTGAAAGGGTTAACGAATCCACGAATTATATATCGATTCTGAAACGGTTAACGAATCCACTAATTATATATCGATTCTGAAATAGTTAACAAATCCACTAATTATATATCGATTCTGAAACGGTTAACGAATCCACGAATTATATATCGATTTTGAAAGGGTTAACGAATCCACTAATTATATATCGATTTTGAAAGGGTTAACGAATCCACGAATTTTATATCGATTCTGAAAGGGTTTACTAATCCACGAATTTTATATCGATTCTGAAAGGGTTAACGAATCCACGAATTTTATATCGATTCTGAAAGGGTTAACAAATCCACTAATTTTATATCGATTCTGAAAGGGTTTACGAATCCACAAATGTTATATCGATTCTGAAAGGGTTAACGAATCCATGAATTGTATATCGATTCTGAAAGGGTTAACGAATCCACGAATTATATATCGATTCTGAAAAGGTTTACGAATCCACGAATTTTATATCGATTCTGAAAAGGTTATTGAATCCACGAATTTTATATCGATTCTGAAAGGGTTAACGAATCTACGAATTTTATATCGATTCTGAAAGGGTTTACGATTCTGAAATATCTTGTTGTATCGATTTAGAATTTAAACCCGTCTTCAACTGTTTTCAATTAAAATACCTCGGACAGTTAACCCTTTCCCTCATACGACAATTCTGCTGCAGACGACTTTGAACCAATGTTGTCAAAACATAGAAAATCATTTATTTTTATATCGACATACTTTTTGACTATTTTGAAATGATTTGTTTATCGCATTACTCATTCTCTTCTTAATATTACGATGATCTTCAGGCGACATTAAACGCCTTTGAGTCGCATCGCATCTGCGTATGTAACTCGTACCGGGGTCCCTCGTGGAGTTCATCCACCGCGGGTCACCCATCTAGGTAATGACCGCGACGATGTACGTTGCTTAACTTTGTGAAAAAGTTAACCACTCCACGAAAGTCACTATAAAAGAGGGCTTCCACAGAGAGGCTGTACACATGGTCATTGCACCTATACATTGGAGACTCGGAGTGTATACGTCATTCTCGTTACACGTACATTGGAGACTCGGAGTGTATACGTCATTCTCGTTACACGTACATTGGAGACTCGGAGTGTATACGTCATTCTCGTTACGCGTACATTGGAGACTCGGATTGTATACGTCATTCTCGTTACGCGTACATTGGAGACTCGGAGTGTATACGTCATTCTCGTTACACGTACATTGGAGACTCGGAGTGTATACGTCATTCTCGTTACGCGTACATTGGAGACTCGGAGTGTATACGTCATTCTCGTTACGCGTACATTGGAGACTCGGAGTGTATACGTCATTCTCGTTACACGTACATAGGAGACTCGGAGTGTATACGTCATTCTCGTTACACGTACATTGGAGACTCAAAGTGTATCCGTCATTTTCGTTACACGTACATTGGAGACTCGGAGTGTATACGTCATTCTCGTTACACGTACATTGGAGACTCGGAGTGTATACGTAATTCTCGTTACACTTACATTGGAGACTCGGAGTGTATACGTCATTCTCGTTACACGTACATTGATGACTCGGAGTGTATACGTCATTCTCGTTACACGTACATTGGAGACTCGGAATGTATACATCATTACCGTTACACGTACATTGGAGACTCGGAGTGTATACGTCATTCTCGTTACACGTACATGGGAGACTCGGAGTGTATACGTCATTATCTGAGATTTTCATAATTTATCATTTTTATAATTTGTTTTTATTATTATTATTATTACCATTTTCATCATTATTATTATTTTTATTATTATTATTATTATTATTATTATTATTATTATTATTATTTATTATTATTATCATTATTATTATTATTATTATTATTATTATCATTATTTTATTATTGTATTCTTATTTGTATTCATACCGATAGTAACTCGAAACTTTTAATATATTTTCCATGGTATTTGAAAATAATTGTTTACGACGCCTATATATTTGTCTTGAATATACCAATAATTCATCTGTTTAGATTTCTGGGCAAAATCGAAATTGGCAAGAAACACGAATGAAAGTCTAGAACCTCAGGGGAAAAAATCATCTAAATGATAGAACATGCGAGATACAGGTGAGCGTGAACCCAGAGTCGCCTGGTGATCTAATGTTTAACATACTGGACTGTCAATCAAGAGGCTCTGGGTTAAAATCCTTGTCCTCTCTAGAAAAAAATGGCCTCTATGCACTTACGGAGCATGTTAAAGAAGCAAGAGGGTTTTTCAGAAAGAGCTAGGGTATCACTCTCGGAATCCACTGTATCTCACTCTTGTCTATTTAGATTACCGCACCTGTCAGATGCGTGTTCGTGATATCGTGTACACTATCAAAAGGACCTAAGGAAGCAAAACGAGCAATTTCCCCTTTTGCCACAATATTTCTTATAGGTTATCCATTAAATTATGGAGATTTTCTATTTTTTTTAAAAATATGTTTAAAGTCGTCTACTGCATAATTGTCGTATGAGGGAAAGGTTAAATAAATAACACAAACTATAGCCTTTCTTAATGACAGTTAAGTCTCTGACGAGACGGTACGTATGCACAGGTTCCATCTGAATTCTCACCGTTCGTATAGAGATGCTTGCTTCAACGGTTGGTCTGCTATAATATCACGTCCACGAGTTCACCTAGCATATCGCGGGCTTGGCGTGAAATAGTTGTAACTAAAACCTATTTTGAAAACCCTGATTTAGGGGCAATTTTGACCCATTTGTAAACATTGCAAATCTTGGTGCCATTGCTCAGAACGAGCAATGGCACCTAAATTTCCATTGTTAACCAAGAAAAAATATTTAACGCTTATAAAGACATTATGGTGGGGTGATTTACCTTGGTAAAAAAATACCATTTTTAGTTACAACCGTTTCACGCCAAGCCCTCGATATGTGTCCTTGCTCTCTAGCATGATAACTAAACATAGCAATCTTCCAAGGCCACCTTTCCACATATACATTAAGCACATTTGTGTTAATCATCGGAAAAAAGTGAGCCACCGATCCGGATTCTAACTCACGACCCTGCATTAATAGCCCTGGTAGTTACCGTCTAAGCTGTCGTGGGCCGACGCATTTTCACATGACACTAACATGACACTATTCGTAGATGCAATAAGACCTGTTTTCGCCCGGCGCGAAATTATTATAACCTAAGAGCAAGACATTTTGCCTCCAGCTTCAACATATATTTCACAGACTTGTTGATAAATTTAAGATCTTTTTTTAAAAGAAATACTATTTCTTACTAGGAGAGGTGCTGGCTTTTTCTCTGAAGAGATGGTTAACGATAACTACTTATTGAAAACGTTGCAAAAAAAAGAAGAGAGTAACTTTTCGAAACAGGAAGATATTCACAACCGATATATATTATTGACTAGACCATTTGTCTATAGGTGCATAGACTGGAACCAAAACATCTGTATACTTTTATAGTGAACATATTTTTCATTTTTTATTTTTTATTGATTGATTGATTGAAGTTTAGCGGCGTTTGTAACGGTATTTCAGTTATATCACGGCTGTAAATTAAGTTTACGTGATCTTCCTGGCTTTCAAGCACCGGTGTAACCTGAGATTTTGAATGTCTGTGAAATTTTATATGCATTGTACAAATACGCATGCGCACCGGAAGTGCAACACAGCGAGCATGAACGAGACATATGAGAACATTGAGCTCATTTCAGTGGTAAAAAAAGCTCTTAAACTATAAAGGTAGGTGGATTAATGTCCTTCGTAATAAAAGAACATATTTGGATATAGGGTTTCAGTTTCAGTGACTTTTATCTCTAATTCAACTAACTTAAATCCATGCTATTTGTTTTTCGAAACCATAGGTGACAATGTATATGTTTGACAGGTAAAGCAGTAATTTCAATGACCTATTGTTGTCAACATATGCAAGTCAGTCACCAATTGTTTTTATGCATACAAGATAAGCATTTATAAACAGGACAACTTATCATAACTTTGCCTATACAAAACTTCTCCTGTCTGAAACAAACCTCTCATGAGTTCATATGTGTGCAGTGCATAGCTCTTAGATTTGCATGCAATATGAAGTTCAAATATACGACAAAAGATAATATCATTATCAGGAAAGATAACACAAACGTCATTAGAATATGATTATGCTTTAAAACTAACTATTGGGAATATGATCATAATGCTAATCAGACCAAAATATATAAATTTGCAGATGTCAAACAGATATTTATCTTCACGTGCATCTGGGACTACTGATACGACCAGTAGTCCCGGTGTGCAAGTAACATTTACGGTCAGGATTTTTTTTTCTGAAAGCACCACTCATACAGACTCTAGTCCAAATAATACAGACTTTTGATTGCTCGTTTTATCATTTAATATTCGGTTTATCTAAAATACTCAATGGATACTTTTCGGCGCATTGGGCGAAATGGAGTAGAAGTTTCTCAATGGAGATCTCTGCATTTGCGAAATGAGGACTTCTAGTATAGATTTAGCGAAATGAATAATTCTGCTTATTGAGAGCTATCTATATTGGGGAGTAAATGAAATGTCAATTAAATTTTGCGACTGATTATCGAAAACTAGCTACATAAGGAATAAATAAAATGTCAACTAAATGTTGCGAAATGGGGATTAATTGGTACATAGCTTACATCATCAATGTATAATGAACTATCCACGACTATTTAATGTCAACGTTCTCCATAAAGATTTCAACGAACGTATTTTCATATTTCTATAGAGAGCAATGTTTTTTAAAGGTTATTATTTATGTTCGCATGTACATCATTTATGTAAGTTTGGAGTGGATGTCGCTTAATCACAAACCTTATTTAAGCTAGTAACTAGAATATCATTTTTTTTAAATCTAAAATTTGAGACTGTTCATGTCTTAATGATGTCTTAATGATGACAATTGACAAACATTCTGAAAAAATCTTTTGATCATCCAAAATTTGCAATTAACCGTGATAAACTATGCTTTGATATTCATTATAATAAAATAAAATTGATGAGTTCTGTGGGGCAAAATTTACATTTCGCAAGTGTAATGCGTCCATTTCGCCGGCCCAGCACCTCTAATTTCTAGATGTATGTATCGGACTTTCTTAAGCACTGGTTAAACGATATTATGATTATTAAAGAATACATACTCCACAAACATTCTACCGAGTTAACTGGCTTCTTTCTAACATAGGATATTTAGCACATTGGTGGAAGACGAATGACGCTTGCCACACTGACTATTATCAATCACCGAACTAATGAAAGCCCGAGCTGGGGTTCGAACCAACGACATTGGTTCGATAGCCGTAGCCCCTCGTCGCTACCGAATGAAATTGAATGTAAACATCTCGAAAAAGATAGTTCCGAAATTTGAACGATTTACCATTATCCTTCATTGAGTGACTCTATACCGTGACACCATTTTCTGGTAAGGTGAAGATTTATATCAGTCTGCACGTTCATTCATTATGACATTGGTCATTGTTATTTGTTATTGATGAGCCGTTCCACGACAAAACCAACATTATGGACTCTGCGTAATATATCGATCCGGATCAGCTTGTGCAGGCCGCCCGGGCTAATCCAGGCCGACACATTCCGTCTCAGGGAAATAGAGGTATAGAGAAATTATTCCTAAAACGGAAAATCCACAGGTTGCGAAAAGTGGCTGTCCGGGTTAGCCTACGCGGCATGCTTAGGCTGGTCCGGGTCGAGACTTTACGCAGAGACCACACTGTTGGTTTTCTCGCGGAACGGCTTACTTTTATAAATTATTAGAAAAATAACTACTCCATCAATATGTAAGTACTTGTCGAAAACAAGGTCGGGGTTCATTCTAGAGCAGAAGTTAATTTTGTTTATTGTGTTTTATGCCGTTTTCAACATTATTGCAGTTATATCACAGCTACAGAACACTTATTTATTTACCATGAATTAACAAACCAGTTATGAAATGTGTCTTACCAAAATGTCCACCATGAGCGGGGGTCGAATTCAGGATGGCTGGTTTCAGGGGTGGTCTTATATCAGTATTTAATAAAAAATATTCCATTAACATGTAAGTCATTGTCCAAAATCAGAGGTGGTCATATATCGGTATTTAATAAAGTATATTCCATCAACATGTAAGTCATTGTCCAAAATCAGCAGTGGTCATGTATAGGTATTTAATAAAGAATATTCCATAAACATGTAAGTCATTGTCCAAAATCAGTGGTGGTCATGTATCAGTATTTAATAAAGAAGATTCCATAAACACGTAAGTCATTGTCCGAAATCAGAGATGGTAATATATCAGTATTCAATAAAGAATATTCCATAAACATGTAAGTATTTGTACAAAGTCAGGGGTGGTTTTATATCAATGTTTCATAAACAATATTCAATAAACGCGTAAGTCATTGTCCAAAATCAGGGGCGATCATTACGGTTGAATGAATTCATCTCGATGTGGGTTACACACTCGTACATGTATAAAGGAGGACTGTTTAAAAATACAAAATGTATATATGATCTTAACCCTTTCCAATTTACAGAAGTTTTCCGACGCCTCGGCAGCAGACTTCTTTTGAAAACATGATGAGCAATTTCTCATCTTGCCACAATATTTTCAAATAATTGTTCTTTCATTTATAGAGAGTTTCCATATTCATGCCTAGATTTTTTAAAACACGTCGGCTGCGGAACTGTTGTATGTTGGAAAGGGGTAATACATAAGCATGAGCTGTGTCTTTATTGCCTGTGCGAACAATGCAGACTCGGGCGAGCCTGTATATCCGCATAGTCTCAGCGGAGACTTCACTGTCAGTCTTAAGGCATGGGTGCAGATTTTGACAAATAGCTAGATGTATAGCCCCCACTAGTGCTACGTTAACATAACGTTAGATGATAACAATCCGGAGAGTCAATAAGACTCCAAGTAGCCAGACGCGGCTCTCATGTCTGTAAAAGGACATACATGTATAAGTCAGTGGCACCAGAGTATAATCAAAGCGCTGAAAGCGCTATTGGTATAGGGGCATATGTAAGTTGAAAACATATGGCATAGATCATATGGACAAACATTGTTGAAACAATGAAACAATGACCTTTAAACAAACCAAACCAAACATGTTTGAAGCAACACATATTGCCTGCCAATAACATATACCTCATTTGTCAAAGTTTTACCCTTTTCTTGTATAAACAAAATATCGAAGAACAAAAGATTGACAAAAAAAACGAGCAGCTACCCTTAATTAAAATATTTCTAGTTCAGAAATCACTAAAGATCCACAATGTATATTGTAATCATGCTGATAAATGAAAGACAATCGAAAGCATGATAGAGTTATGTTTCTTTTGCACTGCACAATTGCAGCTCTGAGTTTCCTATACACCAAGTCTTAAATTGATATATTGGACATATATTGAGACAATAACCGAAGAAATGAAAAAATTGAGTTTACACCCAAAAAACAGATTAAATTTGACGAAGTACAAAGCTTGGGGAAGCACTCATTAACGAAAAAGGGAATTTCACGGAACGCATGTGTTGCATATAATAAGTGAGAACATGGAAAGACAAAAATATACACACTCCAAACGCAGCATGCTAAATGTATGGTAATGGTGCACTGCAAATCTGTAGGTCATAAGTTACCTACAAACCAAGTTTGAAATTGATACAATGAAAGTTAATTGAGACAATCGCTGAACTAAATAAGGAAAAATGGAGATAACTGAAAAAACAGACCAGAGTTATGTACCTAGTACTTTGCCGTTCTCCTGATCACACGGGTATAATTGTGACCACTTTGAAATAAATCTGTCATACAGAAACAACGTGTTAACCAATACATGCGATCCATGACGGACGGACGAATGCACATTCAGGCAGACAGCCGGCCGGACGCCGGATTATACCTCCAAGCTTTACAGACAGAGATAACTCATAAAGTATTGATTACAGAAGACTGGTTCGATGCGTCAAAACACGTCAGCTTAGATTATGGTATTTGTAAAGTATTTGCAATTTAATTGTATCTCCGAAACGGGACCGGACCGTCAAGGTTAATTTTCAAAAACCTATTTAGACTACATTTCTAGTTTATTTGTCAACAGATACATCTAGGACTATATTACACGTTGATGAACGTTGAGTCTTCAATTAACGCAAATGCATATACATTATAATTTTAGTCCCAAAATCGCTAGAAGCTTCTCAATTATAAAATAAATAATGACCTTGCGGTTATAACTCGGATGTGTTGACAATTTCGGCCAAATTTCTTTCCGACGTTTGACAAAAGTCAATGCGACATGCGTCATTCGTCTTTCACCAATGGGCTAAGTCTATGTGGAAACGCAGCCAGTTGCTTGGGAAGATTGTTGTGAGGAGTACTGGTTTGAGAAAACCAGGAAATACATTTGTAGGTGAACTGGCCGCCGTGATATGACTGAAGAAATGTTAAAAACGGCATTAAACCCCAATAAATCAATGTTGAAATTAACTTATCTATAATTTGTAGATTTAATTTTTATTTCCTAGTAGGGTCTACATACAGCGACACATGAGAATATTCAACACAAAACGCGACCTGTTTTACCAACAATTCCCCAGTAGCGGTGAGACCGTTTGTAACATTATTTCATGGCATGTATACACAGTAGGACCTCTCTCTTTGGACGAATTGTGTTGTAACAAGTTTGTTTACAGTATTCCTTAACCTTGACCACATAGACTAAATATACAGCAAACAACATTGAACTAAGGCATAACTATTGACCTGAATTAATAAAAGTATGATTTTGAATAGTGATGAAAACATTGTGGAAAAAGACAAACTTGTTGATTATCATTCATCTGTTAAGGTTAGTCAAATGTGTCTAAAAGGGGCAAAGGTTAAAATAATAACTGTAGACAAATGTTTTCGTTATCTAGGTCATAGAAACACATTGATTCATGTTTCAAAGCATTGTTTGAAAAGGAGTAATTGCTCATTGTCAGCAATTGCTCCGTTTGCAAATATACTTTCAACATTTGTTTGTAACTAAGTAGCTATAATGGGAACGGTTCAACCCTTTCCCGCTTACAGTCGCTTGTTGACGCATGTGCAGCAGACGGCTGCAGAATTGTTTATCATGACCCATTTCCTCTTTTTCCACAAAGGTTTCAACTATATATTTTTCCCCTTGATGTAAGGCAAAATTGCTCGTAATCATTCATCTCTAGCATGTTATTCAAAATGTGTCCGGAGGGGAGAAAGAGGGAAAGAACGTCCATAGTAAAACGTTTAAATATGAAAATAATTAATTTGAAACGTGTTTGAAAGCATTGTGTGAAAAGGAGGAATTGCTCATTGTCAGCAATAGCTCCATTTTCAACAATATTTTTTAAATATTCGAACTGTTATAGTATCCCGGAAAGGGTTCCGCTTCCATGGGGAGGATGTAACCATTTTCCGCCTACAGACGCTTACAGACGCATGTGCAGCAGACGACAATCGAAAACATTGTGACAAAAGGGGAAATTGCTTTTCGTAGGCAATTTCTACTTTTGCCACAATGGTTTCAACTCCTTTCAATAATTGTATTTACAGTGCTTTGCAGATTTCTCTATAAGTCGACTGTTGTAAACTAATGGGGTCACAGAACGGTCGACGTTACCTCACACTACTGACATTGAGGTCAACCATAGTTCAGAGTGTGTTTCATTCATAGAAACTATTTTGTCTCATACATTTATGCAAGCGGAGGGTTTCGTGATTCGGTCGAACCAATGAAATCGTTGAAAAGGCAGATTATAACCAATCAAGACTCGATTTTGATGTAGGTATACACATGTGGACTGTGGTTGCAGCTTTAATCCGACCTTTCGAAAGCAGCTTCGCTATGGGATAGTGGCGAAACGCCCCTATCCCAAAAACAAACATTATGGCCTCTGCGTAATGTATCGACCCAGATCCGCAGTCCGCGCAGACTGATCTGGGCCGACACATTCCGTCTCAGGGGAATAGAGGTATAGAGTAAGGATTCCTGAAACAGAAAATCCACAGGAGGCGCAAAGTGTCTATCCGGGTAAGTCTGCGCGGCATGCTAAGGCTGATCCGGGTCGATGCTCTACGCAGAGTCCACAATGCTGGTTTTCTCGCTAGACGGTTCAAATGTGAATAAAATAGCATTTTCTTTTTTTTTAGTTCTTACGCTTGTATTTAGTCTTTCCTATATGCAGAAACTTTCTGACGCATCTACAGCAGACGACTTGTGAAAACATCGTGGCAAAAGGAGAAATTTACTTTTTTGAGCATTTTCTGATTTTGTCAGTATGGTTTCAACTCTATTTAAAAAATATACTTTCATCTTTAGAGATTTTCAACATTTGTCCGCAGATGTTTCTCAAAATCATCTACTGCAGATCTGTTGTGTGTGGGAAAGGGTTAACATGGGAAAACAGTCCGCGATATCTCAGTCGGTAACGAAGAGGTCTATCAATTCAGGGATCGTGAGTTCGAACCCCAGATCGGCTATTTATTTTTCCCCGATAACTGACAAATGAGCCGTCCCGCGAGAAAACCAACATTGTGGACTCCGCGTAAAGCATCGACCCGGATGAGCCTAAGCATGCCGCGCAGGTTAACCCGGACAGACACCTTTCGCTCCTGTGGCTTTACTGTTTCATGAATTATTAATCTATACCTCTATACCCCTGGGACGGAATGTGTCGGGACGGATTAGCCTGCGCGGACTGCGCAGGCTGATCTGGGTCGATACATTACGCAGATACCTATAATGGTGGTTTACTCGTGGATCGGCTCAAATGTCATTGCGAAAAAGCCACATTCGTCTTCCACGAATGGGTACTAGTCTATGTGGGAAAAGTAGCAAGTTAACTCGGAATCTTAAATGTTGTGTGGAGCACTGGTGCCAGGTAACACAAGTTAGGTTATCTGGACGCCGGGATATAGCACAGGCGTCCAAATTTATATAACAGCAAAAAATGCCGAAAATCACACAATACATCGTTAAAATACTCGAAAAGTCTCTCTATATGATACAAATGATCGTAATGGTAATTTGGGGAATCCCGCACGTGTTACTATAAATAACCTCTATATACGTCAATATGGTGTAATAATAATGACGTATGGACAATATAGAGAGATTGTTTGAGTATCTTAACGAGGTATTGTGTGATTTTCCGCATGTGTTTGCTGCTATAGAAATTCGGACGCCTGAGGATATAGCTGAAATACAGTTGTCACGAGAAAGCTGCACACGTGTAATATATTAATCAATCGACGTCAGGTTTGAACTGCGGCAGAGGACTTTCGAAAACACTGCGGAAGAAGTTAACAAATGCTCACAACAAGCAATCTCTCTTTACCCACAAAGTATTCAGATTTCGAATGGAGAAATATCTCATATTGGGCAATATCTTCTTTTTCCACATTGGTTTCTAAAGAAATAGCTTCAAAGAATTGATTGTTTGTATGAGGGAAAAGGTTAAAAAGCTTGATTTGATATTGAGGTCACTTAAGAAATAGTTTGTCATTCATTGTTGTATTTTATCTTTAGATATACAAGTATGCGCACTCCGACCCGTTCAAGTGCTGTTTTTTGTTTGGCCTTCACCGGTACCCCGGAGTGAACTATAGCTTTGCATATAGTAAGTCTGTCAGTTCTTCCACCTAGCGTTGTCCGATCTCCTATACCATATGATATATAATTACGTTAATATGCACATGTACACGACTGTGTGTTGCGTATCAAAATTTGGTCACTGTGACTTTTGTTCATAGAGTTACCAAATTGGATTTGATGATGTTTCTCTAGAGAACATGATCTAGGATCTATTTAATTTTCAATAAATCAATGTCCCTTAAATCGCATTTTAAACCTAGCTGGCTATGAAACCATTTGTTAAAAATTGCAACATCGGAAATATTTGTACTATAATTTAGTTACAGAAATGGAAATATTATGGGAAAAGAAACTGCTTGTATTCGTTATCTCTCACCAAAGTGATTTTAAAAGATTCCAACTGTCAAGGCATCAAACATTATCATGCCAAGAAAATTGACGAATAATTAACCGTTGCACATTCTCCTGCGCTGTTTTCTTGGTATGATTTTATATTTGACTTGCTTGTCATAATACCCATACCGACTCGATGGTGTAGTTGTAGAGCGTCTGTCTCTGTAAGGGAGGATATGGGTTCGATCCTAGGCCGGTTCATAACACAGACTTTAATTATAGTAGTAATGGTTGCCCTTCTTGGCGCTCAGGGTTGAGGGTTAACATTAAGACTGACTCGCTGGTGTCAGGATAAACGGAGCAGTAATACTGGTAAGCTACCTAGGAAACGCCGTGATATAACTGAACAATTGACACTACACACGTGATAGGTAGAGCCGCATTCCAATCCAAGTCCACTGTCACCAAGACAGCAACGGTTTGAGCCCTGAGTGAGCCAGATGTTTTAATAAGTTCAAATTTATTTTTACAGAGACCCGATAGTTCAACCGGTGGCAACTCGGGCTGTCAATCCAGGGATTGGCCAACTTTCTTTCAAACGTTTGGCAAAAGTCAATGCGACAAGCGACATCCGTCTTCCATCAATAACCTAACAGTCTATGTGGAAAAGCAGACAGTTGCTTGGAGGGAATGTTGTATGGAGAACTGGAGTAAGACATCCAGGAAACACGTGGGTAGAAAGGTGAACTGGTCGTCGTGGTATGACTGAATAATTGTTGAAAACGGCGTTAACTCCAATCAACAAATCAACTACATAAGGGAATTAAGCATTACTCGATGGATCACTCGAATACGTCGATAACTCGAAGTCATTTATTGGTCCGTTTGTACTGTACTTGTGTGACAGGGTACATTTGGCTACATCCCGAATCGTACATGTCTTGTTTTCTACTGTACTTGTGTGACAGGGTACATTTGGCTACGTTCCGAATCGTACATGTCTTGTTTTCTACTGTACTTGTGTGACAGGGTACATTTGGCTACGTCCCGAATCGTACATGTTTTGATTTCTACTGTACTTGTGTGACAGGGTACATTTGGCTACGTCCCGAATCGTACATGTCTTGTTTAGTACTGTACCTGTGTGACAGGGTACATTTGGCTACGTCCCGAATCGTACATGTCTTGTTTGCTACTGTACCTGTGTGACAGGGTACATTTGGCTACGTCCCGAATCGTACATGTCTTGTTTAGTACTGTACCTGTGTGACAGGGTACATTTTGCTACGTCCCGAATCGTATATGTCTTGTTTAGTACTGTACTCATGTGACAGGGTACATTTGGCTACGTCCCGAAACTGACATGTCTTGTTTAGTACTGTACTTGTGTGACAGGGTACATTTGGCTACGTCCCGAATCGTACATGTCTTGTTTTGTACTGTACTTGTGTGACAGGGTACATTTGGCTACGTCCCGAATCGTACATGTCTTGTTTTGTACTGTACTTTTGTGACAGGGTACATTTTGGCTACGTCCCGAATCGTATATGTCTTGTTTAGTACTGTACCTGTGTGACAGGGTACATTTGGCTACGTCCCGAATCGTACATGTCTTGTTTGCTACTGTACCTGTGTGACAGGGTACATTTGGCTACGTCCCGAATCGTACATGTCTTGTTTAGTACTGTACCTGTGTGACAGGGTACATTTGGCTACGTCCCGAATCGTACATGTCTTGTTTGCTACTGTACCTGTGTGACAGGGTACATTTGGCTACGTCCCGAATCGTACATGTCTTGTTTAGTACTGTACCTGTGTGACAGGGTACATTTGGCTTCATCCCGAATCGTGCATGTCTTGTTTTCTACTGTAATTGTTTGACAGGATACATTTGGCTACGTCCCGAATCGTACATGTCTTGTTTAGTACTGTACCTGTGTGACAGGGTACATTTGGCTTCATCCCGAATCGTGCATGTCTTGTTTTCTACTGTAATTGTTTGACAGGATACATTTGGCAACGACCCGAATCGTACATGTCTTGTTTAGTACTGTACCTGTGTGATAGGGTACATTTGGCTACATCCCGAATCGTACATGTCTTGTTTTGGACTGTACTTGTGTGACAGGGTACATTTGGCTACATCCCGAATCGTACATGTCTTGTTTAGTACTCACGTTCATGTATATGTCTTGTATAAACTATATGTTTGTCTTTGATTGTCTCGTGCCTTTGTGAGTACTTGACCGTGTGAAAGCGTATGGGATAGTCATCCTGTTCCCGCCTTAAAACCTAATTCTCTTGTTTCAATCCCCGTGATGCATTTTTCGATCTGCTCTGCGACCAGTGAACGCGTCAATTCAACTCTTTTTAAAGAGAATAATTTATATGTATATAAGATAAAAGCTGCTCCGGGTCTTATTCTCATATATGTAAATATATATTTCTTCATAAATCGACTAGGTGCTTTACACCAAAACCCCTGTTATACTTGTATCGAGCCGTTGAAGCTCAGTCGGTTACGACGAGGGGTATCAATCTAGCGGTAGTGAATTTGAATCATTGTTCCGACATTGATTCTTTCAAGTGATTGTCGAAATTCAACGTGAGAAGCGTTTTTCGTCTTCAACAAACTGGCTAAAATAATTATTACGCAAGGCAAGCGGTTACCGATGAGGGCTCCGGATAGGGTACGGATCGGGTCCGGCTCGGGTCCGGCTCGGGTCCTGCTCGGGTCCTGCTCGGGTCCTGCTCGGGTCCTGCTCGGGTCCTGCTCGGGTCCTGCTCGGGTCCTGCTCGGGTCTGGCTCGGGTCCGGCTCGGGTCTGACTCGGGTCCTGCTCGGGTCCTGCTCGGCAATAGATTCTATCAGATGATTGACACATTTCGTTTAGACTAGAGTCATATATCTTCTAGCAATAGGCTTAAAATAGTCCATGTGGGAAGTTAGGCCGATGAATGGAAACAATACAGTGTGGAGTACTGATGGAGGAAGCCACCAACACATGTTTATAAATGTTAGGTGGCCGCCGTGATATAACTGAACAAATGGTGAAAACTGTCTTTATCCTCAATCAATGAACCACTCATTCAAAAAGTATACGTGTACCTGTATAAAGAGTATTCTAAATATTCTTAATTTTAAAATAACCCAGTTTCTGATTGTATATTTTTGTGTTTGCTACTTTGTGTCACTTTGTGCTACCTTGCGAATATATACTTAGAACTAGGAATTTGAATGAAATTTAGATTGATTGGTGAATACAAGTACGAAATTAAAAGTTGTCAGTTGAAGTAAAACATACGCTATTTGTTTTAACTTTTTTCCCTTTCACACATACACCACGTCTGAAACAGACACGTCCAGGCAAACACCGGAAGAGTCTCTATATACAGCAGTATGATTATTGGATAGCGTGTAAAACATTGTGGTAAATTTCTCCTTTTGTCAAAATGTTTCAAAAGTCGTCTGCTGCAGATACGCCTGAAAGCGTCTATATTTGGGAAGAGGTTAAGTTATGATTTGACAGGTGGAAAAGGGTTGGTCGCTTTGGCATCGGACACACGCATAACTATGAGGGTGTTACTAGTGGTAACCAGACAACTAGTCCCAAAGACAACTCGGCCCAAATTGAAAGACACCTCGCCCAATATTTCATTTATCGTACGTTGAAGTATGTTTTTTTTTATTCATGAAATGTAATTTTATGAACTACATATTTATGAATGTCAGGTTTTTATAGGGTTACCTTGCTTAGTTTTTAAAATGTAATTCAATTTATCTTAGTTCAATTTGACCTATATTTAACCATTGTGAGCAATACGTTGTTGGTAGTCATTATCGTGTTTCAAATAGTGTGGCCACACTTTTAGCTTTTCGTTAGAGTTTGCATCTATAGCACTCTTAGATATGGGCGTACACTGGCGCTCTCTTAGATATGGTTATGTACTGGCGCTCTCTTAGATATGGACATACACTGGCGCCCTCTTAGATATGGGTATATACTGGCGCTTTGGTGGGAATTATGGGTCCGAAGAGCATCGACGAAGTTATTGTTGTATCAATAGTCCTTTAAATGTTTTTCCCATGCAGACGCACCTTGGTTGCGACGGACTAGTTTTGAAATCATTGTGGGTTTAGGAGAAATTACATTGAAGTTTAACCTCATTTAATATTTACAAATTCATTTGTAGAGATTGTAACTGTGTACCTAATTGTTTTCAAACTTGTCCGCTGAAAAATTGTTGAATGGGAAAATGTTGAAGGTCCCCTTAATCAAATGCTCTCAGTAGTATTTTCGTGAAAATGCATGGTTCAAAGATGTTCTCTGATTGAACCTCGTCGGTGGTGTAGTAGTAGAGCGTCCGCCTCGGGTACGGGAGGTCGCGGGTTCGATCCCCGGTCGGGTCATACCAAATACTTAAAAAATGGTAGTAAGGGCTGCCCTCTTTGGCGTTCAGGGTTGCGGGGTTGACATTACGACTGACTGGCTCGTGTCAGAATAAATGGACCAGTAGTACTGGTGATCTACTCAGGAACACCGTGATATAACTGAAACAATGTTGAAAGCGGCGTATAACACCAAACCATCATTAAATCAATTATCTGATTGATTACAGCTTACACCATTGTTTCAGTTATATCACAGCGAGTAGATCATATAACTGTGTTTCATAACTGTCTTGCACCCGCTCTCCACACAACCTTGTTTAGTATGACACACGTCACAATGCTATTTGACGAACATCGGAATGTGTAAGTGGTCGATCATGAGTTCGATCTCAATTCTCCTGGATTGATAACCATCGTTGTTTCCGACTTGGCGGCTATTGCGGAGTGTCTCTGTGGTCTTTAAATGAAGGTGATGTTGGATGCAACTACATGGCTTTTTTAGATCCAACGGTATTAAACCCATAGCCATTTAACCCTTTCCCAAATCCGCGCAAACAAGTCTGCAATAGGCGTTTTTGAAAACGGGGAAAATATAAAAAATCCGTATTGAGAACTTTCTCATAATTTGTCTTTATGTCAAAATGTATTCAAATGTCGTCTGTTGCAGATACGGCATAATGCGCTTGCCTGTGGCAAATGGTTAATGCTTAACACATTATATTTCTTTGAATCTTGCTACGCCATTTTAAAATTCGTTTACTTTTCAATGAAGGGCGATAGGTCAGTTGGTAAAGATGAGGGCTTTCATTCCAGCGGTCCTTTGTCCAAACCCCGGCTTGGCCATTCCTTTTTTCTGATGATTGACAATAGTCATACTGAATAGCGTTATGCTTCTTCCTCCAATGGTGTAAATAGCATGTCGAAAGATAACCAGATGAATTGTTACAATGCTGTGTGGAGTACTGGTACGAGAAAGCCATGAAACACATAGTTGTATGAGCCGTTCTAGGAGAAAACAAACATTATGAACTCTGCGTAAGGTATCGATCCAGATCAGTCTGCGCAGTCCGTGCAGTCCAATGCAGGCCGACACATTCCGTCTCGGAGGGATAGAGTAGCGAGTCCTGGAAAAGAAAATCCACAGAAAGCGAGAAATGTCTGTCTTGATTAGCCTGCGCGGCATGCTTAGGCTAATCCGGGTCGATACTTTAGGCAGAGACCTTTAATGTTGGTTTTCTCGTGGAACGGCTCATATGTGAACTGACCGTCGTGATATAACGGAAAAAACGTTGAAAATATTTAAAAAAAAAACTTATGTGAAGGGACTCGCTTCGGAAGCGGGAAGTCGAAGGTTCGAATACCAGTTGCGACCGTGAATTCAGGATAATGTGATACACGAGAGACATCTTTAGGCCAGCAATTGGCAATTCATTGACTTTTGTATTGATTTATCAATAATGTCAATGGCCTTTCTGAAGGTTCCTGGAAACTTACCTATTCTAGCCGACCGGTCGTTTATGAAGATACAGTTGTCTTGTAAAAGTACTTGTCCTTCACTCAAAGTCTTGAAGGCTGTCTTTTCAATTTCTGTAAAATTTAATCCGTTTGCAAAATAAACTGTTTTCATTTCCATGCTGCAAGTGTTCATGCATCGTAATTGAACGTGATGGACCAGTGTTTCATGTCATATATACACACACATTTGGATGTTTTTTTTGTACATGCGTTTAAAAACGTATTTAAGCGTATATGAATTTAACATAATGTTTTAAATCTCCTACAATTTTATAATGTTACTTTGAAATGTGTTTAACGTATTTATTCGCAATGTCGTTTATGTGTCCTTGTTTAAGCGACATTAAGCCGTCCTCGCAAACATTGTGCAGTTAAAGATGTTTTAAGTTTTAACCCTTTCCCACAAGTATACGTATTTTGACGCGTCTTCAGGCGCTAAAACTACCGGAATAAAAGGGTACTTGTATATTAATTAATTATATAGATAATGATATTCGTAATACCAACACACTGTTTGGAATCTACAACTGTAGACGGAAGTTTTGATATATCCAACCTAGACGTTACTGGTGATATGTCCGTATGAACGCTGGGTTAGAAATGATGATTTCTACGTGTTTGAAGCTCGATCATTAATGCTTGTTATCGGAATGTTTAGAAAGAATCCTCAGTACCCAGTCTAGTCATAAACTATATGATACCCTGGGCAACTTCGTAAAGCATGACTATTCGTAGCTCTTCCCGACCAATGACATTTTCGTATCGCATGAGGTTTGTGTCATGCGACCAATCAAGCGGCTGGATTTTACCTCATTATTTATTCATGAGTACGAGATTTGTACAGCCAATTTGCCCAGGGTATCATATATTTTATTAATATCCTGGGTACCGAGGATGTTAGAAAGTAAACCCAAATACAAAAATGAAGATACATATATCTGGTTTAGATGAGAAACTACACATTTTCGTATATTGCTATGGAGCATGTTAGAGACGGTTTGAACCCGATGTATGTAACGGTTCGGTATTGTACTACACGTATTTAACGTTACACAGACATGTACCGGTTCTGGACACACCCGTTACCTAACTATACTATAACAGCGCACGAAACTGTGTAGCCGTACTCTAAACCTCCGTCTTCCCCACCGCTGTAGATTCAAAACAGTGCATACTGTAAATGTGCAAAGATATAATGTCTTTAGTGATGTCAAGTTACAGTTTTGTGATACATTGCTCATGAAGATCAAAGCAGGGTACATACGTCCATTTGACAAATCCTTGGAAACGGACCTGTGCTATCAACTAGAATTTTATATTTTATCCGTGTTTTAAAATTAGTGTGGTTTAGATTTCATCGAAGTCAAATGGTCTAGCCAGAGAAGATCGGGTGCTCGGTGTCTAAGCCAACTATTCATACATCAATGGTTTCGTTATATTGGTGTGGAGTAGGTAGGTTTGTATAACATGTGTTATCAAATATGTAACCTCATATTTACATTTTTATATTTACATGTTGTACAACATAGAATATATACCATGCCGTTAACTTTACATATACGCATACAACAGCAAGTCAGTTTCACTTCGCATAATCTTATGTAGAAGTAGCAAGGGCGTCAAATTGCGTGTAAACATTACATTTCTTTCGAAGCTCTCAGAATCTGATTCATCTGCTTATGATGTATTTCTTATCACTATTTTTTGTTGCAAACAGTTTTGTTTTTAAGTCTGTGTGATTGTTGAAATTCGTCAACGACTCGACAATGCTTGAATGCAGAAAAGGTATTAACACGTGGTATGCTTCATAACCAGTATCCATCAGCATTGTCATGTCGAAGTGTAAAATATTGGAAACTAATAGTATAACCTATAGGAACCCCACCATTGGTTAATTAATGTTTTCCAACTTGTATTTTGACGAATCTGTAGCAGAACACATTTAACAATATTATGGTATAACACGAGACATTGCTCATGATAAACATTACCTCATTTTGTCAAAATGATTTTAATTTTAATACATCTACTCTCATTCAGACACAGCGTCCTCAAAAGTCGTCTAGTGTAGGATTTGTTGTATGCTGGAAAAGGCTAAAGCATTACACTATTGGATAAATATGTGACAGTTCAGTGGTCCCGCGAAAGGATTGGAATGTGTACTTACATAGTTGATTGGTTATACCGGTAATCCAAAAGTCTAATACAAGGATGATAGAACCTTGTGTGGTTCTGGCATTGTAGTTAAACGGAATTATCCGAACTGAAACTCATTCCAAACTTACACGAATTTCCAAGCGAACTGTAGAAACTAAAT
Organism: Serripes groenlandicus; assembly: GCA_031761405.1. NCBI lineage: Eukaryota > Metazoa > Mollusca > Bivalvia > Cardiida > Cardiidae > Serripes > Serripes groenlandicus. The sequence goes on from JASEVX010000016.1 coordinate 7,302,229, forward strand.
ATTCTTTATTTCCTCCATAAATTGAAGATTTACAAAAGCACATGTGTATACATGAAATTCACAATTAAATGGTTATGAGAATAATATTAACATTCATACACCCACATACACGCACGTACAACCACATCTTCGCACATCAACCTCACACATGAACAATAACTGTCACAAATAAATATTATTTACATATAATACGTCCCATTGCTAATCCAACTACCAAAATAGTAATTGCAGCGGTTAAATAGAGATACAAACTCACATTAGCAACTTAAAGCGAAAGCACAAAATACAGTTGAATAATCCATGGAACGTGTCAGTGCTATGAAAAGCAAAATTCATATTTAATTACAAGTATAAAGTTTTCACACATAATTTTTTTACATATAACACGTCCCATGGCTAATCCAACTACCAAAATAGTAATTGCAGACGTTAAATAGAGATAAAAGCTCACACTAGCCGCTGCATACTTAAAGCGAAAGCGAAAATATAGTTGAATAATTTATGGAACGTGTCAGTGCTATGGAAAACAAAATTCATATTTTATTACAAGTATAAAGTTTCCACGCATGGTGGACAAATCTGAAGCATAGCTTTACGAAAACATCGTATCGATCTCCAAGAACAGAGTAGAGCGGATAACAAGGGGTGCCGAGCAGAATACTCACATAATTATAACCATCAAGGTTAAACAATATACGTGGAATATCATGACCAAAATGTCCCGTAATTATACTTTTAAATTTTAATCTAGCTGTGTTAACAACCTGACAGTCCAATATTACGTGAAACGTAAGATGTGACTGTATGTTTGAACTTCTGCATTTCAAACATTCCGTCTTATAGTACATAAGATTAGCGACTAGCTGAGCTACAGATGAACAGTATTTTAGCATGCTTGGATATTTCAATGCGAAATTCCATGTGTCAGACGACTAAAAACAAGGTTGGATTTGTCTGTACAGTGCGACGTCTACTTCAGCAGTATTTCTTTCCCACTCATATACATAATAGTTGTTAACTTTGTTAAAGGCAACATTTATATTTTGTTTCAATTACGTCCGAATAAACCCGACAATGAAAGCTTTTAGTTTAAGTGTGTAGATCGTATCCGTAACTATGGTGATATTGGTTAAGGCAGAGAAGCATATTTGTCAGATCAACTTTATTCTATCACCCCCCCCCCCATAAATATTTCAGTTTAAAAACACATGCAAGTACCGATTTTGAGTTTGTTTGGCTTAGCATTTCCTGTTGCGTAAACTTACGGATATCGAACAATCTTCAGAAATCGAATATTCGAATAACTAAATCACAGTTTAACTATCAAAATCTGTATTAGTTCCCATTCTTAACATCTATCAATTTATTAAAACATATGTCTATCACCATTTACGGGTATCACAATAATTTGTCATATAGTTATACCAGATAAGAATGAAAGACACTTTTTAATTTGTTTATGTACCTAACTAAACACTGACTTTTTTGTATTAATTAAAAGATCAACCACATAACTACAGCTTGCTGAACCACAGTCAAAGTGTTGCATAATAACTATACGAAAAAGAAAGCATTTATGTATACTCTATGCTTATGTCGATTATAGATGCATTGTTACAACTTTTCAAGTTATTTAAGTGTTCAGCATTAAGCTATTCGCTGCGTTAAGTAATTGAAGACAATTCACCAATTAAATTACGGCTACTATGAAGAAGCTGTAATTTGATTGGTGTATTCGCTGCTGTTACTAAACGAAACAATTACCTCAACGCATCGCTGATCTCCGCAACTATTTAACATAACGTTTGGAAAATTTACAATGTCGTTGTTGCTTTTTATTAAATTGTTTATATTAAGGAAAAGTTACGACAGTGCTTCCTTCAATTGTGCTCTAACTATTTAGCTACAATACAGCCGATACGGACATACAGGGATACAGTGGTGTTGTAAAGACGTTGGCTTCTATTTCAGCGAGATTCTTAAGCATTTTTAAGACACTTTCGTCTGTTGTGATATTAGGAATTAGTCCCTCAACTACTTGTCGATTTTTTGCTATCTTGACATAACTATAATTCACCATTTACTATTCTAACAAATCTAAATATCGGAAAGTATGAACATAAAACAATCTTCCAATGGCTATGGTGAATACCACTAAATAACTCGATATAAAATATCCAGCAATAGCTTAATATCCGTCGTACCATTACGATTTATGTACTCATAGATAGACTCGTATACCTCCAAGTCACGCAACTGATAAGCACGCAACAATTGCAGTACATCAAGCAGTGAATTGACCGATGCTACCTGGTATACGATAACCCATGTACAAGTTATGCGTTATTAAAATATGACCAGAGAAACCTTGACCTTTCCAGATGAATGTAAATACATAAGTCATTTTATATTCACAAATAAAATAACGATCTCAATTGCTTTACCTAGTATGTTTTAGATAGAGCATAAATATATCTGATGAAAATAACACCATTTTATGATTAGTGGGAATTTCGGAAAAAGGCTGACTTCGCATAGGTCATTATCGGCATATATATAATGCATTCATAGATCGTATAGACGTACAGCAATAGTCCAATTACAATGGCGTTAGTTAAATACATGTATTTTTGGAACGTGTTAAAGCATCCTCAAATCAATTTGCTTACAATGTTGTTATTTGACTAGACCGTGTAGTAGTACGATATGTCAATAACAGTTTGCACTGTCTCGTTTTTCTATTTATAGCTAAATAAAACTTCCAACTCTTCCACACACTCCATCCCTGGCCGTAAGCAATTTGCTTTAGTGTGGGGCATACACATTGATACGTAACAACATCATACAAAGTTGAAGCAAAACACATTTACCAGGCTATATATTATTTTTGTTCATTTAACCGAGAGAGAAATTCATAAAACAGATGAAAGTCCATATATCTGAATAATCATACGAGTAATTTAAGTGAAAATAAGTTCAGTGTCTTGCATCCGCCTCTACCAATTTTGACTGTAATGTTCAGAATGTTCGTATATTTTATTTTTCACTTGATCGCTAGTTTTGTTGTTGAAAACATTCTACTATAAACAATGAGAATTGACTGAAACGTACTTGTCAAAGAACTTTACGAGTTGTTCTAATAAGTGAATTCATCACTCGCACACATTTACAGCATGTGCTTAAGGTTTTTTTTATTGAATGTAAATGCACATTTACCTTTTCTATTTTCAGAAATCTTCAAATTCATAATCATACTTGTTTAGTGATTTTTAAAAATTCACTTTGATGGATTTGGATGATGTATTTTATAAATGGCCGTTTGATGGGATCCTATCCCTTAACATAGGATATAGTCACGCCTGTGTTGAATATAACCATCGTGTTGTCCTTTTGACACAATCTGCATACAGCGAAAATAAAACAATCGAAAGTCTGTCTTGGCTTGATCGGGCTTTAATTATTATAGTGTCTAGCATACTTTATAAGGTTATACGAAGTGTATTAAAGTTTAGGGTAGTGACATGTAACCGCCTACAAAACCCTGACGAACTCATAATCCTGTAGGCGGTTATGTGATGCTCAGAGACAGGGATAAAGCCACACGATTGGAGCCTCGACAGGGAAATGACGAGAAAAGATTTAGATAAATCTCTAAATTAAATGAAAAACTTAATACAAGCAACATTACCATCACCCTATATAATAAAATGGAAACAAGCAAAGCAATGATAAATTAAATAAAACGTTAAATGAAACACACGATACTGTTACGATAATACAGGTAAATCTAAATTGAACGTTTTTTTACAAAAATGTCTGAATTGTTTACTAAAGCATTTCACAACCTCTCATGTTTAATATATTTGACATATCTCACAAATGGACCGAAACAAAACGATCCTTTTCACGGCGCCAAACACTTCTTTCAAAGCATTATTATATTGTAACAATTTATATCTAACCTGGCGCAACCGTCTCGGAATAATACCCATCCACCCAATCCATTTGATTATGTTATATACTCGTTGGAAAAAAAACTATCAATCAATGCAAATGGACGCTATGGTTTGATATGATGTAGAAGAAAAGGAATATAAATAATCTTAAATGTTTGAAATTCACGTAGGAAAATGTGTAGAAATTCTTAAAAATGGAACGGTTACATACGTCTGATTTACTAACCCCGAACGCATCCGGAGAAGGCAGTCTACACGTCAAACACGATCTAAATGCACGTGATAAGTTAAACATGTATTTGACTTTAAAAGTATATTAATCTCACGTGGTCAGTGCTATAAAACCAATTATTTACAATTTGGTGCGTTTTCTGGATCAGCATATTCATGTTACCGTTTATACCCCAAACAACAGGCGCATATTCCTTATTGTTGCATTGACATACACATTGCATTTAAAGGAATAATTGTCTGAAATTTACATATTCATCCAGAAATGAATATTACAGCGTTACTGTTAAATCGTAACTATAGCAGTAATATAAATTTGTCATATTTGGTACACAAACGGTTACATAATACGCCCATTCACTGTCTATTTTAGAAGAACGTGAAGAGAAGTTCCACCTGCATGACTACTTTTGATTTTATCATTTATGTAACAGATAGAACACCCCAAAAGAGTGTACCGGAACTAATGGTTGTTGGTATAGACGAATCCTTGTAGACTGGAATAGTTTTATATACATTTGACCGTCGTTTTGCTGGCTCCTGCGTGACAGCCTGATCTTCCAGGATTTTCTGTTCCATGATGTTTTTGTTATTTTTATCTTTTAGAATTTGACATTGTTGATTGTTCTTGTCCCCTTAAATCTTGTTCATGTTAGTTCACGAAGACATGGACGAATTCCTGTTGATATGGTTGTTGATACGACGTAGTCCTTTGAAATAAGATCCCAACATTAAACCGTAGTTTAGATAAATCTTTGAAGTGTCCATCTTTGTTGTTTTGTAAAAGTTTGTAAGTAACGAAGTTTAGTTTTTATGGCATCTTTGTTCAGTTAAATTGCTAGTCTAATTGTAGGTCTGGATATGTCTTGCCTTCTCCTGAAATACATCAGAACAATACAATTAGAAATGCAAAATGGTAACGAGCATAAAGGACAAACGTCTCAGTCAACATCAATCAACGTCAATGTGGGAGTAGGTCTTGACAAAACATACTTAAAAGAACATGTGTAAATTCAGAATCCTGAGTATTAGAGAACTGTCATGTACGTGCTTACAAAGACAGGTTCGGCTCATCTATTAAAGATTATGATATTACTAGACTCGTCTGCTTCGTTAACAAATAATGGGGATACATTTATACATCAAGTGGCGTCTTAACCCTTTCCCTCATACAACACTTCTGCAGCAGATGACTTTAAACATATTTTGTCAAAAAATAGAAAATCCCTATAATTGAATGGATAACCTATGACTAAAAGTGGAAAACATGTTGGCAAAAGGAGAAATTACTCGTTTTGAGTAATTTCCCACCTTTGCCACTTTGTTTTCGAAAAGCCGTCTGCTGCAGAGGTGTCAAAAAACGTATATATGAGGGAAAGTGTTAATAAATAAAACTAAAATATAAACAGCTACTTCTAAAATACATTTTGAAAAATGACATCCATTTTCACAATCACTATTATATGTTGTTACTTATAAACAAAGGGGTCAACTATCTTCTGTACCATGTAAATGTTAAATCCTTTTCAACATACAACAAATTTGTAGCAAACCACTTTGAAAACATATACGTAACTATGGAAAATTTCTTTAAATGACATTATAATTATTGAATAGAGTTAAACATCTCTGTGACAAAAGGATAAATTGTTCATAATGAGCCATTTCTCTTGTTACCACACTATTTTTCAAAGCCGTCTATTAACAGATGAATCAAGATGCGTCTACATGTGGGAAAAAGGTTGATAGAAGTATATAGAAAATTAGCTTACATCTTCCTTTTCATTGCAGAGGGTAGTGGTGACCTGTTTTCCCATTCCCCAGTCGTTCTCGGCCTGGAAAACTAAATCATCCGAACTAGCCTCCCCTGCTGATCCTTGTGCCATGATCTAGAGTGAACAAAAGAAAGTTAAGTTTCAGTGTAAGTTTGTATTACATATATCCTTCTTTCTCCTACATTCGGCCCTTGCACTCGTTTCGTGACGTATAAGAAATCAATTTTTCGAGCGACATTTTTTGTTTGCATAACTCGTTAATGTCATAGCAACGTTTTTCTAGGTTTACATTTTACTTCCGGTTACTTTCCTTTATATTTTGGCAATATGAAACTAGGTCACGAACTGAGGAGAAAGCGTTTTGACGTTCACGACCGATAAACAGGCGTATATTTCCGACATATTTTCAAAACATTTCTTATTTTTGTTTATGTTACCAGTTTATGTTGATACTTATCTAAAATAAAATAAATATTTTGACCACTCGCTTCTTCATATCGAAATGCGCATGCGCGAAAATCGATGCTAAAGGTCACGAAACTAGGACACAACAGGAAACATGTACGATGAAAACAGTTAAATACTTCGCTGGGACTCACATTGTACTTATTTATCAACAATAGTTCGTTCTGTATGACCTCGTTCTAAATGCAGAGCTCTAGATAAGAGGCGTTTCGCAGGTTCTAACATCCTTATTTGACCCTTTAACCCTATGTTGTGGGTACTCAAAATAATCGATTATTTTGAGTACCCACAACATACGGTTTGCTTTGATGATAAGAGAGAAATTGTGGGAAAACGAGCTTAATACCCCTCCTTGTCTGGACCTCTGTAAATGGCGATTATTTTATTACGAATATTCTTTTAATTATGAGAATGAGAAAACTCGTATTTTCAAATGGGAAATATATCCAATGGGAATATATAAAATGACGTCATATTATGACCTCACATCCTGCAATGCATCGTATAATAGAACCATGAGAACACACCTATGACATATGTCGCCAATTTGAAAAGAATATCAGTTTAGTCAACGATGTTTATTGGATTCATTGTATATACATTATTTACCATTGTATACGGTTTTTTTTTAAATCAGAACTTAATTTACCTTTAAGCATCAAACCCGTGCTTACACACTCGTTTGCCATTCAAACAGAGCTTTCTCTGGGAATAAAATTCCCATATCTTAAGATCAAAAATAAATAAGCTAAATATATATGTTTCAATACATTGACTTATTTCGATCGATCATACATAACTCAACCAAGTTAACTTCTAAGCACTCAAATTCATATTTGATGTTAACATAATATGGCATTACCTTGACTTTCTTGCCAGCTTTCAAGGTAAAGTTTCTAAAGTTGTACGTATAATGTCTTTTACCATCTACAACTCTGTTCAATCTCCAGCCATGGAGATTTACATCCTGCGAAAAACACACAAACAAAAACATCGATGAAATTTGTATAATTCATTGTCATTTGTTAGAATCCAATACCACTGAAGTGCTTTCCCCAATCTAGGTCAAATTATAAATTGTGTTCTTTTATGCGTGCGGCGATCCGGAGTCATTTTGAGAACAGTGTTGAACCAGACCACTCAGCGCATCCGCACAGTCTGAACCGGTTTTGCACTGTTCACCAATTAGACATAGAAGGTTACAATAAACTTACAGTAAGCAGTTTCTATACCGATCATAAAGCACGGATACCCAGATTGGTACATGGAAAGCGACACAAAACAGAGGTAAGGAAAATAGAATACTGGAAAACATGTTGGCAAAAGGAGATGGTATGAAGTTGATGTAATAACATGGTGGATTGCACCTTGGGAAACATCGAGGGCTTGGCGTGAAACGGTTGTAACTTAAAACCTATTTTGAAAACCTTGTTTTAGGGGCTATTTTGACCCCTTTGTAAACAATGCAAATTTAGGTGCCAATGCTCAGAACGAGCAATGGCACCTAAATTTCCATTGTTTACCAAGAAAAATGATTTAACGCTTATAAAGACTTTATGGCGAGGTGATTAACCTTGGTAAAAAAAAAATACCAATTTTAGTTACAACCGTTTCACGCCAAGCCCTCGACATGATTAGGTATATTATAATTATTTCATGGGTGATCCAAAATAGTAAACGTATAATATATGCTCGTTGCTGTATTTAACAGTAAAGCATAACTCTGGTATCTCTGTTATATATATATAGCACTTGAGAAATCAATCCACATGTGGCAGTGTTAGATATATTAGATGATAAAGTGCTTGATAAACTCGTATATTGATATAATGTGGGAATTTGGGACATAAATACAATATAATATCAGAAAACAGACAGGACAAGTTTATACTTCTGCCGGATAATATTGATATTGCTATATGACTTGACAGGACTAACCAAATGATAACCTTTGTGGATATATTTATGTTTATAGCGAAGTAGTTTGGTCTGATTTCAATAATGATGAATAATTGAGCCGTCCCGAGAGAAAAACCAACATTATGGCCTTTGCGTAATGTATCGATCCAGATCAGCCTGATCCGCGCAGACTGATTCGGGCCGACACATTCCGTCTCAGGGGGAAAAAGGTATAGAGTAATGATTCCTGAAAAGCGAAAAGTATCTATCCGGATCAGCCTAAGCATATCGCGCAGGCTAATCCGGACAGATACTTTTCGCCTCCTGTGGATTTTTATGTTCCAGAAATCATTACTCTTTACCTTTATCTACCTGAAAACGGAATGTGTCGGCCCAGATCAGTCTGCGCGAACGGTCGATACATTATGCAGAGGCCATAATGTTGGATTTCTCGCGGACATCTCATTTATCTATTTGCCAGTTTCGTAATTCATATATACTTTAATGTTTATTACGAAAAGCGAACCAGTGATACAACCAGATCAAGAAATAGTATTTAACTGACAGATCCGATCAAAGAAGTGGTTCGAGTCATACAATATATTAGAAGTTTCGCCAAGTTCGTGTTATTGCGAGTCCACTATATGTTCATCAAATATGAATTGTGCAATATGCATCTCATCATGTGCAATTGCATGCAACAGATTACATATTTGATGAAAATTCAGGTATGTAAAGTTATAAATAAATTTGCACAAAGGTCAGGATTAGCCAATATTTCTGGGTAATACATATGAGCCGTCCCGCAAGAAATCCACAATGTTGGGACGGCTCAATTAGTTGATGTAAAACAAAAGTCAGAAACAAGATTGTTTAAATGTCATTATATCAATGTTTGAACTTTTTAGTATCTGCTGGGAATAATTCACAATTTCATTAAATGTTTATTATATTATGTTTCGCATATGTTATATCGTCAGTTATCCATTTCGTTGAAAAAGTCAATGGATCTAGATACCATAAATATTTTAGATGATACATCTTACTTTAACTTATGTGCATCGTTTATATATTTGGAACGTGAATGCTAAGAAACCTGAACAATAGGCAATTACACACTCTCCCAATATACATTGAATCTCCCTATCCTTCAATATTTTGCCTATGTTAGCATTTTGCAAAGATGGCCAAAATGATTTTCTCAGATGTTGTCAGTTTGGACGAGTCTAACATGGTTAAAAGGTTTCGTGCGAGCCATCCTGCTCACCAATCCTCTGATTCCAGACGTAAGTATTGAAAATCGATGCTGCATAATTTAAAGTTTCCCGCATGCAAGCGCATCGGCCTCAGACGGGTTTTAAAAACATTGCGGCAAAGATAAGATGAAATTGCAATTGGTGTGAAAGTATACATTTGAAACACTGCTTTCAGCTCCATTCAATAATTATACTTTTATTTATAGATACTTTCCATATGTTTGCCCAAATGATTTTGAAGTCGTGTGCTATAAATGTGTTGTTTATGGGAAAGGGCTATCGTTAGCAAGCACGCAATATAAACATCATCTTAAATCCTGTAGGGCCTTGTTCTCTTTCATCAACACGAAATAAACAAGGAAGATTGTCCAGTCATTTAACCCACAATATGCTGACAAATTGTTCGTTCATTAACACGAAATAAACAAGGAAGATTGTCCAGTCATTTATCTTATAATATGCTGACATAATGTTCGTTCATTAACAAGAAATAAACAAGGAAGATTGTCCAGTCATTTATCTCACAATATGTTGACATAATGTTCGTTCATTAACACGAAATAAACAAGGAAGATTGTCCAGTCATTTATCTCACAATATGCTGACATAATGTTCGTTCATTAACACGAAATAAACAAGGAAGATTGTCCAGTCATTTATCTCACAATATGCTGACAAAATGTTCGTTCATTAACACGAAATAAACAAGGAAGATTGTCCAGTTATTTATCTCACAATTCGATGACAAAACGTTCGTTCATTAACAAATGTTAATGGTCCTTTTTATTCTTCAGCCCCCTGTAAATTATGCTATAGGAAACATGATAAATAGCGTTATATACATCCTTATCGTGTTTTGGTTCGTATTCAATGATATTTCAGTGCGTAATGCAACAACATTTCCTGGATAATGCACCGGTATCATGTCGCTGTTGTGTCAGTCTTAATGTGTTTTCGTCAACCAGGGGCGCCACGGAGGGAAACTACTACTACTACCTCTTTCTAAAATTATTCAGTGAAACATGCCCTGGATTTGTAAGTGTGTATAATGAATCCTTTCATTTCATTTTGACCATCTTATCATGTGAAAGTATATAGTTCATGATAGAGTACATTCTGTCAAATTATAAACCTCATGATTTAGTCCTTTATATCTACCATTCGTAATATTCTCTCATTATAACGAATTTGGAAATGATCACAAGACATCTTCGCGACAAATTTATTTAAAACATGTGAGCCGTCCCGCGAGAAAACCAACATTGTGGGCTCTGCGTAAAGTATCGACCCAGATCAGCATAAGCATGTCGCAGAGGCTTACCGGGATAGACCTTGTTCGCTTCCTGTGGATTTTCTGTTTTAGGAATCATCACACTATACCTCTATCCCCCTGAGACGGAATATTTCGGCCCGGATCAGTCTCCACGGACTGCGCAGGCTGATCTTGGTCGATATATTACGCAAAGGTCATAATGTTGGTTTTCTCGGGGGACAGCTTATGTCATGTTGTGTAAAATGTGAACGTAGTTTCCCCAATTTTAATAATGATTAGCTCGCAAACTTCTATACAATCGGGACAATTTAAAAGACAAAGATAAATGGCCTCGGCAAAGAGTCTGATCAGATGCCGGATAAGAAACAAAATGGCGTTATCGTACAATATAAGATGCACATTCTCACCGAGGATTCCACTATGTATTATTACGTTTTGCTCACTAATCGATATGAAAATGGCACTCGAAAATTAAACGTGAAGCAGGAATGGTTAAAACAATAATTAAAAACATTATAACCGTTACAGCTGTCGGATGCCAAACAAAGTAAAAAATGGTTGTATTTCAATTGCGATGCTTGTATTAATGTATGATAAAGTTAAAAGGTTGGATGGTTTCATTTGCTGACACCTTCAGATTAATTTTGCTAGACATGATGAACTTAACAAGACACATATCGCTGTTATGTAATTGAGGTAGTGACATGGTTAAATATTTGTGATTATTAAATTTAACTCGTGTAGAAAGTGTTATTGTATTGTGAGATTATGGTGAAGTCAGAACTGAATGATTCCCAAAGAGGTTCTTATCCATATTCGTCTTCAATTCCATAGTTCCTACCAATAGAAATGAAATCATCTTTTCGAAAATTAGTTTAAATTTTTAATTATTTTATTGAAATGCCTATTTACCTCCATTCGTTATTTGATATCCAACTTTAAAACTTTCTTTCATTATTTTTGCGTAAATGTTTGCTTCTTGGATGCCGAACCAGTAACGTCATTTCTATATTTTTATACATATAATGTTTTAGAAAATAATAATCGTGTATTTCATACAAATGTACGATACGTATTAGTTAACATCACATTTACCAAAGAACCCAACATGGATATAAAACGAGCAGGATAAATCTGATTGTTTTGTCAGATCGAAATAATTTTTTATGATAAATACACACGATATGAGTCAGAAATGTTAGCTGGTAAAAAAGGAATTTAGATGAATGTTTTAGAATGACAGTCTTACCACTGCGTGTTTATTCTTGTCCTGTGTAAAAAATATGGTACATCAGCCCTGAGTTCACTAAAACAGTTTGGTAGCTCACGTTTGCCATTACACCACTCATTTAAAAGACACGTTATAGAAGCTGTTATTTGATTAGTGGAATTTCAACCGTGAGCTGCCTTAAAACTTCATGGAACGCACGACTTGTGTTATTTCAATCTTCAATTTTGTTAGACATAATGACAATGTAAAAATCGTAATAGCAGATTAAACATTAGGTCTAAAAGATAGAAGTTTTGGGCTTTGTCTGATAGTTTTGCATATCCCCTACCCGACCATTTCCTTTTATTTCTTGTTCCTCTAATCGAATAATTGCTAAATCGACTTGATGGTGTATCTTCACCTTCTTCTTTTTGTTTGTATCTCAAAACAAATTTTGAAGGCCATTATGTTGCACTGTACTGGTTATATTTTCTTTCTGTTTCTAGATGTTAGATATTTTCAATTGAGGTTACCAAATATTGCTTCTTTTCTATCTTAAATACCTTAACGATTGATGACGCAATTATTAGTTTTAATCTTTTTTTTATAAAGGTGTAATTGATTTTAACTTTCAAATATTTCAAATACAATACTTTGACTGATGTTCGTGTTTCGTATCCATGCATTCTCAAAGTTTAGAAGCATGACTAACTACTATTTCCGATACGTCAGGGCTTGCTTACGGATATCTGAATATCGAGTTTCAGGTTTGACAGGTTTTGATGTCGGTTATTGTATTAGCCGCTAGTAAACATTCCAGCCATTTCTGCATTCACTCACCATCCACGCATCATAACCGGCGACGATTATTTATAATTGACTTGTCCAACTCAAATAACTATCCTTAGTAAGATCAGGGACGTAGATAAGAGGGATAAGTAACTAAATTATATTTATATACTAAAATATCACCCGTGCCGACATTTGTAGCAAGTAAAACACAACAACTATTCAAGATATGAAAATAAAAAAACTATTTTCTCGAAATTTTAACATTCTTCTATTGCAGTAGATAAAAGTATTTTAATATATTTCGGGTTTAAATAATATGTTATCCGTGTGAAAAATGTCAGTCTATTAGTTTTTAGAAAACAATAATATCATTCAGGAATCCCGATATCGGTGTCTTTTAAAACAGTCATTGTTCAAAATACAAAGAAATTCTAGTTATTCATTCTATCTCTAACTTAAGTCGAAATGTTAAGCTTTCAGAATATGTATTTTTTGTTTATGTGCCAAATGTGACTTCAAAGTTTTAATTGCTACAAAATGTGAACATTTGGACAAATTCATTTGTATGTGTGATATTTAAACCAGATAACAGGTGTTCAGGTGGAGTTGCCTATCCCTCTTATCTACGTCCCTGGTAAGATCCACCCTGGCGTTTCAATTACTTGGTACAAAATATAATTCCCACAACTACAATAGTTATCACCTTTGTCGGCCATTTTGATAGGCAAATTTACTATATGTTGAATAGAGAAATATCAATATAATTAAATTAAACGATTGCATGTTTAATCAAGAAAAGGATATAATCAGATCATACAAAGGCATCAATGACATATGGTTGTCAAACTAAAATTGCTTGGTGTTTTCTTAATGATCACATTTTTAAAACAAATATTCTCTATTTATTCTCATTATATTTGCCTAACGAAATGGAAGTCAAGGGAGGTAATTAATGTAGAAGTGGGAACTATGTTTAGCTCGATAAACATCCTGTATTCGTCTAAGATTAATTAATTCATACCTTTTTGTTTGGTCCGGATGAGGTATTTTCTAGTGTGATAAATTTACCCTCTGGGTTGACCTCACAAATTGCAATTGGCCCGCTGGACGTCTTTTTGTATGTGGTTTTTGCAACTTCCTCCCTCGCCATCTGCATGCTGACCTTCGAGTCTTTAAGACAAAATGAAAGAACACGTTTCTTGATTTGTTTCATTAAGAACATTAACCACATGAAAGATAAATTAATATTATAGTGAATTGGAAACTTCCTACAGAAATACACATTCAAAAGACTCTGGGAATTATATTGTAGAAGGAATGAGAATACATGTCTTGTTTGATTTGATATATGATAAACAAAAACATTTTAGAAAACAGATATAAGCAACTTCGATGTTTCTTTAAACATCACACGTGTGAATTGAATACTATTAGTATTTACACAATCAAAACAGGAATGGGTATCACGTATCCCGTATTTTCTTTTAAAGTGGCATTTCTATCCAGAGGGAAAAAATTCATGTAAAAAAAGCTCAAATCTATTTTTCTAAAAAAAAGAAGCTGAATGGGTTTGGGATTAACCAAAAACATGTTACACAAGAGCACACACTCACGAATTATACTTTTCTCCAAGATTTCAGGGTTTTAAAAACGGACCCGTTCATGTACATCATGTCAGTTAGAATCGTAAACACAACTATATCAGACCTATGTAAAAGTTGGGTGTCATATACAAACCGTGGCGAGATAAAATGTACATAACTGTTATAAAAACACACTCAGTTCAATGAGGCATATACAGTGTATACACAATCAGTATGTTATGTTTATATGTGCTTTTAAAAGTACATACCTGAAATCATCTATATCCCATAAACAGCACAATTGTATAATACTTTAACATTAGATAAACACTTAGTGTGTATCTGTGCTTCATCAATGAACTGAGTTATTTTTATAACAGTTGACTTGTGTATATTCATCCCCCAAATGTTTGTATTGGACACCAACCTTTAAAGAAATATAATTTAGTTGTGATTCGCTCCATTTATTTCTTGCAATTCCTTAATCGGTACCTACCGAGCTAGGAAAAACTTTTTTATTTAAATAATTAAAATATGAAAGCGTTCACATAATACTCTAATTAGAATCAAGCATCACCTCATAAAGGTTTATAAGTGAAAACAATTGTTATTTTACTTATTTATTTAATGAGTTTCTATAGAAATCAACTTTAATGCAATCTATTTTGTAAACATTATATGCTAACTATCAAAATTACGTTATTATTATGAGGCAGTACAATATTAATTATATACATCGCCTTGCACATTAATTCAATTAATAATATTCAAATAACGCAATATATTTGATCAAAAGTGTCGTGCAACACTGATAAAGAACTGCTTATTGATGGTTTTATTTCTAATATGACAAATGCAAATGTTCCGTGCCAAATGTGAGATATTATTATATTTGTATAATTTTATTTGCCACTTACATCATGGGTTGAAGTGAGGCCGTGGCCATCCCCCTTTCAACCTACACTATTTTGTGTTAGTAATTCATTATTATATAATAAATATATATATGTAATCAAATTATACAAAAATGTAAAGAGGAAATGAACAAAAAAATGTAAAAAGATAGAGAGAGAGAGAGAGAGAGAGAGAGAGAGAGAGAGAGAGAGAGAGAGAGAGAGAGAGATAGAGAGATAGAGATAGAGAGAGAGAGAGAGAGAGAGAGAGAGAGAGAGAGAGAAAGAGAGAGAGAGAGAGAGAGAGAGAGAGAGAGACAGAGAGAGAGAGAGAGAGAGAGACAGAGAGACAGAGACAGATACAGAGACAGAGAGACAGAGACAGAGAGAGACATAGAGAGAGAGACAGACAGACATACAGAGACAGAGACAGAGAGACAGACAGACAGACAGACAGACAGACAGACGGATATATCTTTTGAAATTTAACAACATCGTATCTAATTTATAATCAGAATTACATGTACCGCTTTAGCGCTATTTATTTGTATTATTGGGTCTATTTCTGTTACCATTGATATTATTTTGTGTTAGTAATTCATTATTATATCATAAATATATCTATGTAATCAAATTATACAAAATTTGTTTTATCGAAATTACATTTTAATCCTGATATAATAGAGAATGTATAACTTTTAAAACACTTTTCAATGAATTTTCTGTCCCGTCTAAGAGCAAAGTGGTGTCATCAGCAAATTGACTAATGAGATATTCCGTTTCCTTTATTTGTATACCTTTAATGACTTTGCATTGTTTTATTCTGATACTTAAAATTTCCGAACACAGGATGAAGATATAAGCCGAAACGGGGTCCCCTTGGCGACAGCCCCTTTTAACAGTAAAGAATTCCGTCAGAAAGCCATTTAACTGAACGCTTACCTGCGTATTCTATAAAAATGATTGTATCCACTTTTTGAACATAGGACCAAATTTAAAGTTATCAAGAGTGTTTGAGATAAAATCAAAAGAAACAGAATCGAAGGAGTGGTAAACGTGCGGTGCTCAAGGAAAGCCAACCTTACAGTTCGTATTACACCTGGGGAAATAGACCCGCCAGTGCATTCGTTCTAAGCATCGAAACGAACAATGCTTACAGAAGTGTCTTGAAACATTCTATTTCTGATTAGCGAACAGTGCATGTCCGATCGGACTGCGTGGATATGTTGGCTGATCTAGATCTACACTGGTCGCAAACGCATTATGGTTGATGTTCTCAAGGCAGCGCGCAAATCGAGGGCTTGGCATGAAACGGTTGTAACTAAAAAAAAATATTTTTTTACCAAGGTTAATCACCTCGCCATAAAGTTTTTATAAAGTTTCGGTTTGAAACTTCTTACGGTCAGGGTCATAGGTCACATATACTATGGTGCTATTTTTGCTTGATACAAAACGAACTCTATAGGCAATTCGGGGCTACTCGGTCTTCCGATTTTCCGAATTCAGACTGTATATCAAATGTTTACATCATTGAACATGTATCGAAGATTCTGTTTAGACGACAATGTCACTAAGCGCATTCAACTTTCAAGCTTTTCATTAACCACGTTAAAAATGGCGGATTCTTGACCTCTGGCCCGTATCGACTCGATTAAATTTTTCGATCTAGTAGATCCAATATGCGTTCGTTGGTAACAAAATACAGGAAACACCCGTCATTTTATCATTTATATATCTGTTCAATGGATTTATTGCGTTAAACTGTCCATAACTGCTGAAAGTCAACGACCGTCAGGTAAGCTGGTGCTAGCGTGATTCATTCAAAACTGTTGATCATGGCACATTTGTCACAAATCGTGGTCACTCAGTTTATTCTTAGGCAAATTTGTCACATTATATGTTTATTGCTGGGCCCAATGGGAGTCATGTTGTTTTGTTTAATCTTTGTGTCACGAAACCATACTTGTGCGAAACATGATCATTATTTACAATGTTCCCGTTACATTAGAGTTGCCGTTCGTGTTAAACATGCTTGTAAAGACAACCAAAATGTGCAGACTCGGAGTGTTTTTCCGAGCTATCATGTAAGTTTGAGCTGCATCCTCACAAGTATGATTATATAAATAGTGTTCATAAGCACCTCGCAACATTCTTCCCATGTCAGACATGTCCAATGCTTCTTAATGCTTAAAATGAATCAAGGATTCCGTTTCGTACCCAATGTTTTACGCACTTGAAGTCAAGTCTGAAGTTGTGAACAGTATGTTTCGTCTTTCGTTCATTTGCTTCTCTGATAAGTAGAACCACTGAAGATATTCTCTGTTCATATATGTTGTAATCTTGCGTCGCCTTGAGGAAGACATTATAGTGATGGTTTAGATTTTGTTATTGTTACTTTTTTATGGATAAAGATAAAATTTCTTTATATTTAGTAGTTAATACCAATTTTTATTCATTTAACCGATGGATCAGCTTATCAATTATAAGTAATCAATTGGTGGGTCCATCCGTGTGAATGTGTAGAATCTAATGAACCTTGGCAGATCTGTAGAAAAGACAATTCCATATCCAAGTTGCCCATTTGTACTGGTTTGAACCAATGAACAGTCATTATGACAAGTAGCAAATTTTACCTGACACCGTACAGTTACACTTTGGCTTTATGGCATTGCTACCTCTTGTACTGGCTATGTCTCTTAACTGTGTCATTGTTTGGTGTGTATTTAAATGTTTTAGTTTTTTACACCGCCTTCAACAATTCTCTAGTTATCTGATGGCGTGTACCGGGTAAGTTACCAGCCAGTCAGTTGTAATGCTAACCCCGCAACCCTGAGCATCAAGAATGGCAGTCACAACTACCATTTTTTAAGGTTTTGGCTTGACCCGACTGGGGATCGGACTCGCGACCTCCCGCATCCCAGTCCAAATAAATGTGGGACTACCCGCACCAAAGGCAGACGTTCTACCAAAACACTGCCGATGCCGTCCACTGTGTTATAGGCACACTGGTGAAAAAAGTTTCTTCTCAATCAGAATTTACTTAACTCTGTTGCTACCTTCAATTACGACAAGATTTTATGGATTCATATAGGTTAAAGTTTAAACATATAATGTTAGTACATGTCCACTACACAGTCAATACAATCAAGGATTTTGCAAGCTTGAATGTACATGCTGGTTTCTAATCAGATGTAAACAATTTTTGTTTTTAATGTGTGCAACTAAACGTGTTCTTTCAGATTGAAATTGCAGGGGTTCGGGGGCGCAGCCCCTGATGTTGTTTTCAGTTGATAAAAAGTTTAGGATGCGTCTGGCAACATGAAATGAAATATTTTAACATTCATTCAAAGGGGCTGATGCTGACCAATGTGTGGCAAATTATCTTCATTCTATATAGGTTTTAACAATTATAGAGATGTTCCTTATATTTTAGTAGACATTTTCAAAGTCTTCTACTGCGGATATGTCATATGAGGGAAAGCTTCAAAGCATTAAATTAATGATGTCTGTTTAAATTATTCTTTGATAAATTGGCAGTTAAACTAGATTAGCATGAAATTATAACCTTCAATTGTGAAAAGATTTTATTGATTCATATAAGTGAAATGTACTGTGCATGTCCACTCAAAAGATTTGCATTCTTGAATATGGTTATCTTTACTGACAGGCATAAAAACATTGTTTATATATTATGTTGCCACAAAGTGTATTCAGTTTGACCTAGTCACCTATTGTTCTTTGTTACAAAGTTTTTCTTTTTTTTGTCTTTGCACAGTATAATTGAATTAATGATGAAGCAGGAGTTTAGGGGTGTAGCCCCAAATTAGATTGGAATATCAGTTTAAATAAAATATATTAACCTAAATCCATTCTCACATAAAATAAATATGCAACAGACCATTTTGAAAACATCTAAGCAAAACAAATGGGAAATCTCTTTAAATGAAAGTAAAATTATTGATAAGAGTTGAAATAATTGCTCAATATGATTTACCCTTTCCGTCATACGACAATTCTGCAGCAGATGACTTTGAACGTATTTTGTCAAAAGATAGAAAATCTCTATAATTGAATGGACAACCTATGACTTAAAGAGGAAAACATTGTGGCAAAAGGTGAAATTGCTCATTTTGAGCAATTTCTTCTTTTGTCACTGTATTCAAAAAGCCGTCCATGATAATGAGGGAAAGGGTTAAACTTAAGTTGTTTGTTTCTTCCAAACTAGGGTCTAAAGCTTGTTCTGAACTTTCTTTCCATCCTCATATCCCTTTCCCAAAGACAGCATTAAAAATAGCTAGGCCAAAATATGATGAACTATTCACTATGAGCGTTATCTCCCTTTGCCACAGTGATTTTTTTTTTTTTTTATTTCAATCCTTGGAAAACATGGCTTATTCTACTGGTAAATGCATTTGAACAACTTCTTATACTCATGTTTTACATAGCAAATACATGAGATGATATAAGGTTGCATAAGTCTAATCAGTAATAAGAATATTATAGTGTTGTAAGATAACAATTCAATGTTAGAAAAGCATAATTTGTTAGGTTTTTATACGCCCGTTTTTTAACGGAACGTATTATAGTTTTACCTGAGGCGTACAGGCGGACGGCACCAGTATTTTGTCAGCTCAATAACTTAAGAAGCCTTTGTCCAATCATCATCAAATTTGGTCAGAATGTGTATTAGTATAATATCTCGTACACGTTTGATAACTAGCTATATCGAGAGTTATCGCCCTTTTAATATAGAAATTACCTAAAATTGGTCTTGTCAGCTCAATAACTTAAGAAGCCTTTGGTTAATCATCACCAAATTTGATCAGAATGTGTATTGGCATAATATTTCAAACAAGTTCGATAACTAGCCATATTGCTTTGGTCAATCGAGAGTTATCGCTCTTTAATTATAGAAATTACCTTAAATTTGTCTTGTCAGCTCAATAACTTTAGAAGCCTTTGACCAATCAACACCAAATTTTGTCAGAATGTGTATTGGCATAATATCTCGGACAAATTTGATAACTAGCCATATCGCTTCAGTCAATCTAGAGTTATCACCATTTTATTATAGAAATTACCTAAAATTGTTCTTTTCAGCTAAATAACTTGTGAAGCCTTTATCCGATCATCACCAAATTTAGACAATATGTTGATGGGCAGAATATCTTGGTCAGGTTCAATAACTTACCATGTTATCTTAGTCACTACAAACTTATGTCCCTCGGAATGGCCAAAAATGTACTAACAGTGTTCGCTCTCTAAATTTGCCTGACGTACAACCAATTATCACTAAACTTGGTCTAAAAAAAACAGGACAGTCGTATTTTGTGACATTTGGGGCTCTTGTTCAAATTACAATTAAACTATCACAAGCTCTGATTGATTAGGAATTCCTTTTTTTGGTAAAGAACATGAGGCATTTACTAAATGTGACTTTCTTTGAGGACAATTTTATCGTAAATTAAATGTGTTTAGCTACATTTTGAGACCTTATAGTTTTAACTGGTAAAACACCTGGTCTAGCCAGGAGTTCTGAGTTCAAATCTCAGTAGGGGAAAAATTACACTGTAGCTAAATACATACAATTTAATCAATATCAGCACAGCTTTTGTGATAATCCTCAATCCATCATGCAATATCCACCAGCAACTATTTATTTAAACAATGACTGCTTTTAAAGTACTTGACCAATTTTAACTGAACTGCACAGAAATATTGATTTGGTGTCCTCTTTCAAAATGTTCAAAGGAATAAATTCTGTGTTGAATTCTGGAAACTACCCCATCAGAAAAGAAGTAAAGTGACACAATGTTTAGGTATTCTGGTATTTCTGTATAACTTGGCAGGAAAGTTCCTTATGTAACCCTAAAAATATTCAAATCATATTGATTGGTTGAAAAATAGTATCCGCATGTGGCATGGGAAAAGGAAGTTGCAGGTATAATTTCAAAGTTATAACACTGTTGCATTAATTTTCCCTATGTGACCATCCATACACTTATTCAAGTCATATTCATTAAAAAAAAAAAAGGTTGCTTGGCATTATCAGAGTGTAGGGTCTTGTTTCAAGATAATTTGGCTAAAAAAAAATTATGTTGCCCTTTCCAGAGTGTTGCCCTTTCCAGAGTGGTTTAAGATCAATGCTGCCAAAAAGTATCAGAAAGGGAGTAAAATAACAATTTTCCTCTTAAATTGCATGTCTTATGTCAAGATAGTTTGGCAAAAAAAAAATCTTTAATTAACCCTCTACATAAATTGTTCAAGGGATATTGATTAGTTCAAAGCAATGCTGAAATGTGGCATCAGAAAAATGGTAAAATGACAAATCTAAACGTATTTCCTCTGCAACTGCTTGTCTGATTTCAAGTTCAGTTGCCAGAAATGTTTTTGTTTTTTTTCAAAATGTTGATGCATTTATCCAAAGACATATAAACATATTTTATATGTTAATTCATGCATTTATTATGGCTATCAGGATATTCCCTCAAACTTCATGGCCATAATATGTTCTATACTCTTTAAAAGCTCTTGGGGAAATGTTCAATATTCACTGGTAAAAGTAGTCTTTGACATTCGGGAAGTAAGTTGACTCACTCGGCTTGAACTTGAGCTCTCTACCCCTGGGTGACAACTCTATCCATTATCAATTGAGTAAATAATAAAAGCGTTAGTGCACAACAGCTTAGTACGTGATTAAATCTGTTGAGACTGAATGCACTTTCCGAAACTTTCTGAGGCTTTGCCTTAATTCATATTAAGCGTTAAATCGTTTTTTTGGGGGTTAACAATGGAAATTGATATGCCATTGCTCGTTCTGAGCAATGACACTTAAATTTTCGTTGTTTACAAAGGGGTTTACAAAGAGGTTGCGATCAGGTGCATAGATAAGGTGTAATACAATTCGTTCACCCAACTTTTCTCCATTAACCCCCATTTCCACTTGCAGACTCAATGTTATGATCGATATCAGACGACTTTTGAAGTGGCAAAAGGAGAAGTTGTGCATCATGAGCAATATCTTCTTTTGTCACAATGTTTTCTCCTACATTCAAATATTATTAACTAAACCTTTATTATTAGACAATTATTTATATGATTGCTTAGATATTTCCACAATTGTAAGCTGTAAATGTTTTGTAAGTGGGAAAGGGTTAAACCATAAGGAAATTCTACTATATGGTACACAAAATAACAACGACGATTAATTTGAGTAATCACTCCCTTCTGACCGTCTTAAACTGTTTGTCCACTTTTATTCACAGATGAGCTTATTCAATATACTGAGTATTTTAAAAGCTTATACAAATGTATACATTGTGTGTGTTGCATTTATTTATACTGAATGTGTTTTAGTTACAAGTTAACACGTTTGATGTAATTTGAAAATACAAAGTGCCGAGAGGTTAGTAACAACGTTTACCAGTATTTCTTTGCTGGGAAGAGTTTTCTCCTATAATATTCAAATGATCATATACACATATATAGATAATTGGTCTTTCTCAAATATATTTTGATACATGTAATGACACCTATTAACGCAGATCTACCTAATTCTAGGAAGTGTTATATATACAAATGTGCTGATCAATGTCAGATGTATTTTACGACTTGTTCACCAATCACAAGTATTCTAGCATTCACTGAAATAATTTTCAATCAGGACAATACAATACGTATGACTAATGGTAATACATTCCGATAATTTAATTTGGTTTCTGACTACTTATATCGTAATGCAAGCACCACTACTTATACACCAAATATCTATGCAAGCAGTTTTCTTTTCTGGATTATTTTGTGTAATACATGGTAATAACCTGCGTTCATACAATGAACATATATTTAACAATATGCAAAATCCAACATTATAAAGGCCAATTCATTGTTAAAGATATACCAGCATTGAATTGACCTAAGGTGTGATTACTTTCATTGATACATATATCTGTAATAGTGTCATGTTAGATAAGATACGCACCACCTCTACTTTCGTTGCCGGTTACAAAATCTGATTGCATTTCGCCTCCATGTCTTTGTGTATTGACAACCGGCTCCACGACTTTCTTTAGATCATCTCTATATGGTTAACAAATGAAAAAAATAACAGAAATAAAATATGACAAACAAACGAAACACCAAACAAAACAAAACATAAATAGCATACATCATGCTATAACACAAAGAACTGAAAATAAAAAGAAGCAAATCAGAGCATCTAAAGTAAAATTGATTACTTAATGAGATATCTGCATTAGGGCATTCCTTTAAATACCAAGGTTGTTGTATTGCTGTGGTATAACCATACAGATTTTGTACTCAGTAGAAATGTACAAATCTAATCGGTATCTATCTACATATAGTTTGATACAGAACTGAAGGATTTAAGAAAATACCACAGTTCGTTTAATTAATAAGTCAGTCAGTCTTTCATTTTAATAGCCTATTCAAATCTTCGCACAGGGCACATGGCCTTCTATCGAAAGTGCAAATTAACCTGAAAACAATATTAGTGTATATGTTAGTAATTTTGAGAAGTTATTTGAGTAATATAATGTGTATGGTCTTGTTTTCCATAGCCATTATAACTAGTTGTATTGAAACCATTGTAAAACCTTTCTCGATCGACTTTAATGTTTCAATGTACATCATGAACCATTTAAAGATTCTTTTAAACAAAAAAAAGAACAGAAAATCTAGAAAATGGGAAGTATAACTGCATACTTTTGAATCTTGAGGAAATCGATATTAATTCCTTAAACAGCAATAAGTTTGCTGCAAGACATGAACGTATAATCATCGCAAGATAGGTTTTACATCAAATGCAATTCATAACAGTATGATCACAGCTGAAACCTGTAATTTAATGTTTTTCCAACAGGGAAGAATACCCTCTACCTTGTGGGAAGTATACGTACACCAATCTAAGTAGATATACAGTGACTTATGTCTCCTTACTCATGGATGCAAAAAAATCCAATCCATGTGTATCTAAAAACCACACTCTGTTGTGCAATCAACCATTATTCCAAAATCGGGGGTTCTAGCTAGCAGCATGAAAAATATCCGATCAAATGAGTAGTCACACATATATATATATATACATATGTTTTTTTTAAACTTCCTTCTATAATGGTGGATTTAGAAATGATATGTTTAACAGAATTTCTATTAATCAATGATATAATTATAATGCGAAACAGTGCACGTCTGTTCACATAAACATGACAACATAACATTTGTTGTGAAAAGTAATTAATAAATTTGCAGACATTCCTGTTTCATAACATGAGATTATTCACTGTATATCAGGATCCGTATTCATCATTTTCTTTTAAAACCATTCGACAATTGAATTTAAGAAAGTTAAAATTAGAAGGCAATGAAATTGAAACAGGTTATTCCATGCATATATCCCAATGATTGTAGTCAATAGTTTGACAGAAAAAAACAAAAAGACAATGACAATGACAATTGTTATCAAAGCTTTACCAATTATATCACAGGGTTCATCGCATCGTACTTGTTAGCAAGTTGTCAATAGTGTCGACAGAGAGCCAGTCTAATCTTACTAATCAGACGTTTTACATGTTTGTAAATTATGACTTTGAATGGTTCTAAGCGTGATGTATACGGTCGTTTTTAAGTGGGTATATATTTTCTTTGAACTACTATACTATATCTGGACTAACTCGGAAATGAGGGTTAGAAGCCCCGTTAAAGATGTTACGATGGTGCTGAGATACATTGTTTAGTGTAAGTGACATTTGTAACGCACCTCAACGAATCCGTACTGAAAGAACATTAAATATTGATCTATGTATACTTTTGCATGCGAATTCGTGGTCCCATTACAATTCGCTGTAATTTCCATGTTCAGATATCCTTTAACAAAAAGCAAAATAATAGTAATAAAAACAATGGATAGAAAGGAAATCGCAGACACAAAACAACTTCAAAAATAACTACAAAAGCAAATAGTTTGAAATGATATATGTTGTAAAATACTAATGGTAAGGGTTTTTATATAAACTATTAATAATGAAATTTGCGAAGATGGCGGCACAATGCAGGTGATGTAATTCATAAATAATATTTTGCAAAATTTACTAGGACTTTCAAAAAGAAATATTTTTCAAAAAGTTTACTAGAACTTTCAAAATTGTATTTGCTGTCTAAAGTTTAATTGGACACTACGTATTGTATTAAGTTTTTTAACTGTGACATGTGAGATACGAGGTATAGATACATATATATTCAAAAAGAAAAATGATTTTGAAAGTGCATTTGATACTTAAATACGCCTTAAATACGTAAATTTGTTTTCGTTACATTAGACATTCAAAATATCTCTTTCAGTTTAAAAAGTTTTGCGAAAAAGTGTCACTCTGCCTTGCACTCAGGCGATACCAGAAAATGATAAAGGTAATTTATCACACGGTAATTCGGATTAAAATATTTAGAGCTAATCAAACGTTTTATCCCACTACGAAGGACAGCATTTAGTTAATATTTATAAAACATATATACTAGTATAAATAATGATAAAGGCGACAACAATCATACATGCTTGGACAACATCAATCTCTTTATTTCATTTCAAATCAAATACAAAATAAAATCAAAGAAGAATAGCAAAAAATTCCCGAAGCATTCATTGATTGTTTTTAAAACGAGCAACGGAAATATAACGAGTGTTTACAACATCAAATATGCAGAAAATGAGATATACTGCTGGCGTACATCACAACATCACAACAATCAGCTAACAATGGACCACACAAATATTCACTGTCCATTAATCTGAAGACTTTCTATTCTTTCTTGGATAACAGCTTCTTGTTTAGGTGGTTGTTCTAAGGTGTTTCTGTCATGTTTGTGTCGTTTGCCTGGTTGTCTTTGGTCTGTTCTTGTTGTTTTTCTTCAGTAGTTGGTGATGACTTGACATCGTTTTCTGACCCAGCTTTAACGTCATCGTCTTTGATGTCACCATTGGTTAAAAGTCCATTTTCAGCAATAAATGATTGAGTCATTAGATCATTTTTCTTTATTCGTAAATCTCTCTTCAGTAATTGGATCATCCGTATCACTCACAACCTCATTGGAAGCGTCAGATGTAATACGAACTTCTGATTCACTTTTTTCAATTGTACTCTCAACACTTTTTGTGCTACTTGATATTGACTCTACACTCTGTACATCGACGATGTTTAACATTGTTTGGGTTTCTTCAATTTTTGAACTCTCGACACTTTTCACTTTTACTTGAATTAAAGGGTCTGCTTGGTTCGAAGCGCTTTTTATTGCTTTGTCTTCCTCGTCCTCTGGTGTTTTATCGTCTTCAATCGGTTTTGAGCATTTTGATACCGGTAACGAATCTGGAATAACGGGCTTTTATGTCTTTCGTGCTTCCAAAGCAGAAACTTCTTTTGGTGCGATTTGTTTTGCATCTGGGAACGTTTCTGGTAGTTCTTTTGTTGGTGACATTTTTATCCGCGCCGTTTCTTGTGGAGACTTTTCGATAATATATGACTGCACATTACTTTCAAGGATCTTGTATTCTGTCTTTTCAATAGTTTCGCGTTTAATTTCAGTTTTTTTAGTGACAGAAATTTGTTCCGATACAGTTTCACTTTTCTCGCTTTCTGTGACTTCTTTCGTATATATTTTTGATTCGATTTTTGTTGCAGATGCAATTGAAGTAATTTCTGAAACGTCGTTCCTTAGAATAATTTCTGTTTCTTGTATACTTTGATCATTTATTTCATGTTCTGGTGATGTTGTAATGTCCTTATTTTCTTCGGCATCTTTACCCTTGCCTGTCGTAGGCGAGCCATCGTTCTCTGACCTAGAACTTTCTTCGTTATCCAACTCTGTCACCTTTGCCTCTGGTTCACTTATACTTGGGGGATTACTTTTTGATTGAGTGTCTCTGTCACTTAAAGCGTTATAAACTAGTTCCACGTTCTTAGTATCAACTGGAATTGTATCTGTTGAAATTGAACTTTTTGTGTCAATTTCTAAAGTTTTTGTTGCAGTTTGTTACTTTCCTTTTCTTCGACCTGTTCAACCTTTCTTGTTTTGCTTATCATCAAGTTCAACTCTTTTAATTTCAACAGAACTTGTTTCTGCTGAACTTGAACTTTTTGCCTCAATTTCTCAACTTTCTTGTAGAAATGTGTTACTTTCCTTTCCTTCGCCCTGTTCAACCTGTTTTGTTTCGTTTTGTTCAAATTCTAGTTCAACTTTCTTAGTATCGACTGGACTTGTTTCTACTAAAATTGAACTTTTGGTCTCAATTTCTAAAGTTTCCTCTGGTGATTTGTCACTTCCATTCCTTTCTATCTGTTCAATCTTTTTTGTTTCGTTTTATTTTTCAACTAGTTTAACTTTCATAGTATCGACTGGACTTATTTCTGCTGAAATTGGACTTTTTGTCTCGATTTCTAAAATGTCTTGAGATGATTTCTTACGTTCATCTATTTGTTCCATATATTCACTCAACGACACGACATTTGATCGAACGGTAGCTGTAGCAACCTCATAAATATTGCTTGCATTTGAGACATCAGTGTTATCCGAATATGTTTATTCACTTCCATTCCTTTCGATCTGTTCCATCTGTTTTGTTTCGTTTTGTTGTGCAACTAGTTCAACTTTCTTAGTATCGACTGGACTTATTTCAGCTGAAATTTAACTTTTTGTCTCGTTTTCTAAAATTTCTTGAGATGATTTCTTACTTTCATCTGTCTGTTCCATATATTCACTCAATGACACGACATTTGATTGAACGGTAGTTGTAGCCACCTCAGAAATATTGCTTGCATTTTAGACCTCAGTGTTATCCAAATTTGTTTTTTTTTATTTCTCTTTAGTGATCAGTTCATCCTGTTTACTTTCAGTATCTTGTGGGCTAGACTGATTCAGTATATTTTCATTAGATGTTGTGATATTTTCATTTTCTTTGGTATCAATGTTACCATCAGCCGCTTTAGGACTCGACTGAGATATAATGTCTTCACTATATTGTGAAGTCATTTCAATTGGCTTACTATCAATTTTACTTTCAACCTCTTCGGGATTTGTCTGACTTGTTATATCTTCACTAGACGTAGGAACGATTTTATCTTGTTCACTTACAGTGTTAGTGTCCCTTCCTTGTACACTCGGTTCATCTACCATCTGTTCACTGGATTTAGTAAGAACTTCATTTTTTTCACTTTCAATATTAGTTACTCCTTCATTTGGACTTGAATCATGTGTAATGCTTTCACTGGATTTTATATTACCATTTATAACATCATTCCCATTTATTTGTCCATTTTGAGATTCATGATCTTGGGTATCTTGTTTTTGATTAGATAGTGCACTTTCCTCTCTTGTAATGGCAGCAGGTTGTTCAATCATTTGCTTCTCGGGTGGTTTAGAAGCTAAACTCTGATTGTCCGATTCCTTAACTACTTCTTCAATTAAAGTAGATATCTTTTCAAAATGTTTACTCTCAACAGGACCTTTTTTCTCAGCTGAAATGCTTGTTTACACAGAAATGGTTTCTTGTTTGGGACTTTCCTCCTTAGTAACAACTGATTCTGAAATATGTGTCTCTTCTCCTGTATTTTCAATCACAACGTCTTCGCTTATTTTGTTGGTATCAATTTGAACGGGTGACATTGATCTTTGTTTCACTGTCGACTCAACAGATGTCGTTGTTACAGACACTATTCCTTCTTTAACGGGGCTTGGTTCTTTTACACTATTAGACTCAGATTTTGAATCTTTAGTAGTGTCGACCTCATTACTTGGTTTTATATTGTCCTTTTGTTCAACAGAGGAAGTAGCATTTGCGACAGTTTCATGTTCATTTGTAGCACCATTGAGCCCACTGTCAGTATCATGGTTCGCTTGGGTTTCAATTGTGTGTACTTGTTCCTTAACCGTAACAACATGTTCAAGAACAGGGGATTTTACAGTATCTACACGAGAAGCACTACCCGTACCATTACCTGTATTATCTATGACAACTACTTGATTAGAAACGTTATCAGATTCAGAGTTTTGTATATCTAAACCCATTTCACAAAGGGAAGGTTTTTAAGTTCCAAATCATCATCGTCGTCACCTTTTGCAGACGTTTCATTATCAGACATCGTGATTGAACTTGCAGCATCCGTATAAGGACTCGCCTCTCTCTGCTCAAGCTGATCACGCTGCTCACGTTGCTCATACTGCTTAGGTGGACGACTGACAACATGTTCAGTTTTAGCTTCGATTGTTTTTTCTACTTCTTTTTCTTTTGTGTTTGCTGGTTCGGCACGAGTAGATCTTGATTCAAATGCATCTCTGTACATTATTAGGCTTGCTATTGATCGCCAATCCACCCTGTTAACAGAATGGCTTATCTATCGCATGTAAGTTTTACTTTCTGACATAAAAGAACTACACAATGTCAGTATGCGTGATGAAGGATGAAACATGACTTGTCTAAAATACATAATAATGGCATCTTTGATAAATGAAAGTAGTCGTTTATGCAGACAATTGGATTAATAGCACTGATAATTAATGTAGTATTGCCGTTTAGCTGTCGCTTATTCTACATAGTGTGTATCTTAATTAATGGACCAGTTGCATCATACGTTTCTGGGGGTAACAAATTAAAGAAAAATAGATGAAGTTGTTTCAACGAAGTTTCTTTTACATATATGATAACAACTACAACATCTATACAGTATTAACATTAACCGTTTGATCATAACCATTCTCGGGAGGGTTCCCGTTTGTTTGTACAAGTAGATGGCGAACAGAGAAAATGAGCCGTCTCGCGAGAAAACCAACACTGTGGACTCTGCGTAAAGCATAGACCCGGATCAGCCATAGCATTCCACGCAGGCTTACCCGGATAGACAATTTTCGCTTCCTGTGGATTTACTGTTTCAGGAGTCATTACTCTAAAGCTCTATTCACCTGAGATGGAATATGTCGGCCCGGATCAGTCTGCGTGGACTACGCAGGCTGATATGGGTCGATACATTTCGCAGAGGCCATACTGTTGGTTTTCTCGCGGGACGGCTCAATTATCTTGATCTGACTGCGTGTAGGTTAAGGCTGATCTTTCCTTTTTACAAAAGTCCGAAGTCGGTTTTCGTGTGATGATGCCAATTTTTAGAACAACAGTAAACACGTTCTCAGCATTGCATATGGCTGAACTTGAAACTGAAATTACATAATGAAAATCGCTGGTCCGAACTTGATTCAAGCATTCCATTTGATGTTGCAGCTACTGGATCATGTCATAATCGGTTTGTTTCAATAAATATGATTTATTTTAAAATTTAAATTGCAGTATGTGTTTAACCAGATTCAAACTATGTTGGGTAAAAAATTGTCCGAAAATATTTTTTAAAATTAATACAGGCAACATCTTTCAAACCAAATTGAAAGCATGTCTATATTTACTTTTGCCAACAGCTCAAGGAACGTAGACCCTGGAAACGTGTTTTTATTTTTGTCTTTGAAAACCTCTTAATAAGGAATCAGAAACATATTAAATTCAGTAGTAACAGATTCTAACTAACCAAAAAGAAACGAGTTTGCAGATAATAAAATATTAATATGAGTCAAGATCATACGAGGTTTTTTACCCATTAATATTTTTAATGAGTACTCATTACAAGTTCTTTCTACGACAGTGAAAAAGTGTTTACAATAATAACATTGCTCTGAAATAAATTGAGACTGGTCCATGTAACATATGACACGACATTCATAAAGAAGTGCCCCTACTCTAAATTGCTGTCAGAATAAAATAGAAATGCGAGTTTATAAAAAAAAAAAAAAGATGACAACATTCGTGAACCATTAATAGAATCTTGTAGAAACTTTGCCAGGTCAATATAGGACAAAAATTCACGGAAAATATATAACATTTATATCACATTAAATGCAGCAAAATACCTAGATATATATGATTTTCTAATATCACGGTTAGTGTTTTTACTTTTAGTCTGACTTTGAAACGAAATACTTTAATGCTCAAAAGCATTGCATAATTGTAATAAGTTGCAGTAATTGTTAGAACGATCGAATAGATAATGTGATCGAGCAACTTGGTCGTTTTTGTTTCCCTTTTCCACACGAAGATACATTATGACATATCTGCAGTAGAACACTTGTGAAATCATAGCGACTTTCCGTATTTTGCCTCAATACTTTCCAAAGTCTCCTGCAGCAGTTATGTTATATGTGGAAAAAGCGTAATATGTTAGTCCACTCATTTGTTTACAACCATAGCTAATATATTTTTAACCTAGTTAGACTGTTCATCAATCTTGGTATTTTGTTATCGTAAAGGCACATTATCGGCTATCTGAAAATGAAAACCCTTATATCACGTTAAGTAAAATTAGCAAATTGATCAATAACGCATGGAAGTTAGTCATGATATATCTCAGTATCGTATCCTTAAAGGTATTGTATTCAGATTTCAGCGTTAAGATAGTTAAACAACCTCTAATGTCCTGTTAATCAATCTTGACCTATATTGATTGGATTTCGATGTGTTCAGGCTTAAAAGTGTGTTATGCATGTTGAGGATTCATCCGCGAATTCCAATGACCCAGATTCAAATGCACGGGTATATGCCTGGTTTATGCACACACTAATTCATCTTTCCATAATTTTTCATCTAAATATAAATGTATTTAGATTATAGTTCTCAGTAAGCCTTCAAAGTTTTCTCTGAAACGTTTTGTAAATGGCTGACACAATGAAAATTATCCAGAAGGCAGAGTTTAAAGATTAAAAGGTTTTGAATCATCCTCACTTTCTTTCTAAGGTATTGAACCATGGTCTGTATCCAACCAATTGTTGGCAAAAGGGCTTAGATAGAATTACAATGATTCTTTAAGAATATGATCGTTTGACTACCCTCGAGCTTATTTAAACTAATACCAATATATTACAATGTGTTAACCTTAGCCTTGCACATATATAGAAGAAGCAATGAACATATGCTGGGTAAATATTTCTGGGTGAACTGTCTGGTAAACAGCCAATCATTGACATGCATCGCCCATTTCTTTATCAGCAGTTAATGGTGCAACGGGTTGGATGTCGCGAGCTATCTTTTCGATTTCTCCCCTTTCTGACCAACCAATGATGTACATGCACTATACGAGCGTGAATAGACGTTTTCAGTTGTCAGTTGACACTTGAACATACCAAACAATCTTACTCTAAAGACTACGATAATTGTATCATGATGTTATGTTCAATGTCATTAGAACTTTACGAATATGGCAATAACAAAGACTGGGTCTCTGTATTTTTGTAAAGTTCCTTCTCATTTGGTTAAGTGTTTAATACATTGAGAGATTCAATGGTGTTCTAAAATAATAATTTATGGGACTATAAAAGAAGTGTTATACGTTGTAATATCGCTGCATCAAACGAGAAGCTTAATTGAATACATTATGTCATAAGCAATTGTTAGATCCTAGCAATATCGGTTTATGACATAATATTAATTGTATTCAGACTATGTATCCCATGCGCTCATGGGAAGGTATATTTCGAATCGCCCTTGGTAAACGAGGATGCAGGCTGTGATGAGTATCAAGAAATTAAAATATGGCCGATATCCTCACAAAGGGGATCATTGGTAACAATTCTATGAGCCGCACCTGACGGTTCTTGGTATTATTGAATCTCCGTAACGGACCCACACCAGTATCAACCATGGTACTACAATGTTGGTTCAAACCAGAAATTACATCTGGATCTATACTACACACAGGCAGACAGTACAGACTCTAGTGAGCCTGCATATGCACAGGCTCACCCGACGAGTCCTCACTCTGTATTAATTTTGATTCCAAATCGCCAGCTTCTAATCTTTATCCTTTGCAGACATATCCGATTCGGGTACGTCCTTAGGATTTTCTTTTTCAGGTGTTTTATCATCAATGATGCCAAAACCTAATTTTTTTTATGTTTAACCGACCTGTCCTCTCCTCCTCCTCCTCTTCCTCCTCCTCCTCCTCCTCCTCCTCCTCCTCCTCCTCCTCCTCCTCCTCCTCCTCCTCCTCCTCCTCCTCCTCCTCCTCCTACTCCTCCTCTTCCTCCTCCTCCTCCGTCTTCTCCTTCCAATAGTGTTCGGTAAGTAGCGATTTCATGCTCCAGTGATAGGTTGGCGTCCCTTATGGATTGGAGTTCGGTTAGGCTTCCTTTCATTTTGTTGTTCTCGACCTTCAGCTGTTTGATTTCTGTCTCTCTGGATTTGAATTCTATCGATGAGTCATGGTATTGTTTCGTCAGTTGGGCATTCTGAAGAAAGGCAAAATAGTTTTTAGAAATGCAAGTGTTCTTTTTTTTATGCCACTGTATTATTTTCCATTTTAGAGAAAGGAAACAAGTTTCATTCTGCTGAACTTAACGCGTTATGAGGGGACATTGAATGACCCTCGAACTCTATCTTTTTATATTTCTGTGACACGTAAACCTTACCCAGACTTTTGTGTAAAGAGATATCCAGAGCTCTAGATAAGGGGCGTTTTGCATGTTCTAAAATCCTTATTTGACCCTGAAACCCTAGGTTGTGTGTACTCAAAATAATCGTATCAGTGAGACGATTCTTTTGAGTGGCCACATCATGGGGATTAGTTGGATAATAAGAGTGATATTGTGGGGAATAGAGCTGACTACCCCTCTTTATCTGGACATCTGCCAATGAAACAGTCACATGACGTGTTTATGATTGATCCAGGAAAATCTATTTTAACGTAATTATTACACGTAAGATGGATCAAGTTTAACCTGAATTTCCTGAAACCGTTTAAGACTCATTGGCGAATAGTGTAGAGCCTGATCTAACTGCGTGGATACACAGGATGTTCTGGATAGACACTGGTCGCAAATGACTTCCGGTTGGCTTAGTTTATAAATAAGAAGGTTAGAGTGAAACAAAACCAAATATCTCAATTATTTCTGAATGTAGACGCGTTTTGACGCATCGAGACGCATATGTAGCAGCCGACTCACCAACACAATGTCACAAAAGGCACAATTGCCCACGATGTTTTCAATATTTTATCATATGTAGATTTTTCCATATTTTTGCTAATTCTTCTCAAAGTCGACGTATAAGGAATCAAGAGGTTAATCAACGCATGTCTTACTGTAGCCTCCAGGTCAGCGAGATTTACCCTTAAGTCTGACATCTGTTTCTTCATTTTCTTGTTCTCTTCTCGGACGCGGGTAACCTCTATATTCTGATTAGTAACGCAAGTGATGTACTCTTGGATCTGTAGGATGGATAAACAATAAAACGACATATTAAGTAACATTAAATTTTTCATGATTAAATGTCGCATTCGTTCATGTTGCGAAACGTAATATCCACGTAAACTTGCTCAATACAACATTTAAGTTGAGTTCATGATAATACATGCAAAAGATCACTTGCTAAATATACCAATTGGATACCGTTTTCATAGGTATCTCGAAACCATCTGAGCACTTTTAAGTTTTCATATGTTTTCATATCGAGGGATTGACTTGGAACGGTTGTAACTAAAATTTGTACTTTTTTACCGAGGTTAATCACCTCGCCATAAAGTCTTTATAAGCGTTAAATCATTTTTCTTGGTAAACAATGGAAATTTAGGTGTCATTGCTCGTTCTGAGCAATGGAATCTAAATTTGCATTGTTTAGAAAGGGGTCAAAATTGCCTCTAAACCAGGGTTTTCAAAATAGGTTTTTAGTTTACAACCATTTCACGCCAAGCCCTCGATATGTTGTAACAAATTGTACGCATTGGCGTATATGCGTATGCATGGGGACGTGTATTTCCAGTGTACCGGAAATGACGTACAAGAAATGACGTAAGCTACAACTATCAACGTGCAGCAATATCACTTATCACAAGTCGTATAGAAATAGAAAAATGACGTTCATATGTCCAAAGACTTATTTAGTTTGATCTGTCATAGTTCAATTCAAATTAGATTTGAATACAGCGGAATTATGTCTGGTTTTCATAGAATAAAGACAGATCATAAGAATGATGTTATTGTTCGTCTTCGAATCGAATCTTGGTTATTTTATTTATTTCTCAAAGGTTGCAGTCATGGATATATTCGGTTTTCAATTCAGAGAATCGAATCAACTTGCTTTTAATATAAATCAATCCAATCACCCTTGGGATTATAACGTGTCTTTTCAGAAACGAGCGGTACGCCCGGAAAAGCAACAATAACGTAATTATTACACGTTCGGAAAAAGAAAACCGACTGCCAGTGCATTCGTGATAGTGATTCTTATATATACCGCTTTACAGACGCGTATTTAAACCTTCTATGTATTATTGTAGACCAATGTTGATGCAGATCAGACTGCGCTGATACGTTGGCGGGTCTGGTTTTACAATGTTCGCAAATATATTAAGGTTGTGCTCGCAGAGCGCTGCTCTGATAGAAACGTAATTTTACGGTTCGATTCTAATCCGCGTGTAATAATTCAGGCTGGCTGTTTCAGATATTACCATTATTACTATTTTTTAAGAAAATCACATAACAGAACACTGATTCTGTATTCACATTCGAGATATATTCACGAAAAGATCATCTTCAGAAGTAGTTTTCAAGGTATGATGTC
Source organism: Serripes groenlandicus (assembly GCA_031761405.1). NCBI lineage: Eukaryota > Metazoa > Mollusca > Bivalvia > Cardiida > Cardiidae > Serripes > Serripes groenlandicus. Next base: position 7,338,215 of record JASEVX010000016.1, read on the forward strand.
ATTCATGATGTCTTTACTTTTCTTTAACCTAAGGTTGCATTCCGTAAAACTTAAAACAAATTGATGGTAATTAAAGCATTTATATCTGCCATTTCAACCGTTTTAATTGTTCATATCTCGGCCACGCTGTTATTACTTTTCTAAAGCCTAAAGTTTAAGTGAATACGAATGCTATGTAATATAAGCTTGTAAACCTTCTATGTGTTGATCATATTTCGATCATGCTGTAATAACTATCCTAAAGGCAAAAGATGCATTATCTGCTATTTTAACCGTTTTATTTGTTACTTGGTTTTTAATCAAAATACAAGAAATCCCTTAACAGGCGTATTTTACTAAATATATCAGCTGCGATCAACGATACAGTTGGATTTGCTGCACATCTCTTTCGCAGACAGAGTGATCAGTAGATTGAGGGGGAAATGCCTTGCTAGAAAGAAATAAGCCGTAATTTTGGACTCTGCGTAATGTATCAACCCAGATCAGCCTGCGTAGTCCGCGCAGGCTAATCCGGGCCGACACATTCCGCCTTAGAGGGATAGATGTATATGATTCATGAAACAGATAATCCACAGGAGGCAAAAAGTATATATCCGGCAACGCTTAGGCTTGATCAGGGTCGATACTTTACGCAGATACCACACTGTTGGTTTTCTCGCGGGACGGCTCAAATGTGATTAAATATTTCGTCTAGGTTTATTACTGTATTGGGAGAGACGAAGACAATTCAATTAGCCAGCAATATTAAACAATAGGGGGTGGACCAGGCATGCAGTCAGTATTTGTCTGTGGAAAATGATTAAGTCTAAATTTATACCATGCTATAATAATGCCATAATGTCTCCACGAAAATTCCTTAAATTTTCAGAATTTTCGCTTATCCGCCATTGTTATATACTGTTGGATTTTGATGCATCGTGAGGATATAAATTGTCAAAAGGACTTCGAGCAATGAGCCATTTCTTCTTTTGCCACAATGTTTTCAAAAATGCGTCAAAATGCGGCTGCAAGTCAGGAAAGAGTTAACTTATACCAACACGGAGGCGCAATGAGACCAAATAGTTATGTGTGCATGGCGAGCGTAAATTAATTCGAGTACTTCTCCTACACCATAATACCTCATAGCATTGGACGCAGGTTCAAGTCCTAAAACCACAAAGTCCATAAGACAAAAACATGGCGAGGGTAGTTGGATTGAGTTCAATTACTACTACTGTATTGTAAGCCATGATACCTCATGTCACTGGACGCAGGTTCAAGTCCTACCAACACGGAAACACCATGGTACTAAATAGTTAATTATGCATGGCGAGTGTAGTTTATTTCAATTACTACCAGTGCTACATCGTTGACAGCTCATGTCTGGGGACGCAGGTTCAAGTCCTACCTTAATGTTGTATGATATTTCCATATAACCTCTTTCCTGATCAACCTTAGCGTCGTTCTCTTGTTGGATGTCACGAATGGCCTGTTCAAGTTCGCTCTTCCAGAATTCAAAGTTCTCAGCTGTGGTATTTCTGTAAGCCAAATCGACGTTTTCTTTGAGTTCCTGAAAATACATACATACACATATAATTATATATAATACATTGAAATACATTTAAAGAGTATGAGTTCCTGAGAAATACTCAAAGAGTACTACATCTAAGTAATTACCATTTTCCAAATGCAGAGTCATTTTGACACATTGAAAGCCCACGCCGTGTTAAAACATTGTGAAAAGGGAGAAAATACTCATCATGAGCATTTTCTCCCCACCCCTCTACAAGGTATTCTAGTCATATTTTAAATTTAAAATGTTCATATAAATAACCCATTCCCTCATACGACAATTCTGCAGCAGACGACTTCAAACATATTTTGTTAAAAAATAGAAAATCTTTATAATTGAATGGATAACCTATGACTAAAATTGGAAAACATTGTTGCAAAAAGAGAACTTGCCCGTTTTGAGAAATATTTGCGTTTGTCACTATGTTTTAAACAATCCGTCTACTGCAGAGGCGTCAGAAAGCGTCTATATGAGGTAAAGGGATAAAATATGCCTTTCAATTATCATATAAGGTAAATAAGTACAGATGTTTTTCATCGGAAATTTATTTCATGCAGCCAGACAATGGACCGGGAATGCATTTTAATCAAATATTAGAAATTGTTATGCAGACGTATACAAGGGATTGACGAGGCAGGAAGAGTACAATACATCATGCAATCGGCAAGTAATATGCATCAGCTCTATCAATTACACACAAAAAAATTCACTACTCTATATTATATCACAAAAGAATCTCATACATTATATAACTCTATCGATTCGAAAGCCTGGCAATTTATACATCAAAGGGAATACAATTCTGACGACTACAATACAATCCAGAAGAGCACTGATCCGAATCAATAGTTCGATACATTGAACTTCTCAGAAACCTGGAATATATTGTTGCTTCAACTCTGTGACTTTACCCTTGCTCATAGACAGACGCATGTTTACTATGCAGCAAACAACTTTTGACGAGCGCCGAATCAAAGGTTCGCTACATACATGTAGTACTTTTCCAGAAACATGGAATCTATTGTTGTATTAGCTCTGAGACTTTACCCTTTTATGTATTGGGGTTTTACGTCGCTTTCAGTTATATCACGGCGACACTTTTACTTTTTCATGATCCCTGGGTAAACAAACCAGTACTAGGCTAGCAGATAGCACTCCACCATGACCGTAGTGCCGCGTCTAGGGATCGAACCCGGGACACCCGATTTCGAAATCAGGACGCTAACCACAGCGGATTCCTCAGACGACTTTGAAATCATCAAGTTCAAAATATTAAACAAAATCTCTGGAAAATGTTATTGAACAGAGTTTAAATCAGTGTGAGCAATTTCTCCTTTTGCCACAATTATTTCAAAAGTCGTCTGCTGTAGAGGTTTTCAGAAAGTGTATTTATGTGGGAAAGGATTAATCATTATGATATTACGAACGATATGGTGTTTTGGAAACATTGCGAGAAAAAGAGAGCAGTTATTCGTCACGACAAGAGGTTAACCGAGTCCGTGGTTAAAGCCTTAGTGTCGCTATGAGGAAAAGGAGCCATTACTCGATATGACAAACAAACAAAAGATTAATCGAGGACATGACGATGGTTAAAGCCTTGGTGACTCCCGTTACTTTGATGTCGTACTGAAAGTAATTCTGCACTTAATCCTTTTCCTATTACATACGTTTCCTATTACGTACGTTTCCTATTACGTACGTTTCCTATTACGTACGTTTCCTATTACGTACGTTTCCTATTACGTACGTTGTTAACGTTTGTATATCGAACTGCTTGTGTAACCAGTGTGGGCAAAAAAGCAAATTGATAGCTATGACGAAATGGTAACAGCGAACATGACAATGCCTTGGGGACTCTCATTATTTTGCATTTAGCATGCAATAATCCATGTAACCATTTCCCTATTATATACGATATTAACGTATGTGTATTAGACTAGTCTTGAAAACCGTGTGCGAAAAGAATCAGTTGACGAACGGCTAACCGAGAACATGACGATGGTAAAACGGCCTTGCTGACTTTCATTAATTTGATGCCATTTACAATGTAATAATCCATGTAAACATTTTCCTATTACATACTATGTTAACGTATGTGTATTAGACTAGTCTTGAAAACCGTGTACATGACGACGGTAAAAGGCCTTGCTGACTTTCCCTAATTTGATGCCATTTACAACGTAATAATCCATGTAAACATTTTCCTATTCGAAACTATGTTAACGTTTGTATATTAGACTACTTTTGTAGATATTAAGGGGAAATATGAAATAACTCGATATGACAAAACCAAAGAGTAATCGATGAAATGACGATGGCAAAAGCCTTTGTGACCATCATAACGTTAATGCCATATTGAAAGTTATTTTCCCTTTAACCCTTTACCTATATATCATTACGATGTTAAAGCCTTTTAAGAAGTCTAACTTTATAAACGTTGTAGGGGGGAAAGAGCAATTGTATACACTATACAATGCGAAATAGGGTGGATGCAAAAAGCATCAGTATGTGTACAAGACCATACACGTACTATGAGTTTTTGTGGGCTCTTTAGAAAAAGTCAAAATACGAATGTCGTACGACAAGAACCACCAATCGGTCGTACCGAGAAAGTATTCCTTTTCAAACATCATTTACGTGACCTTTAAGAATTAATACACGGATACTTCGTTACGGTACAGAGAAATGTTCAGATCGATATGTAATAATACTGTAACAGGAGTTATATTGGACTCGAATCGATACTATCTAAAACATCGGTGATCGAATGGCAAGAAGTAACGCTATGTCCTTATACAATAGCTTTTCTCTCCGCAATCAATATCGTAACTAGAGTCGAACCACACAAAAACCGACATTTGCCGTTGATTTTCAAATCAAGAATGAAAAGAAATACATCACATAGGACCTGTATCGTGTTGCATCTGGCCGAACAGTGCAGACTCAAACGAGTCAGGGCATACAGACAGTCTCGTCAGAGTTTGCATTGTCCGTTTTCCGTTTGCATGTAGTAAACATTTAGCCCCCCGGATGTAACTTGAGTTAATAAACTCGATTGTTGTTTTACCACGGGTTTAACTACTTCCCTCATACGACATTTATGCAGCAGACGACTTTGAACATATTTTGTGAAAAAAAAGAAAATCTCTATAATTGAATGGATAACCTATGACTAAAAGTGGAAAACATTGTAACAAAAGGAGAAATTGCTCGTTTTGAGCAATTTCTTATTTTGTCACTATGTTTTCAAAAAAGCCGTCTGCTGCAGAGGCGTCAGAAAGCGTCTATATGGGGGAAAGGTTTAACTCCTTCCAACATACACAATTTCTTCAGCACGCAATATTGAACAAAATATAGAAAATATCTAAAAATAAAAGTATGATTGTTTACTCCTAGAGCCAGTTTTCTTGTGACTTGGCTTAACCCCCTTCCCTCATTAAAATATCTACATTAGTGGACTCTGAAATTATCTCAGAAATAATATGGAAGTATTCTTTAAATGGAAGTATAATTATTGAATAGAGTTAAAGACACTGTTTTCGAAAGTTTTCTTCTGCAAATCCACCTCATGCGTCTGAATGTGGGAAAGGATCGAACAATGCATGTTCAGCTTGATGTGATACTAAAACGGAGATGACATAAGACCCCAAATCGTCTGACGCAGATGCAAAATGCGTCAAAATGGAAAGGATTAAACCTGTGAAGCATGCGTGCCCGATCGACAATAGCAATAACAGATTGCTACTAGGTTATGAACTATTTCTAGGATAAAATACTCGAAACTCAGGGGACTGAAAGCATGGATTCCGCCTGAACTTATTATCGAATTAATCGGCTTAAGTTGGAAAGTCGGTAATGGTTAGTTATTTCAGGTAGTTAAAATACAACATTTTCAACTCTATTTCATATGACAATATCAGAATCGTTATTGTTGAGTTTAACCCTGTTACATTTGCGATAAACGATCAAAACATTGTGACAAAAGGAGAATTTACTCATTGAATGAATTAGAGAAAAAGTGTTGCTGTCTAGCCGCCAGTTTTACATGCGAACGTGACTTTTCAACTTCAAAAATGTTAAGTCATTGTCGCAATAGTTTATAAATGGTATTTTATGTAAACACATAAAATATTTTATGAATGTTTCAGGGTGATATGGTTGTGTCCCTTTAAACCTGCACGATAACTATAAATAGTTCAATTTACATACACTAGGGTATCAGCAACCAATCAAATCTTAGTACGCAGTCACGTGCTTCTCTTCGCCATCTTTATAATTTTCTATCGGAAAAAGAAGCACGCTTTGTTTCTCGGATTGATTATTCCAAATAATCCATTTATTCCTAAGGAAATAAGGTGAATTTCATTACCTTTAGCTCCCACTTTATTCGAGCTATCTATTGGACTTAATTGTGTTAGGATGGCGACCCGGACATAAACCGTGTTTTGGTGGAATTTAATTTTTACTTTGTTCTTCACCACGAACTTCGGGCGGGATATTGTGACGTCACACCAACATGGCGGCGCCCACGGTGAAAATACAACTTTTCGGTCATTCATTTGTGCGTCGACTCCGATACTTTATTTCAGGAAGTGAAACAGTTTCGTTTACTATGGACTTAAAAGGACCACCCCTTATTCAATACTCTGGCTTTCCGGGGGCAAACGTCGACAGGCTTCACTCACATTAGAACACGTTAGTGACTTCGAACCAGACATTGTTTTTATACTCGTCGGTACAATCGACCTGTATTGCGCCTCTACGTCTCCGACGACGGTAGCAAGAAACATAATACATTTGGTGGAAAAATGTTTGGCCCTCGGGGTACAGAAAGTTGTAGTGCTGTCGATCACTCACCGCCGCGAACCCACCATTACGACACGTTTTCCGGTAGACGTGAACTGGTTCAATACAAGGGTCGACGAGACAAATGGCCTCATCTCCGATCTGCTCCGACACGCCCCGAAGACATATTTCTGGAGGCTGAAAGGTTTTTGGTCAGAATCGGCGAAGGAGAAAGTATTTGCTCCGGACGGCTGCCATTTATCATCAATGGGCCAATCCAAACTGATACATAACATACGAGCCGCAACGGTTGCCATCCTGAGACAGTCCATCTGATGCCTGGCCCTATATACACCGATCCGATGCATGGCCTTATATCTTATCAGCTACGTATATTTCTGCTCATATTATTTTCTACTCAAATATTGTCACATTTGATCATGACTGTCCACTTATGATTAATTCCTGTCATTTTGACAGTTTTGCCATTTTAATTACACAGCGCCCTGTCAGTTTTAACATTTCACTTTCACGGCGCCCCGTGTATAAGTACCTGCAGCTTCAGCCACTTACATGGTTCAACAACTAGGCGCCCCTTGTTGTTTCGACATTAAATTCAGGTCACATCCCTGCATGTCGATATGCATACCGGTGTAGCGCCCTGTTCAGATACACCGGTTCGACCGTATTCCACAGCGCCCTGTGTTTACACTTTCACACCCGTTTAACTACAATGCACTTTGGGTTCCAATGACACGGAGCTCTGTGTCATTTCTCACTGTATTGTCTTACTCGGGACCGTCGGTCTTTATTTCTGTACAGCGCCCTGTACCAACACAGCGCCCTGTGTTTCAAAACTGGTTTAACTACAGGCAATGCACCTCGTGTTCCAATGACACGGCGCCCCGCGTCATTCTTCACGGTATTGTCTTCCTCGGGACTGTCAGTCCATATTTCTGTACAGCGCCCTGTACCAACGCAGCGCCCTGCGTTTCAATACTGGTTCAATACCGGTTTAACCACATTCAATGACACTGCGCACCGTGTCATCTTTCTCTATATTGTCCTACTCAGGACTGTCTGTCTTTATTTATGTACAGCACCCTGCGTTTCAATACTGGTGGCATTCAACAATTGTTATCATGATGTTTATTGCTAAAACATATTTACAACATTTTATATTACATTATAATGTTATTAGGATACTGCCAGCTGCCCGGCTAGCACGTTGGATTACTTATGTTCTAGACTCACCCTGTCTGTTGATAATTCAGGCCAATCTTAACTTTTCAAAATATTCATACAAGTATGGAGAAATATTTGCCATTATTCTTGAAGAGTCTGTCTGGAGGCCTTTGCATTACACATCTACAAATCGTGTAAATTCAAAGACAAATTCGATACAGGGTGAGCTCTTGATCGGTTTTTAAACACGTTACCCAATGTTGTTATGGGATTCTTTATCTCTCTCACTTCAGATGAAGCGTCAAAAAAGTCAGACACTGTCATCCTGTCCCTGCTGTCCGCCTCCAGAGCGGAACCCTCCAGCTTCGAAACGACAAAAAAGACAAAACCCGCAAACAACCAGGGCCTTCCAACCTTCAATCCAGTCCAGAACTGTTACCAATTGTGATGTCCCTTGAAATATGGGGTCCCTCTCTAAAGAATCAATGCATTCTCCTTCACACAGATAACGAGGCAGTAGTCCACATTATTAATAAACAATCATGCAAAATACCAACCATCATGATTTTAGTAAGACGCCTAGTTCTCGCAGCCATGACATTCAACATCCTTATATCTGCCGAACATATTCCCGGCAAACATAATATCTTACCGGATCTTCTTTCTCGTTCACAGATGGACCGCTTTCGAACCCTGGCTCCTCATATGGACAGAAACCCAACTCTCGTCCCGGATCGTCTTCTAACTATCCATTAAATTCAGCGGTCATGGATCTTCTAAATTCGTCACTCGCTAAATCCACTTCTGCCAGTTACCGGAATGCGTTAAAACATTTCTATGATTTCCATTTGACCTATTATTCCACTCTTCCAGTTTTACCAACCTCCACTGACAAAGTCGCCCAATTCATAGCCGTTTGCCACCACAGAGGATTAGAGTCATCTACCATATCCTCTTATATGTCTGCAATAGCTTACGTGCACACAATCCAAGGGCTCACGAACCCCACTAATCACTTCGTGATCCACAAATTACTGCACAGCACAAAAAGGTTTCGTATTCAAGATAAACGTCGCCCCTTTTCTATCGATCACATGCAACAACTCCTGCTGAAGCTCCAACTATTCTCCCCCGACCGATACACGCTGGTTTTATACAAAACCATGTTCATGACTGCCTTTTTTGGCCTGTTTCGGGTGGGTGAGCTTGCCCTATCGTCAAACGCCCCCCAACATGTAGTCCCCTACCAATCACTTTCATTCATACGGTCTCGCGGTCGGATACAAGAAATACTTATCAATGTAGACCATTACAAACATTCACAAGGGCGCAGAGTCCAAGTCCCAATCCAACGCCAAAACTTAATATCGTTATGCCCAGTTCGCAGTATGTTACAGTACTTAAAACTGGCCAAACACACACTTGGTCCCTTATTTCAAGATGCTCACGGCGAAGCTATTACTACATCATAATTCCGGTCAGTCCTCCGTACATGTGTTACAGCCTGCAATCTCGACCCAAATCTGTTTACGGGGCATTCCTTCCGCATCGGAGGCGCTACTTACGCTTATTCAATGGGAATACCCCCAGAACACATCAAACAAATAGGTCGATGGAAATCTTCTGCTTACTTAAAATACATACGTCCATCTGCTTTGCCGCTTACGACACGGTGAGTCCCTCGACTGTTTAGGCGGCGGGGGATTCGTCTGTCTAAAGGCATATGGCTCAGGATATATTTACTTTCCCAATACTCGAAGTCTTCACATTGCATTTATCACGAGAACCACTTGTTCCCCATCAGTTAAACAAGTATCAGGGAGGAGGGGGTATTTTGCAAATGCAACTGTACAAACAACAGTACTTCATCTGCAATCTTCCAATTCTCCTTCTTTACATTCCCACTTCATCTCCACCGGTCGCTCGGGCAAACATTTGACTGTGTTAGGCGGCAAGTGCGTCAACCGAGGGACTGGCGCTTCTAAACAAGAGTTATCAAGATATACAATCTTTGGGTACTGTTTTAGGCAGACTCACTGGTCAAGTTCTTTAATTGACATGTTTATGTTAGCTCTTTGTATATATTAATATGTTCATCTTTCATTCATTATGTTTAGTCTATACCAAACGGGATATAAATTCCCTTTCGTATTACCTTATTTGCTGTACAAGACTTTTACGGGTTTATAATTACGACTTACTTAATTCACCCACTTTCCTAGGGCAGTTGTCTCTGGGCGTCGCTTCGCTTGTGGCGGTCATGTCTCCCAGATATGTCATGTATAAATCGTCACATTTAATTTGGTTATATATTTGACCATGTTTTACTTTATGGCATTAATAAATGCCCAATCTTCACATTTGATTTGGTTATATATGTAACCATGTTTACTACTTTTATGGCATTAATAAATGCCCATTTTCATTCAACCTGATCTTCAGTGTTTTATTCATGACATACAAGTCCTATTGCCCTTGGTCTGAACGCTTATCGTTACCTTACTTGAACTCATTCTAGTATTTGTTCATCTTCCCTGGACCAGGCATAAATGGTATTTTATGTAAACACATAAAATATTTTATGAATGTTTCAGGGTGATATGGTTGTGTCCCTTTAAACCTGCACGATAACTATAAATAGTTCAATTTACATACACTAGGGTATCAGCAACCAATCAAATCATAGTACGCAGTCACGTGCTTCTCTTCGCCATCTTTATAATTTTCTATCGGAAAAAGAAGCACGCTTTGTTTCTCGGATTGAACCTCCACCTCCCCTCCTCTATCCAATAAATGTATATATGTTGTATATTTCTTTCCATTCATGTTGTATTTGTTACCTTCATCTATTTATACCTGACATATGTGGGCGGCGGTTATGTCTCCCAGATATGTCATGTATAAATCGTCACATTTAATTTGGTTATATATGTAACCATGTTTACTACTTTTATGGCATTAATAAATGCCAAAATATACTACACCGAAGTAACCCTTATCAAAACACGTTGATAGCGTGATTTTACCAAAATACGGTATTTTAAACCGGCTGCTTTTCCTTTAATTTCTTTTCAAATTTGACTTTTCTTGTTACCATATAAAAGTTCGATTTATCTACTTTATTTCATACGCGGATAGTATGTGACTATCTCGAAAAAATAAAAATATAGCTCGATAACGAAAAATGATCCTCGCATACAATTTAAAGTATCTGTTCTTATATGTTTAGATACAACATTTTCAACTCTATTTCATACGACAATATCAGAGTTTTAATCCTGTTACATTTGCGATAAACGATCAAAACATGGTGTCAAAAGGAGAATTTGCTCATTGAATGAATCAGAGAAAAAGTGTTGCTGTTTTGCCGCCAGTTTTAAACGGGGCTCTCTATTTAAACCAAACTTTTGACGAGATGTGATTAATTTTGGATTCATTATTTCACGGGTATTTTATATACGTTTCTATTTAATTTACTTCGAAAATAACTTGGATTATATACCTTTCATTCATCACAATTGGATATCCAGTGTTAAACTTATATTTCTGTTCCAACGTATATACGGTAGGTTTTGATTTATGAAATGAGAAAACGATACGTAATTAAATTCAGTAAGAATTAATGCTCAATCAAGGGGTTGTGAGTTTAAATGCTCAGCTCGTGCAACATTCTTTCCGACTATTGACGAAGGTGAATAATTAAACAATCGCTTTCAACAATATTTCTGTTATGTGCGTCGTTACATTCTTAATATGTTGTTATACTTTCAGTTATATCACGGCGTCTTATGAGTAAGTAGCCCGTACTGCCATTTTCAAAGTATTTGGATATAAAACAGCAAAGTTATAAATTCTGGTTTTATATAGTATCAAGAAATACTTATTTAACCAAAGCAATACATGGAAATACCGCGTTTATGTACACTATATGTAAATGAACTTTGTGAAAGGGTTATCCGTCTCGGTGATGTATCATTTCCTCGTTATCACATGGCATCGTTAAACCGTGTCATCCGAGACGGGTGCGTGCCATCTGAGACGGATGGTGATCGAGTTTTAAAAAGCGGGATCGTTAAAGAGGGGCACATTCGACAGGCGCGGTTTCCGATAAAACAAGGGAGAAGACTGATGCGAGCCAACAGTTAAATGTAATGCGTTTATGACGTCCCTTTAAACACTAATAATGAAATATACATACCCTTTAAGTATTTCCGTCTGTTTTCATCATAATATTCCCGTCTATACAATGTTTTTATAATATTTCGATCACTATTTGAAGAATGTTTTCAGAAATAGGAATTTCTTTAGTGTTTTATCGTTTAAGGTATATACGTAGTTTAACACAGCGGTTTCACTATGGCGTACATCCAGCTAAAGTTTCATTTGTAGCTTAGCGGTTTTCAAACAATGTTCACAATATAGTGTACATTCAACTAAAGTTTTATTATCATTTATAGTATACCTTTTTAACTCAGCATCTTTAAAGACATTTATTATATTTCCACAATCATAAACACAATACATAAGACAAGGATCTCTAGTCATTTAGACGTTAGCCATTATTCCCATTACAATTTCTGTTGAAAATTCTGAGAGATCTTTTTGATTTCCCATTATTAACATTAACACGTTTGCTCGAGTTTTTTTACTTTTGCTCCCTCTTCATTGTGTGAAATAATGGACATTATTTCTGATGACGGGGCTTGTAATATTCTTATGACGTGGCAATGTCCACATATATGCAATATCTCTGTCTGACACCTGTCACATTATATGAGTGCAGACTGTGATGTAATAGCCTAGTCCAACCCTATATAAACTAGCTTGGTTGACTGTAAAAAAGCAGACTGGCCTTGCCGGCCTCGGAGTCTACATGTTTCTATGCTTATTAAACTATATGGAACAAGCTGCCGTGTTGAGTGTTATTATGCCACAATCGACGGTCTTTACTTGTCTGAAAAATTAAAGCGTTCATTTAACACATATAAAAAGTCAATCATAAAATCATTTAGAAAAAATGATTTATAGTATAAATTATTAAGCACAATAAATTGATGTCTTTCATTCAGTTGAATAATAAAGTTAATGAGGTCTTGATATAAAACATCACACATATAAAAGTCAAAGGCAAGGATAAGAAAATCTAAATCAAAAAAATTATAAAAAAAGCTAGCATTCGCAGAGATATCACTTAAAATTTCAAAAAAACTTCAAGTTTGTTTTTACATGGACACTGTAATTCATTTTCGAAAAATGTAATTGTTTTGTCTGAACATATGTAATTATTAATCAACTGTTCAGGATTATATTTATGAATATTCTCAAATAATCTTGAGCGAATTATTAATGCGTTCTTCTTATTTATATCCATAGCGAGACTTTCATAGATAAAGTTCGTGTAAAGGAGACTGTTATTCTAAAACGTTGACCTTTCTTATAAGACTCTAAAAAACCACGTAAACGGTTAACGATCTGAAGTGCTATATAATGAATCGGGCACGTGGTAGGTAACCGATTCAATTTTTGAATAACAACTTGTTTACGCCCTAGTCTTTAGGTGTTACTAGGTCAATATCAAAATAGCTCATTTTAATATATAAAGAGTATCCCTTTGCAATTGACAGATATAATTTTATATAGGAAAGGATCAAGTTGCGAAATAAAAAAGCCATCACCCGAAATAAAAAAAACGGTTTCGTTATAACATACTAAGATAGCACCCGGATGAAGGTATCCGTCCGAAAAATCATTTCATTTAAGGACTCTATAATAGTTGCTACCTTTTATCTATCTGACCATACGTTTAAAGACTCATCTTGTATTTGGATATTACAATATTATTTCTGTGTTAGTTATTTTTAAATAGTTTACTTCTTTTCAACTGTTTAAATCCTATAAAAGTTATTACTTTTTAACTAACATCCTCTTAAAGACATATCTTATTTCTGTGACAGTTATTTTAAACCGTTTACTAAGCTGTTTCAATTCATTTTCGGACTTAGATTTATTCCACAACTAAAATATGGATGCTGATCGAATTTCATCGAAATTGATCGACATGGGGCTTGAAGTTTATAAATATGCATATGAGACAAATAAGTCTCTCATCGATTTACAACAAGAAAACGATCGACTGAAACGAGAACAACGCAAATTAAAACTGAAACATTCTATGACGAAAAGACAGTTGCTTATCACTAAAAGAATATTACGTAGAAACGAGGAAAAACTGAAAGAGTTAGGTGATAGAACGAAAGTGTCGTGCTTATCATATAACGTGAGAAATCTTCAAAGCGGAGACACGTTAAATTTCTCTTCTGATAATTTGTATGATCCGATTACGCCGAATCCGCCAGTTATACAGGACGGCGTGGCTCAGCCCCCGGCAATTCAGAATCTAATATCAACTGCATTCAATGCGCAGTATACCCCAACACCAATACGGAACGGAAATGGTGTTAAATGAAAAGGTAAAAACACTTCATCAGAAATAATGTCCATTATTTCACACCTCCCATTGTTACACAAAAACAGGAAATATAGGTGCAGGTGGGAACTCCCATGGAACACTATTACCCTAAAATAAAAATAACGTTTAAACAAACAATATCAATGTTAAACCAAGAGTTGACATTTACAACACAAAAACTCGAAGTATCATGAAAAATATAACACACATGATCGTAGTATTTCGTATTAATTAACCAGGTTTATAATAATAAGTGTCTTTTAATCTGTTTTTGGAATCTGTAATGTCCTTGGTAGTGGTGTGGACTGTAGCGGTTCCCATCGGTTGATAAACAGCATGCGTCCATGTTGAAAACCATCCAGCGTAGCGTTGGCAGGTTGAATTTATCCTAGTTTGTCTTTTGTTTTGTCATTCACATGATATATAAGTTCATATACACGATATGTCCATTTTTGTGTAAATTTGGTTTGGCTCGAATGGTTTGGCCTGGTTGTGTTAGTTACTGTATAACGTTGCCACGACAAGTATTTTCGTCTACGATTCGTGAAAGGTGGTATCATCTATGGATATGTAGAAAAGTCCATTTACACATCTGGATATAGCTGTCATCCGGATCGTGTGTGGTGATTTTACTGACTAAAACTGTATTCCATAGGTCATACATGTATTAAAGAAACATTTTAATGCAACCAAAGTTTAATAAACGCTTTCAATTTTTTGCTTTGAATCTAACTAGTCAATCGAACTATAATTGTTTTGATCTATTGAATATTTATTTGTAATACGAAGATAACTATGTGAACGTTTTAAAACAATAACAAACATTTAAGGTATTAATTATATACCAGTATATTTTATTTACATCTATTTCAATCTCTAGAAAGTAAGCCCTTTAGCTTTAATTATTACTCGCAAGTGAAAACAGTTAACACCGTCCTTGCTAACAAAACAAGGTTATGCGCATTATCTAAGGTAAGTATATCAACCATTTACCTATTCAAATCGTCTGTCCGTATAGAAAGCGATTGTCTCTTAACAACTTGTCCCTACTGCTTTTATGGGGGCATATTTACAAAGCTAAACCTGTCAATTCTTCAGGTGTGCGCGACTTAAACCATATACAATGAACTTATATGACCACTCTGGTCATTACGGATAACACGTGTTTTTAAATCTGAACTACGTAACATTTTGTCTTTAATGCTTTTTAATAATTACTCTTAAGTAAATCACATAGGTTAACACCATGTATGTTAGGCATTTTAGGCTATTCGCCTGTTCTAACATTACAGTAAGATCATCTCTTGATCTTTTATTTATTTCAAAATGATCCACTCGCTTTATCAAGCAATCACAATACCATTAGCATATACAAGTTGATATGTGTTCAACAGTTTTGTATTATTCGAAATACACATTACTCATTTACTGTATTTCCAATTCCAAATCATCTGAATTAAATGACCCTTTAAATATTGTACCTTAACAACTATAAATTTAAGCATTTATGTTTTAACCTAATTCCTTCATATAGTACCAGCTACTTTGAAATATGCTGAACTCATGGAACTCTAAATTATAAATCTAACTTAAATAAAATTTACTTTGAATGAAATTCGACCAAATTATCAACTCAAATGATAATGTTTAATTTTTGTATGCAAAGGGGCGTTTTATTGCTGTCGAGGAGTAAACAAATCAACTAAGGCCTGTCAATGACTAAACTATCCAACTAAAACAGATATACAAAGCTGATCGCTAGAAGTGTTGAGCTGTCAAGCAACTCATTAAAATGTCCTAATGAATTTGTTCCCCTTTCAAGATTGTGTAATAGCAAAATAACTGATGGTTAATGAAATCACCTGTCATTACCAAACATATGACATTTTAAACCCTTTGCATATTAATGAAATGTACTTGTGTTGTTATAAGCCGGAGTTTAAACGTTTGAACTTACAATTAATTTTGAAATTGTGATCATTAACAACGGAAATTACTGGATTTTTTTGGCGGCATATAGATACAGAGACTAGCATCCTCGCGAAATTTCGCATTGTATCTAGAGTATGGCGAGAACATTGCTGATCATAGCAATTGTTCTGCCCACGCTTGATAGAAATAACAACCGTCTGACAATCCCATATTTTACTAGCAATGCCTGGCATGCCAAATATAAAGCGAGAAATTAGCATTTCAATCATCTTTGCAATTTAAATTTAATACTTCTGTATATAAAATGGCATTTGATTTTTGTTCGCAAACATTTAAGGTTTAATTGCAAATAGGCAAACCTGAATATATACTATTTTGAATTTTAAGGAATAATTTTGACGAATAAATAGAAATTAAGGATTTAGTTAACTGATTAGTTAGATTCTGTAAAGATTGCGTAAACTGTTCTCATAGACATGGCACGACAAGAAATAACAGTTAAAAAAAGTCAAGTAAATTCACCAACCTTTGATCCTATAGTTGAAGTACTTCTGTTGTCCTGGTCAATCGGCATCAAAAAGACCCCTGTGGCATAATAACACTCAACACGGGAGCTAGTTCCATATAGTTTAATAAGCATTGAAACATGTAGACTCCGAGGCCGGCAAGGCCAGTCTGCTTTTTTACAGTCAACCAAGCTAGTTTATATAGGATTGGACTAGGCTATTACATCACAGTCTGAACTCATATAATGTGACAGGTGTCAGACAGAGATATTGCATATATGTGGACATTGCCACGTCAAAAGAATATTGCAAGCCCCGTCATCAGAAATAATGTCCATTATTTCACACGATGAAGAGGGAGCAAAAGGCAAAAAACTCGAGCAAACGTGTTAATGTTAATAATGGGAAATCAAAAAGATCTCTCAGAATTTTCAACAGAAATTGTAATGGGAATAATGGCTAACGCAATAGATGCAATTCGAGTTAGAGATCCTTGTCTTATTTATTGTGTTTATGATTGTGGAAATATAATAAATGTCTTTAAAGATGCTGAGTTAAAAAGGTATGCTACAAATGATAATAAAACTTTAGTTGAATGTACACTATATTGTGAACATTGTTTAGAACCGCTAAGCTACAAATGAAACTTTAGCTGGATGTACGCCATAGTGAAACCGCTGTGTTAAACTACGTATATACCTTAAACTATAAAACACCAAAGAAATTCCTATTTCTGAAAACATTCTTCAAATAGTGATCGAAATATTATAAAAACATTGTATAGACGGGAATATTATGATGAAAACAGACGGAAATACTTAAAGGGTATGTATATTTCATTATTACTATTTAAAGGGACGTCATAAACGCATTACATTTAACTGTTGGCTCGCATCAGTCTTCTCCCTTGTTTTATCGGAAACCGCGCCTGTCGAATGTGCCCCTCTTTAACGATCCCGCTTTTTAAAACTCGATCACCATCCGTCTCAGATGGCACGCACCCGTCTCGAATGACACGGTTTAACGATGCCATGTGATAACGAGGAAATGATACATCACCGAGACGGATAACCCTTTCACAAAGTTCATTTACATATAGTGTACATAAACGCGGTATTTCCCTGTATTGCTTTGGTTAAATCAGTATTTCTTGATACTATATAAAACCAAAATTTATAACTTTGCTGTTTTATATCCAAATACTTTGAAAATGGCAGTACGGGTACTTACTCAAAAGACGCCGTGATATAACTGAAAGAATAACAACATATTAAGAATGAAACGACGCATATAATAGAACTATTGTTGAAAGCGATTGTTTAATTATTCACCTTTGTCAATAGTCGGAAAGAATATTGCGCGAGCTGGGCATTTAAACTCACAACCCCTTGATTGAGCATTAATTCTTACTGAATTTAATTACGTATCGTTTTCTCATTTCATAAATCAAAACCTACCGTTTATACGATGGAACAGAAATTTAAGTTTAACACTGGATATCCAATTGTGATGAATGAAAGGTATATAATCCAAGTTATTTTCGAAGTAAATTAAATAGAAACGTATATAAAATACCCGTGAAATAATGAATCCAAAATGAATCACATCTCGTCAAAAGTTTGGTTTAAATAGAGAGCCCCGTTTACAACTAACGCGCGCCAAATGAGTCCGACCTTTCATGATACGAGTCGTTAAATAAGATCCTTTTTCAAGATGAAGTAATGACTTAACATTTTTGAAGTTGAAAAGTCACGTACGAATGTAAAACTGGCGGCAAAACAGCAACACTTTTTCTCTGATTCATTCAATGAGCAAATTCTCCTTTTGACACAATGTTTTGATCGTTTATCGCAAATGTAACAGGATTAAAACTCTGATATTGTCGTATGAAATAGAGTTGAAAATATTGTATTTAAACATGTAAGAACAGATACTTTAAATAATTTTATGCGAGGATCATTTTTCGTTATCGAGCTATATTTTTATTTTTTCGAGATAGTCACATACTATCCGCGTATGAAATAAAGTAGATAAATCGAACTTTTATATGGTAATAAGAAAAGTCAAATTTGAAAAGAAATTAAAGGAAAAGCAGCCGGTTTAAAATACCGTATTTTGGTAAAATTGTCCCTTTTGAATTGTAAACGCTATCAACGTGTTTTGATAAGGGTTACTTCGGTGTAGTATATTTTATAAACTATTGCGACAATGACTTAACATTTTTGAAGTTGAAAAGTCACGTTCGCATGTAAAACTGGCGGCAAAACAGCAACACGTTTTCTCTGATTCATTCAATGAGCAAATTCTCCTTTTGTCACAATGTTTTGATCGTTTATCGCAAATGTAACAGGGTTAAACTCAACAATAACGACTCTGATATTGTCGTATGAAATAGAGTTGAAAATGTTGTATTTTAACGTATAAGAACAGATACTTTAAATTTTATGCATACTATCCGCGTATGAAATAAAGTAGATAAATCGAACTTTTATAAGGTAACAAGAAAAGTTATATTTGAAAAGAAATTAAAGGAAAAGCAGCCGGTTTAAAATACCGTATTTTGGTAAAATTGTCCCTTTTGAATTGTAAACGCTATCAACGTGTTTTGATAAGGGTTACTTCGGTGTAGTATATTTTTATAAACTATTGCGACTTTCTCTTCTTCTTACCTTCATAACGGAGTGTCATTAAAAACTCGCGCGGACCTTTGGTGAAACGGCGCCAAACTTAAATATATCTCATACATTTTGATTGAATCAACGGTTTTTATCGTTTGCTGTTTTACGGCTCTTTCAACAATTTTAAGATTTCCATCAGATATTGGGATGATTAATGACCTTGTTTACGCATTCCAATCATTTTCTAGGTCATTGGGCACGCCCTGTTGACCTTGGGTGATGTCGTCATACGGTCGCGGTCTTAAGAGTAAGGCACATACAGCCCACACTCTACTACTAACGCGTCTCCATGTGGTAAATGCTTGTTCCAAACGATAGATCTGTTGACGGCACTAAAGTAGGCGATATTGACAAATATAAAAACAAAATCTGCAATTGACAGTTTAATTTTAAAAATATCATATTTTGTCTAAAAACGGATTCCCTTAGGTTTCTTAATGTTCTTAAATTTGAACATTCGAACAGGTTATATGGTTATGTGTTATCTTTATCTCGCAAGTAAGTGAGTTATATCCCCAAAGGAAAAAAAAGGGCATCCGTTTGCAGTTTTATTATCGATTAATAAATTACTTCAATGTGTACACTATTACAGTTTAATGAGTAACAGATCCCTACTCACGCCGGCGCTACATCTCAAAACGTGTTTATGAGCGGCGCTTTTGGAAAACCAACCATTAGGCATTTGCGATCAGTGTAGACCCATATCGGCCAGCGCAACAGCGCAGTCTGCTTTGTCTCTAGACCCGGCCGGGTAGCTCAATTGGTAGCGTATCTGACTCGTGATCTGGAGGTCACGGGTTCGATACCCGGTTGCGGCGACATTCTTTCGGGCGATTTCTCCATTGCCTCTCACCTCTGATCTATGTGAGAAAGTAGTCAGTGGCTTCGAAAGAATGTTGTGTAAGTACTGGTGTGGGAAAGCCAGGAAAACATGGGTAGGTGCACTGACCGCCGTGATATGACCAAAGCTGTTGAAAGCGGCGTTAAACTCCAAACAAACTGCTTTGTCTCTCGCTGTTGGCCAAGTGTTTAGAGAAAGTTTAATGAAACTTCTGTAAAACAGTATCCATTTTTATTCTGTTCAATGAATGCACAGACCCCGTCAACTTCTACAAGTGTAATAATCACGCTATTGTTTGTTTCCTAAAGCACCGCCAATATGTGTTACAAATTTAAAAACATGGGAATACCGTTTAATGTCCATCAGATAAGGGGCGTTTCCATTACACGCATTACACAGCCAGTCATTCCAATTATACTAAACAGTCAACAAATAAAACAGAAGGTCGCTAATATAGATCAAAGTCTTTGACCATTTTACAAGACAATATTCTCCATATTCATTTTTGTTTATGTCAAGTCTGCACAATAATGCAATTGACCATTTATAAATATTTAAACCTAGACAATATAATTTCAATACAAATGGCATGAAGAACTCCAGCCAAGAATCATGTAACTTTAACCCGAATCGGAAAAAAAGCGAAAGGCACGAGCACCCAATACAGTTGGGGTTATTTTTTATATTGTCCCTAAATATACACCACACAGCAATTCCCCGGAGACCTAATAGTTCCACTTTATCGGATTGCCAATAACCTACCATGTGATACAAGCTTTTATTAAACAGCGGTTCGTGATTTACACCAGTAACAAACACAAATCTTGTAACTTTATGTCAAATATCGCAGCATTAATGCTTCATCGATGTTATTCTATCGAAATATCGACACAGGCTCCATAAAATAAACATTGCCCAGCGAAAAAGGCTCCTTAAGATATCTCAGGTCTTCCATTACATAACTGTGCATGTAAGATACCATAGTACGCTGGTTCTATATCACACAGGCGCTACGATCAGCGATAAGTTCGGCTATACCAGATTACGTTCAGTAATATTTAACGCCAGTCCAATGTAGATGTTGGTTTCAAACGTGACTTTCTAACGCTTGCAATAAATGACAGCGTGGGATACTACAGAAGATTTTGATAAAATGGGTATCTTTTAAAACTGTTTTACCTTACAGTTTCTTGAGGTTGAGTGTTGTAGAACCGTAACCCGATGTTGACTCATTTAATGAATACAATACAGAACCAATTTGCGTATTCCGGATGAATTATTTAAGAATTGCGGTGATACTCGAAATTAAATCGTAACATGAACACAGATAACGATATCTTTAGATTTGTTCGTATTCTTTTTTTATGTGAGAGAACTATTTGTGCTTTAACGATTTGTTTTCGAACTGCATAGTTTCGATAAATTTGTATCATTTGCCCAAGCTTGTACTATAACCCTAAGTATTCCAAATAAATTTGCGTGCTTTGCCTAGATATGTTCAAAGTCCTGCAGATTTGTATTATATAAGGGTAAATTGTTAATTAATAATTAATGTCTGGAAGCCAGCCACGTTGGTATAACATTGCAGCTGAACTGTTGTGTATGAGAGTGTTTGACCTTAGATGCAATCACAACTCATTCTTTATCTCGCAAAGACATAGAACATGTCGAGGGCTTGGCGTGAAACGGTTGTAACTGAAATTGGTATTTTTTTAACAAGGTTTATCTCCTTGCCATAAAGTTTTTATCAGCGTTAAGTCATTTTTATTGGTAAACAATGGAAATTTAGGTGCCATTGCTCGTTCTGAGCAATGGCACCTAAATTTCCATTGTTTACAAAGAGCTCAAAATTGCCCCTAAACTAGGGTTTTCAAAATAGGTTTTTAGTTACAACTGTTTCACGCCAAGCCCTCGATGTAAAACAAAGCTTTACCCGATGTGAGATTCATGCATTATAAATGGTGTTCATGTCATAGAATTAACAAATAAGAGAGCCGCGTCTTGCTATTTTGGGGGATTATTGCACAGATCTGCGTACAGCCTTCTCCATAGTGTTCACCTTCCGTCTATAAAGTGTATATGTCTAAATACATATTCTGACAAAACGATAGAGGTGTAACCCCTGCAGTTGAACGACAATGCAACTTTGAATGGTGAGACACACAAATCGCCAGCGTGGCTCTGATTCTTTGAAAGCAGTTCAATGGACTGCTACATTCATTGTATTGTCAGTTTGTCACAATGAATGAACATTCATATGTTTAACGACATTCTACTATTAGTGTCTATCTGCTAGTTTTAATGCGTTCTTTGACATACAAAGTATCAATCATAATTTTTAAATCATTCTAAATAATCAGATAAATAATTTGAAATATTGTTAATGTGTTACAGTTCGCTGATAATAATAATACATCGAAGATGAGAATTATTCTAAACGATTGCCTTGCGTAAATATCGCAGAAATGTGGCAAGGACCAATTTTTCTTTGATTTTTCTGCTGATTCAACGATAGCAGGTCATAATTTCAAACAATTCTAAATTATATTTTATTGGCAGATAAATAATTAGAAATATTGTTAACGTGTAATATTTGCCTATTGATAATGATAATAATAATCAAGTTTATATTGGACGTTGCGTAAATATCGCAGACATATTGAAAGGATCGACTTGGATGGTAATGCTTTCCCTAGATTATCTGCTGAACCTTTGCCTGCGTTAACTGCTGTTTTAAAAGCCTGTGCCACCATTATAGAGCCAGGCCGACTGGCGTGTCTGCGCCATCTGAACAGACTTTATACTGAAGGCTGCTCATCTGTAAAATCTGTAAAATTAATCCGTCCCGCGAGAAAACCAACATTGTGGACATGCCCTGGATTTGTAAGTGTGTATAATGAATCCTTCCATTTCATTTTGACCATCTTATCATGTGAAAGTATATATAGTTCATGAGTACATTCTGTCAAATTATAAACATCATGATGTAGTCCCTAATATCTACCATTCGTAATATTCTCTCATTATAACGAGTTTGGAAATGATAACAAGACATCTTCACGACAAGTTTATTTAAAACATGTGAGCCGTCCCGCGAAAAAAACCAACATTGTAGGCTCTGCGTAAAGTATCGACCCGGATCAGCCTAAGCATGATGCGCAGGCTTACCGGGATAGACCTTGTTCGCTTCCTGTGGATTTTCTGTTTCAGGGATCATTACTCTATACCTCTATCCCATTGAGACAGAATATGTCGGCCCGGATCAGTCTGCGCAGGCTGATCTAGGTCGATACATTACGCATAAACCATAATGTTGGTTTTCTCGCGGGACGGCTCAAATGTTTTATCTTGATATTCATACAATTTTCTGCGGGCTTTTCACATGCAAAGCTCAGCAAGTCCGTTTCAAAAAGTCAGTCTTGAAACGGTTTAGTGTCGTCCTAGGACGGTTATATTTTGTGATAGCTTCGAAAAGTGTCTGTCCGGGTTACCATGCTTAGGCTGACCCGAGTCCACAATGTTGGTTTTCTCGCGGGACGGCTCTTTTGGTCTCCTTTGTTCACTACTCATTTATTTATATTCAGTGAAAACTAGTACATATATAAATATACAAGATCTGTGTAAAAAAAACAGGGATCATGGGACAGTCTGCAATAAGTTGGCGTAACAAGGATAGAGGCAGTTGCTTCATATACACCAATATACATGTTGTTTGACAAACGACATAAGGGGTCTTTTCGGAAAGATCTAGGGTATCGCACCCGGACTCCCGACTAACCGGCGAGGGTAAATGAAAAAACAAACAAACATAAGGTAAAACAAAACATACCTGTTCGTGGACCTTCTTCATGAATTTCATCTTCTCTTCAAGAGTCTGGCGGCTGGTTTCGGCAATAAGATGTGAATCTCTTTCATCATTACGGTCCTGCAATAGACAAACGTTAAAGGTATAATAATATAATTCATTAAGTTTTTCAGAAATTGTAAAAAATATGAACAATATACATGTATTGGGTGTTTAGTCCCTATGTTCTAAAATATGAAGGTATACTAAATTAATAAACTATTGGATACGTAGTGCTGACATTTCAAAATTTGAAGATATATCCTAATAATCTATTGGATGTTAGGATTTGAAATTATACAATGAGAATGTATCTTTTTTTCTGATGGACTAAATACATGACTGTATAAATGCCAAAGTGTGGTAATTTCATTGTGTAGCAGTACAATGCAACACATCTAGAACAGCATCATTCAGATGCAATGAATTGAAACTGTTCTGCTCTTTAAGCGTAAGCTCATTCTCTTACAGAAATACATTTTTGATATATCTAAATAAGACAACGTTGGAAAGCTCATACAATTTCTCTAATTTCCAAATTTCTCTTTTGTCACAACGTTAACTTTAATTAACGGACATTTTCCATTATTTTGTCAAGATGTATTCGAAGTCGTCTTCAGCAGATTTGTGCATGTGGGAAAAAGAGGATTACAGGTCACAAAGTCAGTGTTCGTGTGCTTTGAATCAAACCCGTACTTCGTTTGCATTTCTAATGATTTTAACGACTCTAATGCATCTGTTGTTAGCCATGGTGATGCCATGATTCTGATACCAAATAGCATTACCCGCCGGGGACTCAACACGTTGATAAAAAACATTCCCTTTGAAGATGCATGTTCTTGGTTACATGATATAAATCGTTGTGCAATCGAGCAACGTTTTTTACGACCTGTGCACGATTATGACTCATGAGTCAAATAAGAGAGTGAGTAATCTCAAAGTGAGCTTTGTTCCAGCAAGAACAACAATTGTGTATTTGTGAAAGGCGTAGATACAGATATGTCTGTGAATTCGTCCCATGTGAGTTAACCCCCCTTTCCGGCATACAGACGCTTTCTGACGCCTATGCTGCAGGTGACTTTAAACAACATTGTGGCAAATTTGCAGTTATGTTTCAACTCGATACAATTATTATACTTTCAGCTATATATTGTTTACATACTTTTGCCTTTATACTTTCAAATATTTATGAAGCAGATATATTGTATGCGGGGAAAGGGTTTTATGTATCATATCAGATGTTCCCGATACCAATAAGTAATAAGTAAGGAATGCATTGCTTGTTCAAGCTACGTATACGCGCATGGGCTCACACCAATCAGGAAGGTTTTCGTGAAATAAGGGTTAATGGCTGCGTGGCAAAAGGAATTATCTTAACAAGAAAGAATCAATTAGGTTCTGTTTTTTATGTAACTGTAATCTTAGTATTCATGTTTTTTTCTTTTCTTTTGCCGTTGAAGTGTCGTTGACCTCTGTATTGATTAACCATTTGATTATAAACATGTACATGTACTTGCTTTTGGTACATTTTATTGCTTATAATTATCAATTACCTCTTTGCCCACAATATTTGAAAATCTCGCGTTTTTCAGATGCGTCAAAAACATCTGCATGTGGGAAAAGATGAAGTCTTGAAGGCCATGCCTTATCAAGATGATATTTAGGCAACGCTGATGAATATTTGATGCCTGTGTATATATTTCAGAGGAGAACCTTATGCCACGATACGGCCTTGTTTATAGGACACAAAGGTTATGATATACATACGGTAGGCCAAAGTCAAATTGTTTCAATTGTTTTTATCAATTGTTGAGATGGATAGGCTATATGCCCTGTCAGTGGAATATTGCTTTAAAGTAGTGATATTGATGCGAGAATTGAAAAGTCTCTCTTAATGAGCAATTGAATTATGTCAAGGCGATTCCTTTGGATGCAAACAGCATAACAAATGCTCGGGACGGTTTTATTATTTCTATTATTGTTGTCTATGGCGTGAATTCAAAGTTAAAACGCTTTAATGTATGGCATATATTTATATATGCGTATAAGGATCGCAGACATCATTGGCTGAAAGTCTAGATAGATCAATATTGGAGAGCAGACGACAGAAGGTCGAGAACTTTCTAAAATGATTATGTTTGCGTGTTAGGTCAATACAGCACTACATTGTTTTTATTTGGAGGTCTATTTGCCTTATTAACCCTAAGCTTATAAGCTTCTTAGCTGATATGATGTACGTCAAATTGACATAAAAAAAGTGGATTGACAGTATCTTACTGTAAATATAATGCTTTTCAGTTTAACCTCATGATATGTAAATGCTTATGAAGGATTTACTCTTAAATTGTTACGCAAGATCAGTTTTACAACTGCACTGGTCTTAAAACATTCCACAACGTTTGTCCAATCAATTTATTTTTAAAGTCCAGATTACAAATGGTCATTTTTATTCAAGAAAAGTTGTGCACAATAATCGTCTGGGAATAAAAACATCGAATCCAGTTTTAAAACCCAACGGAATAAATCGCTCAGTTTCAACACCGCCAATTTGAATTAGTACTTTACTGAAAACGCAAATATTTCCCACCGCAACTATAAATGATTATGAAGTTTTTATTCAAAAATTGTTGCGCAAGACAAATAATCCCACGCGAATAAGACCTAGAATCCCGATTTAAACCCAACCAAATAAAGCGCATTGATCTTCCCTTGCAAACTCCGACCGCGACGAAGCCTATCATCAAGAGTCGTCTATAATCTTGAATATGTCCAAATATGGTAATTATCTAGCCCTTGGGGAGACATCTCAGCGGACAACAGGTACTAGTTCCAGAATACTCGAAACAGATTTCTGGGAATGACGTTACAGACAAAGTATATGGCCTTATCTATGACTTTCCAGGGTTTCTTCGTTTCGGTTCCGTTTGCGTGTATTAACCTTCCTCCCACACAAGCAGACAGTATTTTTACGCCAATGCAGCGATACGACTTTTGAAAACGTTTGCGTTGGATGATTTAAAAATCTTCTGCTTTACATTGGTAAACACTTAAGGGTGTGCGTAAGGTTGTGCGTAAGCTATTGCAAATTATTAATCTGGGAATAATTTTACGAACCGAAAAACGTACAAAACTTATAAAGCTAATCACACGCTTTCAGGCATACATTATTTGTTTTTGAATGTGTTGAAGAAGAATGGTATGTTCAAATAATTAGTCTCTGAATTGTTCTTTCACGGACACACGACCGAAATATGTTATTCCGAAATGTCACACAGCCATGCAAAGCGAATTATAAAAGTAAGAGAAGAAATCGTTTAACGTCCTACAAGCGTCCCCAATATAGGCCGTAGTTTAGCATCGAAAATACATTATAGGACATATGTCCTTTCCAAGCAAATGTCTCAAAAGGAAACATTAGCCTCATTATTTCTCTATTTCTGATATTGACAGCTTTCATCCTTCGCAGTCGTCTGGAGACTTAGGACATGGTCGTGTGCAATGCAAATACAACGGTATCGCAGTCGACCATCGTAACCTTCTGTATTCTTCAAATTGAGTTTTGGTTTTAACTTATTTGTTTTACATGGCTTTAGATTTATTGACCGATCTGAGTTTAACGCCGTTTTGAACAGTTTCAAGTTATATCAAAGCGGCTAATTAACCTAACCATGAGTTTTCTTTGTTTTACCGAACCATTATTCAAGAAAACAGTTGGCTCCTTTCCCTAAAAGGCTCATTTTTAGCCAAATGATTGAAGACGAAAACATGAAACAAGTCGCAATGACTTGTGTCAATCATCGGAAATAATTAATGGCTGTGGCGGGGAGGGAGATCGATGGATATGGAAATTCTTACAACTTCATCTAATCGATTTTGATATCTGTGAGAAATCAATCGGCATGGTGTGTGCTGTTACATGCCCGTCTGACGATAATATATCGAGGGCTTAGCGTGAAACAGTTGTATCTAAAAAGAACTATTTTGAAAACACTGGTTTAGGGGTAATTTTGACCCATTTGTAAACAATGCAAATTTAGGTGCCATTGCTCAGAACGAGCAATGGCACCTACATTTCCATTGTTTACCAAGAAAAAATGAGTAAATGCTTATAAGGCTTTATGGCGAGGTGATTAACATTGGTAAAAAATATACAAATTTTAGTTACAACCGTTTTACGCCAAGCCCTCGATATGATATCGTAAACAACCCCTTTTACATATGTAATGAAACCCTTTCCGAACATACAGACGCTTTCTGACGCATTTGCAGCAGACACTTTTTGGAAACATTTTTGTTGTGGCAAAAGGGAGCAATCGCTCATTATAAGCAAATTCTTCATATGCCACAATGTTTACATATCTATATATTAATTGTCCTTACATTTTTAGAGCATTTCTGTAGTTTTGCCTAGATGTTTTCAAGATTTGTTGCAGGTTGCTAAAGGGTTAATCTTTAGAAATTCGTCAAATTCAGTTCAGGTATTACTGGTTTTGTTAGACCTTCTACCTATCAAAACCAATTATAATGCAGCTGCGAAGTTTGTTTCTTATTGTAAAAGGGTGTGACTGAGAGTTATTAATATATCACCGACGTTAATGATGTGTATGCAGACACCGAATTGACCATTGGTCATTTTCTGACCGTTCATTAGTCTGATTGGTCTGGGATGTTGATTCCAATCAACTAGCCATCTAAGGACACGATGGAAGTATTATTGATGCAGTGTATGCTCCAAGTTTGTCTATTTGTGGAAGCACACACTTTAACATTGGCTTTGATATTTGACCCATCTGAATCAACACTGGTCGCAAAAACATATAGATGATATTACATGAGTGGTCATTCAATACGAATTTGTATTAAACGAGTTTAATACAATTTTGTATTGAATGAACACGAATGTTATATTCTACGTATATCATAAATTCCAATTCGATGATTATTAGCGCAAAATAGATAGGACGTCGCTATATAGCGCGGTCATTTTCAATGCTTTTCATTATGACGTTACATAGCATTGTTATTACACTAGTTATATACCGAAAAATACAGAATGACATTAGTTCACGCTGGCGACGTCATTTATGATATAAATGATGTTATCATCTGGAACAAGGTTAATTTATTAAAATTGTGTAAGAACGAAGAGTAAGTCCGTGACAGGGTTACTAAGACAAGAGGTGATGCTGTTGGTCACTCGATTCAATACCAGTCTCGTCCGATCGATCGGTCATCTCAGGACACGATTATAGATCCACGATCTCGTCAGGTGTATACATGTACTAAAAATTGAAAACTAATTGACCCTTGATACAACTTCGACGTAAAGAATGTTCGAATAATGGATTTATTGATTTATTGGAGTAAAACGTTGTTTTCACTATTGTATCAGTTTTGTATCGGCGATCAGTTTGTCCAAACATGTATTTCTTGTCTTTCTTTTACGAATACTTCATACAGTATTCCTTTGCAATCTTTCTACAAAGAATAATTTAGTGCGTCTCTCTGTTCCATGGAATCCAAGGCTCCGTTAACAAAACGTCGACATAGAGAGTATTTGACTTATCAAGGAAAGTATGATCTTTCTATATCGAAGGTGCCTTAGATTTAGAGCGCTACCAACTAACCAGTACTACATCAGGGAGAGATGTTTCGTGCCCATTGTCTATCGGAATTGAACTCTAAACGCCAAGTCTTTTAACCCTTTCAGCCTTGTGGCAATATTGAGTTTTTGTGTGCAAATATACAGGTTCAGGTGAATCTGTTCGTAACGAGCTGTCCCACCTGAAATCAGCATTGTTTGCCTTTCAGTTATCAAAAACTCTTGTTACATAAATAATGGAATCACCTTTGGACATGGAATAGATCGGCCCTGTAAGGTGTATTCCGGACAATTCACTGAAGTAATTCAACAAAGAGGTTGTATGAGTTAATGACACTCCATGAGTTATATAAATGTACCCTGTATTGCAATTATTGTAATAGAATAACGTTTCATATTATCTGGAGACAATATATATTTGAGAGTCTCATGTCCTCCGTTGGATTGCTCTCCCGTCAAATTAATTGGAATGGTGTTTGTATAAAGATTTCTGCAAAGTGATGTAAGATTCCTTTCAACGTAATGGAATTATTCTGCAAGATAACGTATGCAGTTTGGCGTATTAATGAGTGGAATTTTAATAAGAGTATTGCAATTCATTTGAATGTTTTTTTGTTTTATTTGCAATCATTTATGTTGTCGACAGATTTTGTTTTTTTAGGCATTTTGTAAGGTGAAAGATTTAGTAGTAAGTGTTCTCGTACAATACTGATTGTTATTAGATGCTTTTAGGAAATTGAAATGATTGAAAAATATATTTGCTAATGATAATAACTAAAGCCATGGTCACATTTACGGTCATGCACGTAGTTGACCGTAGTTCATTTCAAACGTAGTCTGCCGTAGTGTTACTACGGTCAACTAGGTTGAAGTAAGTTCGAAGTAGGTTCAACATTGGCAAAAAGAGGAAATATAGAAAGTCTAAGTAGGTTGAACTACGTGTAAGTACGGTTAACTACATTCAACTACGAGCAAAGTGGCTAGGGTTAACGAGGGTATCACTACGTCTAACTACGTGTAACTACGTTACACTACGTATAAAGTACGTCCTATGTACGCGCAAATACGGTAAATTAGGGTCAACTGCGTTAAGTTACGGTAAAACGGCGTGGCTGCCAGTACGGGTATGCTACAGTCATTATGCTTTTGGAAGTTGACGAACGTAGTTCAACCCTAGTAGATCCCTAGTTAACCTTAGTGTTAACCGTAGTGTTGATGTGTTTTGGAAGGTAGTACGGACAACTACGGTACACACTACGGTTAAGTAAGGTGAATTACGGTTAACTAAGGTCAACTACGTTCTAACTACGGTCACAGTAGGGTTACAACATCGTACTTAACCGTAACCAATTTTTGAACATGTTGAAAAGTTATGTGCTTACTACGGGCAAATCATAAGTTCAAACTACGTGAATTACTACGTTGAACTACGGTTATCTACGTGTAACTACGTTCAACTACGTCTAATACGTTCAACTACGACCAACTACGGTCATTCCCCACTACGGTCAACTACGTAAGATGTGACCACGGCTTAAGCAAGAATAATAAAGTCTGATTTTTGGATTTTTTCTTTGTTTAATACCATCTTCTGTGTGTGATTAAATCAATATAAAACATCTTTCCTCTAACAAATGTCCTTAAATAAAAGGCACATATCATTTTAAAAATGTGCCAGGCAGAACAATATGATTTAGTAATAATAGCACCCTGTATTCTTAGGTAATTCATTTCAGCCTCATTTATAAATATACAACATCCAATGCCGTCAGCGAAGACCGCTAGTACAGTGATTGTTAATTGATTGTTAGGTCTTATTTCATCTGCTCAAAGAGAAGACTCAGATAAGCGTGTGAATGTGCACAGTATCACTAAAGGGTATCCACTATCCGCCTATAAGATATGTAGACATATTTGTATCGTTTGACAACAAAAAAAAGAAGTGAAGTCATGTTAATTATTCAAAAGGAACCCTAAATACCAAGGCGTGGCTCATTTGTTGTTGACAATATAACTTTTCAAATAGCGCGGTTGCCCTTTAAGAAAAGAAATTGCCAACGTTGACACGATTGTTACGTGGAGTATTAAATTAGAGCGAAAGCCAGTGGTGTATTACATGTGTTTATCGGAAACCATGGTGACCAAATGTCATTCTGTGTACTTTATGTGTCTCTATAGACATGTAGCATCCATACTAATGATAGCCTAACACTATATTTGTCCTTTTTGGTGTTTTTGGGAACGTCTTTCTCAAAACAAACAGACATATTATATTTGACCCGATGGTACTAAAGAACAAATTACGGCAAAAGGACCAGTGACTCTAGCAATGGAGGTAGTCGCTTCCCATCTTGGTTTGCGTTGATATCATTGCGACTGATGGGCTGGTGTCAGGATAGTCTTACCAGTAGTACTGGTAATTAGTCGCCGGGCAGAAGCCCGCGACTTCTATTTTTAATAGGTTTTCGGAAATCACATGGGAGGGCGGCTTATTATTAGAAAGAAACAAATCTAGATGATTTGAACATATTACAACTGTGGTTGTTTACGAACACTAATAAATGACACATCTAAAATGAAATAAATATTCCGATTTTTTAATGTTTGCATTTTTTTTAATTCACTCGCATTTAAGTTTTTTGTCTTATTTACGAAGACAAAAGTGGTCCCTTCAAGACGTGAACCAACACCCCCTTATGCAGACTCTTATGTGTCATCATTGAGGTCAATTTCGGATTCTCCTTTTAATAGCAATTTTAACTTACTAAATGTTGTTTTCATGTTCAAAGAGATGTCTTGATTTGTGTAGAATTCATTTAATAATGTTAATCCATGAATATCTAAAGTAGGAACTGTTTCTAAGCTAAATATAGACCCTATTCTGTTGTGTAGTTTCGTGACCTTTAACATCGATGTTCGCGCATGCGCATTTCGATATGAAAAAGCGAGTGATATTATTTTATTTTAGACAAGTACAAGACGAATGTTTGACGCAAAGGCTTAAGCGTCAAAGAGAAGCCGCAATATTTCGTTGTACATGTAGAAATAAGAAAAAAAGAACATTTTTAAATCCACAAACAATAGAACAATTTAAACTGTAGACGGTAATGCTGATATATATCTCCTTTTGAAGACTTTTGTTTTCTTCAAATTACCTCCCTTTAAAGCAATACCAGGATATTTACCTTGTGATTCGAATAAGATTGACAAACATTGAAATTATATGAATGAATACTATTATATAAATAAGTAACAACAGCAAAATTAAATTTAAGCCAAGATAAATGTGTACACATTTCGTTAATTTGTTATAGATACCCTAATGTATAGGTATGAATATAAAATTTATAAGCAAATGTTTGAATAGACTAAGGAAAGTCAAGAATACATAAATAAATCAATGCAGTCTTTTCCGGCGACATTGATGCCTTGCATCAACTTTCTCTTGTTAACCCATGGTAAAGCGATATCCCGGTGTCTGGTTAGTCTTACCAGTAGTACTGGCAATTAACCCATGATAACGCCGTGATATTACTGCGACGTAAAACACCATACACACAAAAGAAAAAAAGACTTGAAACTATAGTTCCACAATCAAAAGCTATCTTAAAAAAGATCTGTACATATAATTTTGTTTATATATTGTCGGTATTTACGTTTTATTTCTAACGATTCATCGTTTAGTTAGTTTAAATATACCGTAACACCTCGTACGTTTATCATTGTGTAAGGTTTCAAGACCTGGAAGCCAATAATTCTTTTTCATGACCCTATCGGGATTCGAACCCAGAACTCCTGCTCTCGAGGCCCGCTGTAGTCACTACATCCGACACCCTTGTCGGTTGTTAAGGCAGTGGAATGCCCTGTAGTTCCAAAGACGGTATCCATTAAATGTACACATGAGGATTTAGTCTCTCTATATCAGTAGGGTTGTCTGGATCGATTTAGAAATATACATGCAAATTTAATTATCTTGGTATCCCTTTGTTTGTTTTGTATCAGACAGGCATTCATCGTTATCGACACGATTCTCTCAAGACTCGTAATTTGCCTTAATTGTAATAATTTGCTTCTTCCGTGATGGGAAGGCTCGTTCTCCGTTTAGAAAAAAGAGCAATGGTGTATTTTACATGTAGAGAAAAAAAGTCTGCAGCGGAAATATCGATCGTTGCGCCTGCGTGCACCTTTGATTTTACATGTAATGCACCCGTTCCGAGGAATAAGGGAGGTTACTTGGGTTACTTCATCGATTTCCTAATATTCCTACGCGGAGACGTATTACCGCATTACATTAAACTAGAGCTATTTCAGTGGCACCTGACGAGAGGGTTTCTTATTTTTGTTCAAACGAAGGATGAAGAGAAATGAAATGGGGGATTCTCGATCTCGCTTAAATATTGTATTGTTTCCCACTGGTTGTCAACAACTTGGACAAAAACGTTTTTTATAATTCTAAAGCTGCAATCCAAATGAGTGAAATCCGCGTCTTGGTAAGTAAAAAAAAGGAATAATATTCAGATGCCTTTTGCATGACGGCCCGCTCGTTTGATTTCCACCGCAATCGATTCGTGTTGCAGTTTGATCGATTCTCGCGTCTCAGTTCTGCAGCAGATTTTGACAAATGAAAATCCCGTCTGAAGCCGAAGGTGCTCCTTCCTTTTATTACCATCAATTAGCGCTTTTCTCTGTGCAGACGGTTTTACACGCCCTAACACCAGACACCTCTTTGAAAACGATGTAAAGAAAAGGAGAAATTGATTAAACTTTCCCTGGCACACTGTTTTCAAATCGGCACCAACAGTATGTGCATGCTTGACGCAGCTGGTATGTCACGTAGACAGACAGTGTATCGCAACTATAGGTTCTTGCATAAAACATTACCTCTTTAGGAATTGGTCTCTTCGATCAATCCTTATGTTATACATATTTTCTTGTCGTCAGATTTAAAGACAATTCATTTGAAGTGCTCATACACTTTGGCGTTTGCATACATATTTCGTATTTTCTATTCGACTTGGAAAAGACAATTGAATTCTCACAATTCTTTATAAATGAATTCATATCATTTTGTAAATATATAGGTTGGAGTTAGTTTAACGCCGTTTCCAACATTTACCCGGTTTTTGCGGAGGCCAGGAAAACGGTTTACGTTCGTTAGTCATAATGATTTATGTCAATCATCGTCAATGTTCAATGACAGAGCCGGTTTGAAAAAAAAGCACAATCATTGTATACCGATACAAAACCGAGCGAAGATGGAGAACAAGTCTAAACTATTATCATAAATACTTAACGAGTTAATGCTTGAAGATGCATGGGTGACACCAATTATTGATCTAATTTTATCCTGTTGAAAAAAGATAAAGTTGAAGGGCAGCCGTTGAAACCAATCGTTTATAAAAAGACCGCCAAGCAAAGAGAGAGACAGTCTAAACTAGTGTTAAAAAATACTTTACTATGGACTTATTGCTTGCTTGTTCATGCATGGTTGCCATGTCACTGTGTTGGAGTGCAAGGAACGGGGGTGAAACGAAGCGTACATAAAGAGACCGTCAAGCAAAGAGAGAAAAAGAGTCTAAACATATTCTTATAAATACTTTACGAGGATGTTAATGCTTGTTGATGCATGTGGTTGTCATCAATGATTTAATTCCTTTCATTCCGTTTACAGAAGATAAAGTAGATTTTCTGGCAGAGATAATTGAGTGCATATCCCTGGGGGTATACGCCTGCAGATAAAACTCTTATCAGAGTTAATGTGAATTATTGTGCAAGCTTAATTTGAAGCAGTGATAGTATTAATGCACACCCTATTGGTTAACATGTTGACGAATGAGATTGACAGGGTTAAACGGGGTGTGTTCAGAAATCACGCAATAGTGTGTAATGTGTATGGTGTTTTAAGCAGCTTTCGACAATTGATAGTCTATATAGAATGATGCGGACGTCATTTTCCCGGACATAGACCTCAGATTACCCGTATATCCAGTCTGTGACATTTCTGACACGCTGTGTCGATGACCGTTGCAGGTACATGCGTGGATGGTGTCCTACTATATCGTTATTGCATCGAGGTTGACATTTCTATCTTACGTAGACATTTTCTTTATTATGTATAAAGTTATTTTTGACGGAAAACACTTTCTCTGAGATACTCTCCCAAAAGATGACGGCCTCACGCCAAAGCAAGAACAGCACCACGTGAATAGGTACTTCAGATGATAATATTTTACTGACATAGAACCGTCCGTATCACTTATAACAACTATTGCGCTTATTATTAACAGGACTCTGTTGGGACAACTGAGTTTTGGACCCTGTCCCAAAAGCAGACGAATTATTGGCACTGTAGTATCGACGCACTCCGGGCGGCTCCGGATTCCCGGACTATGGTGAAGGAATCCCACATCTATAAATAGCACATCACGTGGGTAACACCATAACAAGTCGGGGATCAACCCATGATCTTATTATGATTCAGTCTCGTAAGAATGCTCGTGAAGTGTATAAAAAGACGAGATCTGTTCCAAGCCTCGAGAGTTGTATTTACCATTATCCGTTGACGTTCGCTACTGCTGTAGAAAACCTAAGAGAACCAGTGAATTGTACATACTGCTGTTTACGCGTGTATACACCAACACACAGTGAGTTGATACTTATCGCAGTTCTCTTCATTAGTGCTGCGAGCAGAAACGAACGATGGTTAGGTAGTCGAAGGATTATACTTACAATTCTAAGTTTGTCAACTTCTTGTTGTAGTCTATTTACAGTGGTTTTGTCACGTGCTCGATCGGTTTCCAAGGACTTGATGGTGCGACGGAGCTTGTTAATTTCACTATCACTGTCGACGACCTGTTGGTTCATCTTCTTGATTTGTTCTCCGTGGTACTTTTTGGCGTCGTCCAATCTGAAGGAAACAAACAAACAGACAATTAATAAACGCACGGGTTATATTAAATAAACGAATGAGACAATTCATAAACGCATACACCAATCAATAAACGCATAAGACGTTTAATAAGCGCATAATGTCATATAAATAAACGCATAATGCAATTAATAAAAGTATATGTTATATCAATAAACGCATACGACAATTGATAAACGCATAACCCTTTCCCTCATACGACAATTCTGCAGCAGACGACTTTAAACATATTTTGTCAGAAAATCTCTATAATTGAATCGATAACTTATGCCTAACAGTGGAAAACATTGTGGCAGAAGGAGTTCTTCTTTTGTCACTATGTTTTTAAAAAGCCGTCTGCAGATGCGTCGGAAAGCGTCTATATAAGGGAAAGGGTTAAACTTAGGTTCAATAAACAAGCCAAACATCGCACCACAGTAGGCGTAACACGAGAGGATATATTTCAAATCATAATTAACTGCTTGTTGAACCAAGAGATGTCCGTTTTGGATTATTCCAACGAACTGCTGTGAAAAAATGTTCATACTTTCCATATTTGAAACAAATCGAACTGGGTACGTTATATTGAGACGAACCAAAAAAGATGTCAAAATGATAATAAAACAAAAAAAAAACCAATAGTGAATAAAATTGTTATTGCTATCAAACTGTAATTACAAATCTTATAGTTTCTGACTTGAATCTCAAATTAGAGACAGCCCTTTATTATACAACAGAGTTGATATGGGCCACCCATATAAACCATATACGAATAATTTAGGGGACGTTATATCGAGTTGCCAGGATGGTATACTACGAGTTAATTATGACTGACTAGAATATCAGACAGTGATCACACGGCGCCAAGATGTTAAATATATAAAACTGTGCGGTATTGACGTTTGATAAATGAATATGTCTGTATTCGAGTCAGCTACTAGATTTAACGCTTAGACCACGTGGATTAACACGAGACTGAACAGTAAGACGCTTCATAGTTTCATATGATTAAGGAACAACGGTCAATGCGTAATTTACATACGAGGTAAACATATGCAATATATGTTGCCATAAATAACAACATCCGCTAAGGCAAACCACTAAAGCTTTGAAAGAGACATCCCCTCACACAGAAACGAAAATAAACAGGATCGCAGCTCAAGTGTGAGAGTTTAGTTTAAACTTATTTATTTTACATCGATTGCGAAACAAGCCCTAGGCTTAGATTAATCACTCTCGATGTCTGCTTCCTGGAGACTTAACCAGTACTCGCGCCGTTTGTGTGGAAAAATCCCCGAGTCAGGACCCGCTCATCACGGAACTCGAACCAGGGACCTTTGATACGAGAGGCCGACGCTCTACCTCTGCACCACTGTCTTCCACGAAGTGTGAGAGTAAGGTCAATACTTCCGCTATAAGATAGCGATGTAGTCCTATGTCTCGAAGATAAAACAAATTATTTGGTTTGTGTCAAATAACACGATGGAGTAATATATTGGAGTAATTTCTTTTTTACGCTTTCCGACATACAACAAATCTGTATCAGATGACTGTGAACTCATTTGGACAAACATATTGAACATATGTACGTAATTATTGAAGCGAAATGAAAACAATGTAGCAAAAGGAGAAACTGCTCATTATGCTTTAGATGCTTTCAAATGCATCTGCATATAGGAAGGAGTTCAGAAAGAATCGATTGTATAAGTTCGATGTAAAACCATGAACACTGATCCTTCTTGATAAAATTACCTCTAACAGGCGAAAACGTTCACACAAAATGTCCTTGTAAGTTTCCTTGAGAGGATCGAACCTGATTTCGAAACTCAAAGCATTTGTACACATTTGAGTAACGCTAGTTGAAAGCGGGGTTCTTGTATCCTCGTTTCGGACAGTGAAGACGGTTTGAGAGGCTGTACGTACAGCACAGACTCACCCAAGTCTTCGCTGTTCCCACTTGTAATACATCTCTATAACGCCTGCACGATTTCTATATTTTCAGACGGACACATTTTGAACTGAATGATAAATATTTGTGCAGGGTGTTTCGGTGATGTTTGATTCTTTTTCTGAACATAAAACGGACGACCAAACGTTATTTTAGCCGTCACGTGAGAAAACCAACAGTGTGGATTCCTCGTAAAGTATCGAACCGCATCAGCCTAAGCATGCCGCGCAGGCTTACCCGGATATACACTTTTCGCCTCCTGTGGATTTTCTGTTTCAGGAATCATTACTCTATATCTCTATCCTCTGAGACAGGATGTGTCGGCCGGATCAGTCTGCGCGAACTGCGCAGGCTGATCTGTGTCGATACATTACGCAGAGGCCATAATGTTGGTTTTCTCGAGGGACGGGCTCATTTTACTATTTCTATTGATGTTTCACCCCGTCTTCACCGATTATTCCCAAAGCTACCATGACCAAGTTGGCTTGACAGATAAGGTATCAAGCATAAAAAACATTTGTATATAATTCAATAAAAAATAATTATTGTTTTAACAAGTTAAGACAACACCAACTGTTTTCTTATCATTATTTTACTTGTTTAGACATGATAACTGATAGAAAATGTCATAAGAATTGTTCAACGTTGTAAGTGATCAAATATTTAAACTAAAAACGTCTTCAAGAGGGAAAGAGTTAAACATATATAGAATGATGCGGACGCCATTTTCCCGGACATAGACCTCAGATTACCCGTATATCCGGTATGTGAAATTTCTGACACGCTGTGTCGATGACCGATGCAGGTACATACATGGATGGTGTCCAACTATATCGTTATTGCACAGAGGTTGATATTTCTATCTTACGTAGACATTTTCTTTATTATGTATAAAGTTATTTTTGACGGGAAATACTTTCTCTGAGATATCTTCCCAAAACATGACGGCCATACGCCAAAGCAAGAAGAGCACCACGTGATAAGGTACTTCAGATGTGAATCTTTTA
Source organism: Serripes groenlandicus (assembly GCA_031761405.1). Taxonomy (NCBI): domain Eukaryota; kingdom Metazoa; phylum Mollusca; class Bivalvia; order Cardiida; family Cardiidae; genus Serripes; species Serripes groenlandicus. The sequence continues at coordinate 7,377,471 of JASEVX010000016.1, forward strand.
CTGACATAGAACCGTCCGTATCACTTATAACAACTATTGCGCTTATTATTATAGCATAGATGACCGACGTCCTTTAACGTTGGGTGACATGGTAGAGCATTTTGTCATATACTTGCTTACAAAGAGGGTCAACTAAAGTATGTACGGTCCAACCTGTGTATAAAGACCATCCATGGGACATGAACAATCTGGTCTTTGTTCACATGTGGTCTTTAATTGCAGGGTCATTTACAAAGAAAATGAGTATTTCGGAAACTAAACGTATGTGTTGAATATCTGTTAGATCTATATATGGAGAAAGCAGATAAATAAATGATTGTTCGAACACGGAATCGGTTTAATTATACACTGCACGGGAATTCATAAAATACAAACGATAACATGTATGAATCATTCTGCCGTACATGTACCCTCATTAAAATGATGATGTATTTTTTGAAGGAACCTTTTGCCTCAATGCTTCCAAAACTCTCAATTGTAATACCTTTATATAAAAACATTTTCCGTCTTTTTCCCAAGATATTTCAAAGTCGGCTGCTTCAGATTTTCTTTAACCCTTTCCCTCATAAAGACGCTTTCTGACGCCTCTGCAGCAGACGGCTTTTTGAAACATAGTGACAAAAGAAGAAATTGCTCACAACGAGCAATTTCTCCTTTTGCCAAACTGTTTTCCACTTTTAGTCATAGGTTATCCATTCGATTTTAGAGATTTTCTATCTTTTGACAAAATATGTTCAAAGTCGTCTGCTGCATAATTTTCGTATGAGGGAAAGAGTTAAGGAATAATAATGGGAATAACAAGTTTAAAATTGAAAGGGTCTGATAGAGATATGAAGTACCGGTGAAGGCGTTGATAATGATATCATTTAGACACTCCATTTTTCTTATGTGCTGAAGTCTCATTACTTCGAGCCGTCAAATTTGTCGAAAGAAAATAAGTAATATTGGTCTTAGGAACGGCACAACAAAAGTCGTTATTTACCAGCTATGTGTAGAATTGTTCATGTTCCTCTTTTGTCTTTAGCGCTTAAAATATAGTGATTGCTACCCAGGGGTAATGTATGTCTATTCTTGCAACGTGATTATCCCTTGCCGAAAATAAGGACGCAATTTTAAGTATCTGCAGCAGTCGACTTTTGAAAACAATCTGACAAAATGGATTGGTTGCTCATAATGAGCATTTTATCATGTTATCATAATGTCTACAACTCTATTCAATTCAATTACTTTCGTTTATAGAATGTTTTCATATGTATGTTTCTAAGTCGTCTGTTGCAGATGTGTCGTATGTTGGAAAGAGTTAGTCCTTGTGATCAGATTACATATGAGCTGTCCCGCGATAAAACCAACATTGTGGACTCAAGGTGCGTAAGGTATCGACCCGGATCCTCCTAAGTTAGCCGCGCGGGCTTACCCGGATAGACACTTTTCGCCTCCTGTTGATTTTTTGTTTCAGGAATCATAACTCTATACCTCTATCCCCCAGAGACGGAATGTTTCGGCCCAGAACAGTCTGCGCTGATGAGCAGGCTGATCTGGGTCGATACATTACGCAGATGCCATAATGTTGGATTTCTAGCGGACGGCTCATATTATGTTGTCATTACAGCTTTAAAGATGCTTCAATGATTTCTTTTATTCTTAGTTCAGTTTAAATGTATTCATTGTATATCGCTTCCTGGACACGTATTAACCCGTATCTCCGCCGTTTGTTCTCGATATATCTCGAAGAAAAAAGCCGCTCATCACGGTATTCGATTAAAAAGAGAGGTCACTGTTCTACCACTGCATTACTGTATTCGACACTTTGATACTTGTACTATTGTACTACATGACGAAAAGGAGAGACCGAGATGTCTCCGCTACTGTTTAGCCTTATTCTACATAGAACAAATCTGCAGCAGACGATTTCGAAATCATCTGAGTTACAATTGGAGAATACCTATTTAATTAATATGTTAATAATTTGAAAGAGTTTAACACATTATGACAAATGGATAAATTGCTCATTATGAGCAATGTCTTCTTTTGTCATAATGCTGTTTTAACGTCGTCTGCTGCAGAGGCGTCAGAAAGCGTCTGTATGTTGAAGAGGGTTAAGTCTGTCCTGTCTCAAGGATTGGTTCTCGAGATTTTAAACGTCGTCTGCTGCAGAGGCGTCAGAAAGCGTCTGTATGTTGAAGAGGGTTAAGTCTGTCCTGTCTCAAGGATTGGTTCTCCAGATTTTAAACGTCGTCTGCTGCAGAGGCGTCAGAAAGCGTCTGTATGTTGGAGAAGGTTAAGTATGTCCTGTCTCAAGGATTGGTTCTCCAGATTTTAAACGCCGTCTGCTGCAGAGGCTTCAGAAAGCATCTGTATGTTGAAGAGGGTTAAGTCTGTCCTGTCTCAAGGATTGGTTCTCCAGATTTTAAACGTAATCTGCTGCAAAGGCGTCAGAAAGCATATGTATGCTGGAGAGGGTTAAGTCTGTCCTGTCTCAAGGATTGGTTCTCCAGACTTTAAACGTCGTCTGCTGCAGAGGCGTCATAAAGCGTCTTTTTAGACAACAAGTTTTATCGCGAGGGTGAATCCTTGAATTGTATCAACTGGATTTAGGAACTAAATCATTCCGTCGTTCCGCTTATTTGTATGCAAATACATGGTAAAAGTAGAGCTCTAGAAAAAAAATGAATTTTGCATCCCTAAGTCCTTATCCCGTTCCAACCTGCAGACGCATTTTGACGCAATAGCAGCAGACGACTTTTGAAATCATTGTGGCCAAAGCTGAAATTGCTCATGATCAGCAATTTTCCCTTTGGCCACAATGTTTTGAACTTTTATGGCGACTTTTCAGATTTGTGTCACTACGTTTTCAAAGTCGTCTGTTGAACATGTGGAAAATGATTTAAACAATTTGCATATTCGGAATATGAAAACTGCTTCATAATGCCCCCTAATACTAAGACAATCTTTCAGAACGATCTGCTCGAAACGAAATTGATACGAAATAAAGCGTTCGTAATTCAATGTACGAATAACCAGACTGTAGTAATTATTCTCTAGTAAACTGTATCTATCTACATACATAACTAGTCAATGAGGGACCAAATAGTTAGTAGGTCCTTTTAGTTGGAATCTTTGTCTTTATCGCTATTTCGCAATGAGATATTGCAATTACTCTGTACACATTAATCATAAATGTGTTAATTAAAGTGATGATTCAAAAGAGAAAAAATACATAGCAGTGTTTAAAGAAAACAAATGTGGAATTACTGTTTAAATCTAATAACAATTGGCCAAGAAAATGCAATTATAAGTGCACCATCCAGTGCAAAGAAACCAAGGATAAAAACAGAGGAAACCAAATGGTAGGACCTAGCTAGATGTAGAGTGTATTAAAGGGAGATAACTGACCATTGTCTCCCATTGGGGGTAGTCTGGAGTTCCTTCCCCTTATTACTATGTAAAGGGTCAGGCACAAACCAAATAATGGCGGACGCCTAAGGACTATCAGGTAATATCTAAATTTCTTATTTTGTCGACCATCGGGATAATAATTCATTTATCTTATTAAAATAAGGTAATAAATTGATTCCAAGTTTTCATTTTATGATGCTTTGTTCTGTTTGGAAGAAAAAATATGTGTTATCGAGTAGTATAGTTTTCGGATAGATGAAAATGTATTTGAATTTCGGATACACAGGATCTCATTAGAAATAAATGGTTTTATCTTTATGAGATACGTGTATATCATTTAAATGTTCAAATGTTTCCTTTATTATAAGTTTTAGTAGTCCCCGATTTAGGCAATATAGGCTCTATTTTGAACAATTTACTATAAAAGATTTAAATGTTTTAAAACTGTTTATTTGATTTCTCAAGTCAAATAATTTCCGAGTTTCTATTGTCAATTAGATCCAGATCAGCCTGCACAGATAATGCTGATCAAGATCTAGATTGTTCACTTCACACATTCCAGCATAAACAAAATATGCAGAAGACGACTGAAAACATCTTGAAGATCTCTAGAAATGAATATATCTCTAGTATAATTACTGTAAAAAGTTGAAAACATTGTGACAAAAGGAGAAATTGCTTTTCAAAAGTCGTCTGCTGCAGAGTAAACACAGATGTGCAATGTATCCTGATAATATTTATTAATAATTTCTGACTGTGTACTAAACTAGAGTTAAAGCATGTTTTATAGGACATGTGAAACAAGTTTAGATCCAGATCACATATGTGTATTCTGATCATGATCTGTATTGGTTGCTAATATATATATATATTTTTTTTCAATTGAACAATAAAGATCCTTATTCGGATGAACGGACTAGTTGCAGTAATTCAGATCCAGATGAGCCTATACACAGTTCTGTATGACATCCATAGTATGCTCATGATCTACATTGTTCACCTTGTGAACAGAAATAATATGAGACATTTTTAAGCCAAAAGTTCAGATACTGAGCAGATTGCACATTTAGTTATGTCCATGCAGAACGTTATTTAAGTTGTTTCTATTCGTTCACAGCATATGTCGAAGAGGTAGGGACCGAGCCCCGGTAGCTCAGTCGGAAGCGACGCGGGCTGTCAATCCAGGGTTGTGATTTCGAATCCCAGCTCGGCCAACATTCTTTCCGATGTTTGACAAAAGTCACTGTGACCTGCGTCATTCGTATTTCACCAATGGGCTGTTTTACAGTATATGTGGAAAATTAGCTAGTTGCTTGGAAAGTATGTTGTGTGGTGTACTGGTGTGGGAAAACCAAGAAACGCATGAGTAGGGGAACTGGTCGCCGTGATATGACTACAATTGTTGAAAACGGCGTTAAACCCCAATCAATCAATCCAAGAGGAAGGGAAGACCGGCAGATCAAGTGGTGAAGCTGATGCCATTTTATGCTACAACAAAGCTGACGTTGGGCTTCCTAGTATGAAAAAAGATATGAAGGAATATTGTCCTAATAATGTTACATGTCGGCGGAGAACAATAAATAGTTACCTTGATTTTGAAACTGTTAAAACACCACATAACTGCTGTACACACAACACTTTAGAATTGAATGGGATTTCAATAATTTGGCTATGAAGTAGAATGTCTCACTTCACAAAGTTAGATAACATTTAAACCTTTCCCTCATTTAACCATTTACCTCATATAGACGCTTTCAGACGCCTCTGCAGCAGATGGCTTTTTAAAACATAGTGACAAAAGAAGAAATTGCACAAAACGAGCAATTTCTCCTTTTGCCACAATGTTTTCCGCTTTTAGTCATAGGTTATCCACTTAATTATAGAGATTTTCTATCTTTTGACAAATACGTTCAAAGTCGTCTGCTGCAGAATTGTCGTATGAGGGAAAGGGTTAAACGCTCCCTGACAACTTTTGAAAACATTGTAACAAAAGATGAAACTGTTCATTATGAGTTATTTCTCCTTTTGCCACAATGTTTTAGCTTTATTCAGTAATTAAACAAAACTAATTGTAGAAGGGGAAGGGTTAAAGAGAATATTTGCTTATTTAGTATGTTAAGCTTATTTAAACAGAAACTGTGTTGATTTTGGTGTAAGATTGCATTTAATTTCACCCAGTGATCTCAGAAACCTAGAATATATGTTCACCTTCAAGTGGCTACTAGTGACAACATAGCCTAAGTGTTTTTGATCATGATTGAACACATTCAATCTTGCACTGAAATAAAAAAATAACTATTCTTATGCTTAAATTCAATTTTAATATCAAGATGATGTTTATTGAAAATAATGTGACACCATCATCATCGTTATGTCATTAAACAATTGGACCAGTCATAGCAATGTTGAGTATTTTTTTAAAAACACATGAGATCCAACATCAAAAGCAGTGAAATTGTTATAAAATAAACTGATTGAAAAATACTATCATAATAATAATAAGACGGCTACTTAATTTCAAAATTTGAAACTCTTTCAATGATACCAGTAATAATATTTTCAAAATTAATTTTGTCCAGATTTTTTTCCAAATTAGTCTGCTGTAGATTTCTTGTTTATGTTTATGGGGGGGAAGATGAGTTATTCACGCAACAGTTATATCCATTCAGACTTGACACACATGCATAATGCTGAATAGGGAGAGAGACCAGGATATCAACGTGGTAATGGCTGACATGTGGTTAACTTGAGAGGAAGAGAATGAAAGAGAGAGGACGTGTCAAAATACAGACAAACATACAGACATACACAGAGAGGGAGGTAGACAAAAGGGGAGAGACATATATATATATATATAGAGAGAGAGAGAGATAGATAGAGAGAAGTAGAGGGGTAGAGAGGGAATGAGATGGAGAGAAAGAAATAGAAAAAGCGAGAGAAGGGTGGGGGGAGAAGAGACAGAAACAGAGATACAGAGACAGAAACAGAGAGAGAGAGAGAGAGAGACAGAGACAGATACAGAGATATACAGTGATATAAACAGTGAGTGTGTGAGAAAGAGATATAGAGTGAGAGAGAGGGAAAGGGTAGAGAGACCGAATAACAGAGAGACAGAGACAGAGGCAGAGATAGAGAGAAAGACAGAGACAGAGACAGACAGACAAACAGAGACAGAAACAAAGAGAGAGAGACAGACATAAACAAAGAGAGACACAGACATACAGACAGGCAAACAGAAAGACAGACAGTCATACGGACAGTGAGGGACAAACAAAGACAAACGGAGATAGACAAATGAATAAGTATCAAATTCCCTTGTACGCTAAGAATAATTCGAAAACATTTAAGTAAACAAAAATAAACTTTAGATCGTCAGTCAGATAAAAATATGATTTGTGCCTAATCAACTTTGGTAGTCACGACATGAAATGCAAATATGACCTATCAACGATATTGGATACACACATTCAGTTTCCTGTATGTTATATATATATACGGAGATGTGAGGTTTATTACATGGAGACACGATAACAAAGCCGATCATTTGAATCAACCTTCTTTTAACCCTTAACCCTTTCCCTCATATAGACGCTTTTCTGACGCCTCTGCAGCAGACGGCTTTTTGAAAACATAGTGACAAAAGAAGAAATTGCTCAAAACGAGCAATTTCTTCTTTCGACGCAATGTTTTCCACTCTTAGTCATAGGTTATCCATTCAATTATAGAGATTTTCCATTTTTTGACAAAATACGTTCAAAGTCGTCTGCTGCAGAATAGTCGTATGAGGGAAAAGGTTAAGATTTGAAAACAGTATGGCAGAAGGAAATGTTTACAAATTTTAAGTTCAAACACATTGTGAAACCAGTAGCATTTGCATTCAATTCGGAAAATGTTACTTTTTGACCTTTTTCAATAGGAGTTTAATACCTATTTTGGCCGACGGCCCTATGTGACCTTGCACTCAGCACTACCATTTATAGAATTAAGCCCTCGAGGTATTGATCACATGCAATATTTGAAAACAGTATGGCAAAAGGAAATGTTTACAAATGTTAAGTTCATACACATGTGTATCCAGTGCCAACGGCCCTGAATGACCCTACACTCAGCACTACCATTTATAGAATCAATCGGAGTTAATTTAGGGGCTAATGATCACATGCAAGATAAAGCTGCAACCATTTCTATTTATGGAACAATGTGAGAAGAGTAGGTATCATTCTATAGATGTAATAGCGCGTGATCAGAATAGTATTGACACTTGTTTCGAATAAAACGATAATCTTATCTATATAATTGAGCCCGTACTAACGTTAATGTACCACTTGGCATTTATGAACAGTGTACACACGGATCAGTTTGCGAATCTGGTCAGTCAGATCAGAATCTATACGAGTTGACATGAGCCGATTTCGAGAAAAACCAACATCGTGGACTATGCGTAAAGTATCGACCAGATCAGCCTAAAAGCATGCCACACAGGCTAACTCGGATAGAAACTTTTCGCCTCCTGTGGATTTAACATCATTAATCTTTACATCAATCCCCCTGAGATGGAATGTGTCCGCCCGAATTAGCCTGCGCGGACTGTGCAGGCTGATCTAGGCTGATACATTACGCATAGGCCATACTGTTCGTTTTCTCGTGGAACGGCTCACATCATCTTCTAGTTAGCTTATTCAAGTAATACGCGACGTGTATATGATGACGCGAAAACAAACTATTGTTGAAATGTCCAGTGCTATCACAGGCTGATCTGGATCTACACTGTTCACAAAACCCCAATCAGTACCTTTTTCCCATAAACGGGCTCAAATACGAAAATCAATATAATTGTTTATAAATAATATCGAACGAAATGATCACTAATTACGATAAAGCTCTAAAAACGCAATAGATTATCAAAGACTTTATTCATTTATTATAAATTTATTTGTGGAAAAATACTTTTAGTAAAGCTGGGCCGAGAGATTATACGGCGTTTTATTGTCTTGCTTTCCTTCAGTTTATCAGGCTGGTTTATGATATTGTTCGGATTATTAACAAAGTGTTATATAATACTGGATAGAAATCTGATACCGACAGTGCTGTAGATACTAATGGAATCTAGTGGTTCCTCATAATTCTATAGATAATAATCGTTTTTGCATGTACTCAAATCCTTATTTGACCTTTAAACCCCATGTTGTCGGTACTCAAATGACGATTTCTTTGAGTACCCACAATAAAGGGTTTGGTTTGGTTGGGTATTAAGAGAGATAGTGTATGTACACCTCCTTATCCAGGCCTATTGTATAGAGAATCGATACTGTGCGTGAGCCAAAATGAGTATAATAATTGTTTGACCTTCAAATCCTATGTTGTTGGTTCTCAAAAGAATCATCTCATTGAGACTGAGACTATTATTTTGAGTACCCATAACATAGGGCTTGCTAGTGTAATGAGAGAGATAATGATACCCAGACCTCTGTCTGGTGTATAGAGAATCAATATTATATGAGCCGTCCCGCGAGAAAAACCAACATTGTGGACTCGGCGTAAAATATCGATCCAGATCAGCCTAAGCATGCCGCGCAGGCCTACCCGTACGGACACTTTTCGCCTCCTGTGGATATTCTGTTTCAGTAATCATTACTCTATACCTCTATCCCCCTGAGACGGAATGTGTCGGCCCGGATCAATCTGCGCGGACTGATGTGGGTTTTCTCGCGTGACGGCTCATATTATTTGGCGGACGACGATTCTTATATTAGGGAATTTTCGACTAGTTAAGATTAGTGGATCAGATTGTATCTTTTATGAAGTTGACCAGGATCGTATCTGCTCGCAATTAGACCATTTAAGCGTTCATAACTCTTCTATAGTATGGACATGAGATTACAGTGCATCCATGTATAAATTTACAATTGTTAATGAATTATTTTTTCTCAAAAAATATTTCTTTTAAGAGATCGTAATCGTATGACCTTTACAAAGTTGCTTCCCTTTACACAATTCTTGCTTCCCGGAAGTCACGGGTAGACAACTGCTTCCGCTTGAACAACACCTTAGCTGCACCTAAATAGTCCTAGTTTAGTTCTATATTGAATGACTTCTACTAGTTATTTCAATACAGTGAAGTCATGTTTATACTAACGAATCATCATAGATATCAATTCTCAAGAAAATATCAAATTAACAGTAAATGCATATATCTCATGTGTCGGTAGGCACGTATGAATTCCGAGTTTTAGGCCAATTGACTAGTAACGTAGTAAATAGGTGCCCATTATGTAACGCTAGCAAAAACTTGACCTTTGACCCAACGCTCTAGACTGCAGAGCTCCAGATAAGGTGCGTGAGTACATGATCACGTATTGAATTGCAGGAAAAACGAATGAAAATATTTGCTGTTCGTCGTATCAAGCATTTAAAAGCGGAAAAACGAATAGAAACAATTTATGTGCGTCGTTTTAATCGTAAGACAAAATGAAAGGGACACGTTTTTCAGAGAAATCTGGATCGTTAAATATAATCACGGTCGAATAAATTACCCTAACACCGTATGTTAATTTGACACTTCACCGATATGTACAGTTCTTACGATACAACGAGTTCTCACGCTTTGGAATTGATACACAAATACTGTTTGCTCGCGGGCGAAAAAGATCCGTCTGCACAATCAATTAAACCTGGTTCGTTATTAAAATATATCAAAATGGAAGAACTGTTGAGTTCCGCAGTAGCAGAATACGTTTTTAATCATTAAATCGATGACGTGGTATATAAACAACAGCCAATTAAAAGAAAACATCATGAAACAGTTTTCCCCAAAACAATCCATCTTTGGATATGGGAGTTCCCGTGGTTGAATTTGACTGATATAGTTATGTATTTTGTTTTTTCGTCCCTAGTAATACACAATGTTTCCCTCAAATAATAAAGTTCATCAAGATTAAGTGATTTACCAATATTATTTAATATTTAATTCACACACTGGTCAATGAATCATTCTTGAAACCTGACTTTAACCCATCGGAAGGGTCTGTTAGGTGTGTTCAAGTAAGAATAAAGTTGTTAAACATTAGGTTAAAAAACATTAAATATTACATTTAGTAATGTATTTTGGACAAATTTGAAGTTGTACAAACAATTGATTTCATTATATAATGACGTTGCATATGGAATAGACCCCCAACACCAGGGATTTATCTACGTCCCTGCCTATTTCACACTATGAGGCGATCAAACATAAGCCTTTTGAGATACTTATAGAAATAAAATCCATTTGATATGAGTCTTTTGTCTTGAAATGCATTGTATACTTAAGTAGTCAAAGGGAGGTAATTAATTAATTTATTTATTTATTTATTGGGGTTTTACGCCGCTTTTAACAATATTTCAGTTATATCACGGCGACAGTTCACTTATTTATGATCCCTGGGAAAACAAACCAGTACTAGGCTAGAATATGTGCCTTGCTCCAAGGGCACTCCACCATGACCGTAGTGCCGCGACTAGGGATCGAAATCCCCGACGCTAACCACTCGACCACAGCGGATTCCGGGAGGTAATTAAACAAGATTTATAAACATGAATAAAATGTTTATTAAAGTAAATTGTAATTTCAAAATAGTGCAGTAAAAGGAAAAAATGCTTATATTGAGCAATTGTTCACGTTTTAGTAATGCTTCCTGCTGCAGTATCATCAACAACATGTTGTCATTATGATGAACATTTCTCTCTCTTTTGTGTTCATGGTCGGATACACAGCAACCGTATATTGTTGAAATCAGAGTTGTTAATTTACTCTTTAAACTGTTACAATGATACATAGGTAGTGGAATGCCTATTTAAGGTAAGGAGCATAATACATACGTTAAAAACATGTTGACCTTCCTTATTTTGGGGTGATGAGCTTCTTTAATACTTAGTATAGGGAGTGAAACATATTTGACCCAAGTAATTGTATGGAGCTTTGTATCACAGAGAGGCCAACACATTTGTAAAAGTATCGTTGTGCATATATTTATTTGTTTCCTTAAGATGATAGTAGAACACAAAATGACATACGTGTTAACACCTAAACGCACACAGGGAAATCTCACCGTTTTGTCTCAGTTTCCAACTTGAAAACGGTGTTTTAATTATTGACCATTCATTTATATTCATCAGTCATTCGGGCAAAGGTGCGCGTCAAAATGCTTGTTTTATCAAAAAAAGCGTCTATTTGTGGGAAAGGGTTAAGTATGCTAGTCATTATCTATTGTTGTTACCATCCGCAACAGGTTTGTCATGATGCATTTAATTTATCAGGGATCAGTAACTCATATATCCATACCACTACAGTATTGAGACACTTATAACATATTTATGCTTTTCACATTATTAACATAAAATTGTTTGCAAAAGATTTGTGCACATTTCAAATAATGAAGCCTTTACTCTATGGTGTAGAGGCTTTCTGATGACAGATATCTTTAGAACACATTTTGACTGAAATAGAACTTGCTCAATTCAAGTAATTCCAATTTGCCCATAATATTTTCTTCCCCTTTGTATTATACCTCCATTTATAAAGCTTTTGATATTTGTTTGCAAAGATATGTTCAAAGTCGTTTGCTGCAGATGTGTTGTATGTGGGAAAGGGTTAATTAACAAACCATGAAACAAGGTTTAAAGAAAATGAAGCAAAATTAGATGATATCAATAAGGTTTTACTCAAAGGGTAAAGTATGAAAAAAAACATAGTATGCAACAGTGCGGCTAGCATATTTTACCCGTTATGCTGCATCATTATGCATGTTTAATTTTTAAAATTAATCCTGTTTTACCCATACATTTTTCACAATTATCCTTTACACCCAGTATATTACAGTATATATTGAACATTTCCAGGACAGAATATATGGACAAAGATTATTTATGATCATCAAATAGACTAGATTGTCTTAAAACTACTAAGTCTTAAAGCGAGTTTAAAACAAACAAAAAACATGATCAAATGCAATTTTTAATTACATTTTCAAAATAATTCGTTACCAGTACTTTCAGTACTTTGATTATATTTGGACTCAGTAACGTCTTTGCAGCAGATGACAATTGAAAACATTGTAGAAAAAGGAAACATGCATTTACATAAGTAATTTCTTTTCGAACAATAATTTTAAATGATTATCAAAAACTTAACTTCAGCCTTTTTTCTTGATTTTTCAGATGTTGCAAGTAGCATTACAGACGACGGTTAAACATAATATATTGATATTATAATATACTGAAGGTTGCTTTTCCCGTGACATATATCTCTAGATGGGGAGCGTTCTTCGGGTTCTAATATCATAACTTGCCTGTCAAAACCTATGTTGTAGATCTCAATGAAAGGGTGATTCTTTTCGATGTCAGAGTTATTTGTTAAGTTGATTGCATGAATTATTGGTTAATTGATTGGGCTTTAACGCAGTATCAACAATTGTGCAGTTATAGAAAAGCGACCAGTTCCACCCCCCCCCCCCCCCCCTCTTGGCCTTCTCACATAATTACCGTTAACACAACTGTAATTTCAAGCAACTGGCTGTTTTTCCACATAGACTGTTAACTTGTTAGAAATAGTCAAATTACAAAAATAAGCATGCATTTGTTCGCTGTTTCCATACATCAGTTAATCCTTTCCCTCATACGACAATTCTACAGCAGACGACTTTGAACATCTTTTTATAAAAAAAAAGAAAATCTCTATAATTGAATGGATAACATATGACTAAAAAGTGGAAAACATTGTGACAAAAGGAAAAATTACTCGTTTTGAGCAATTTCTTTTTTTTGTCACTATGTTTTCAAAAAGCCGTCTGATGTAGATGCTCAGAAAGCGGCTATATAAGGGAAAGGGTTAAAACCATCTCTACATTTCTAGGACCTCTATCAATGAAGGTGACAAAATGGTGCATATGTATAGCAGTGTTAGTAAATAGACGTTGACTTACTGTCTCTGCACGTCTCCGAACTGTTCCTGCATGCGGCTGGACTTAATCTCCAGGTCGGTCTTGTCCTTGCTCAGCTTGGTCACCTCCGCCTCGAACATCTGCTTTGTCCGAATGGTCTTTTCGCTCGATGTGGACGTCAGCTTGTCCAGTTGTAACTCAAGATTCTTGTTCTGGGCCTTCAAGAATTGAACTATTTTGATATAGTTAGCCAATCGCACGTTCAAATCCCGCAAATCCTTCTTTTCCCTTTCTCGGTCCACATTTCCGTTACCTTGCGACATGACGATTTATGTTGTTTTAACCCGAAATTTATTGTAGAACCAGTCACTGTAATAAAGATAGATCCGTGATTAAAGAAAACCTTTAATACAATATAACTCTACTCCTTCTCTCTCACAGCGACATGATAAACCATGCAGTAAAAACGATACACAAAATAAAACCAGGGACGTAGATAAGAGGGATAGGCAATTCCACCTGTACACCTGTTATCTGGTTAAAATATCACACATAGAAATAAAATTGTCCAAATTTTCACATTTTGTAGCAAATAAAACTTTGAAGTCACATTTGGCACATAAACAAAGAATACATATTCTGAAAGCTTAACATTTCAACTTAAGTTAGAGATACAATGAATAACTGGAATTTCTTTGTATTTTGAACACTATTTTAAAAGACACAGATATTGGGATTTCTGAATTATATTATTTTTTTCCAAAAATTAATAGACTGACATTTTTCATACGGATAACATATTATCAAAACCTGTAATATATTAAAATATGTTTATCTACTGCAATAGAAGAATGTTTAAACTTCCAGAAAATATTTTTATTTTCATATCTTGAATAGTTTTTTAGTTTTACTTGCTACAAAAGTTGGCACGGGTGATATTTTAGCATATAATTTAGTTACTTATCCCTCTTATCTACGTCCCTGATAAAACATCACAACTTGCCAAATCTTACTGTATACATTTACTTTTATAACCGTAGTATTTTCTATATATAAGTCCTTTACAGAAATGAAACGAACGCCTTAACTTAACTTAAACAGTGAAAGTAAAAAAAACGATAACTTTTAAGATCCTATGAACTTTGATACAAACGTATATTTATAGTAAAATATAATTACCAAATAATATCAACGGAAAAATAACGATACAGGTGCAAAAGGATTATAAATATAAAACAGTTGTTTTAATATAACCACCCAGACTACCTTTCTCAAGCAGTGTGTAAAACAGTTCTCCTAAACCGGCAGTTTATATTATGTACATACACTATTAATAATTTGATGTAAGTTTTCCGGATGCAATGAACGCGGCAGATTTTAATCAAAATGGATCTAGCGGAGGATTTTCCATTTGTTGCAGATATCCAATGGCCCTTTTTTCCCTGCCGCGCAGTCCCAAAATAATGTATCTTATACTCCAACAAGAATATGCAATACATTTTCACTTGAAAAGGCTTCAATTTAACCTCATTCAGGCCAATTTTATATGGAAAAAAAGCGATTTGTGTCGAATTTGGAAATCATAAAAGGGAGGTAACTGAAATAGTGATATGGTTCAGTCAAAATCTACAGCTGTTTTTGGCCTTTGAACATTTTAAATGATAGACTTAGGTTAAGCAATAATTCCTCTGCATGTATATCCGTTGAAATCAATCAAGAATATGTTAAAAATAGACCAAAACCCAGTTTTTAGTAAAAATAAATTGATGTGAACAAAATGAATAATAGTAATAATAACCAATCACAACGAGGTAATTTGTGCACATGAGAGTGCTAGAGCAATGTCGTCATGTTGTGCAAAGGTATTATACTCAATGCTTAAACTATGGTGATTAAAGTTCAAAAGTGTAAACAATGGTGATTTCAACTTAAATGTGTAAACAATCGTGATTTCAACTTAAATGTGTAATCAATAGTGAGTCAAACTAAAATGCTTCAATAATGGACGTTCAAACTTAAATGCGTTGTTGATGTCAAATCAAATGTATCAGTGTTGGTGAGTAAGACGATTTCGAAATCAAAGGTGTAATTTGTTTCTTGGTTTCTACGACATTTTCAAAAGAGAATCAGTTATATCACAGCTTTTCCTTGATATATGAACTGGCCCTCGTGATAACTGAAATACTTATAAAAACTGCTTTAAACTCAAATCAATCAATAAATCGAAATCTAGAAATCGGGGTATCGATTCATACCAAATACTTTGTGGAAACTGCTTTGAACTAAAATCATTCGATCAATGAATCGAAATCCAAAAATCGGGGTATCGATTCATACCAAAGACTTTGTGAAAACTGTTTTGAACTCAAATCATTCGATCAATCAATCGGAATCTAGATTTGTAAGACACCACTGGGCTAGTTTAAGGTTGGGATTTGATTAATGGATTCGGCCAGAACACGACCAATAGCTAAATGTACAAGGTAAGTCTGAATACATCCGGTGATAATTTGAACTTCCGAAGTGTTCATGTACCACGGTCTGATGGCACAACAACATAACCTACTTATTTTATAAACACAACTCATGGTGACATAATTCAATGGTAATAGTGTTTTTTAAAACAAAATGAAAACAATATGTTTTCTATACGATTGTAGCACATACATAGGTACCCATTATTGAAAACAGTGTATTCCTCTTGACATTTAACTATTGCCGTCACTTGACGGATTATGTCAGAAAACACGATACGCGTCGTGTTTTACGACATCCAGCATAAGAATATCTTTGACAAGGAAAGAAATTGATCAATGTTCAAATCAATATTATGTGATCAAAATGTACAGGTACATCGTTTCAATTTCGTATGCTGTGCATTTTGTGTATGTGGGAAAGTGTTAACATAGTTATTATGCATGCGTGAAAAGACCTACATGTGCACTCATTTTTAGCCTCCAAATGTATACTGCTTTACAGAAGTGACGTGAAACCATTCTTCTATGATGTCATTTGCGAACAGTTTAGAGCAAGATCAGACCTCATGGATTTAATATTGGATGCTGGATGCCCTGTTTACTCAACAATGTATCTGATCGTTAATTAGTTTGTAAACAAAAATGGTGTATTCCGGCTTTATCATTCCAGATCAAAAATTACGACACAAACGTCAAAGAACCAAAATAAATCCAACCTTTTCTAGGGGCAGACGTTTGTGCGAGTGTATGCTCCATTTTTATTCCAAACGAGAAAAGTTTACAGATACAGTTGATTACTCGAACGCGGGACTAAATGTGAAAATAAAGTATGTAACAATTGTGCTACAGACCTGTTGAACCGCGTTTAAATATGGGAATTGTAAAAGTGATTCCGTTTTCCAAAATATGTTCAATCAACGTCTGCTGCTGATGCAACAACACGCATATGCAAGTGAGGGAAGTGTTAATATATAACCTAGCATGTCAGGTGTAGAGTAAAGTTAACCCTTAGACAGTTCTCATCGCAAAAGTTTAGTCAGTTACTCATAGGGCATATGCCGAAGGGCTGTGTGTTCGAACCCCAGCTCTTCCCAATTTGATAAAAACAATACATTTTATCTAAGGTTATTCGTGGTCCACTTGAAATAGGCTATATGGAATGGTAGCCAATTGCATCATATAAACTGTTGTGCTGAGTACTAATGCTATAAAGACGGAAAACACAAGTTAGGTGAACTGGTTACCGTGATAAGCTGACATTGCTAAAAACGGCGTCAAATTCCAAACAATCGAATTAAATCTTCAACATGCTACACACGCCTTAAACACAAAATGTGCCTATCGTACTCTATCGTACTCTCAAAACCCGTAACATCATTTTGCCCATCCTTGCGAGAAGGTACAAATTAGCTTGTGTGAACAGTGTTGATCCATATCAGGCTGTGTATCCGCATTATCTGATCTTGATCTACAATGTTAACATAGTACATACATGAGCTTGTTAGAAGCATATATACAATTGTAGAGAACCTGATAAAACAGAGCAATGCGTTGCCTGAACTGATCCTGCACTGATCAGAAATACCAAGTTGTACCTTTTCCCTAGAACGGACTCGTTTTTATACAGTTTAGATCACTATCAGTCTTTATATCAGAATATCGTCTATTCGGTACTCATTTGACAAGTTTAAAAAGGAAAACCAAAATCCTGGTTAAATATGTATGAGCCATGAAAGCAGGTGGCAACGCTCATTTGATATTATTCATCCTATCCCACATACAAAGAATTTGCAACAGACGACATTTTAAACATAAAGATAAAATATTGAAACTCTCTATAACTGAAAGTACGATTATGAATAAAGTTGAAACAATGTGGCAAAAGGAGAAATTATTCAAAAAATGTTTGCGAAAAGACTCTTGTATCAATGTATGTTATGGATTTGTGTTGCTTTGTATGCATGGTGTTTTAATCCGCTTTCAACACTTTTTCAATTACATGATGACGTTTCCTAGGTAAGTTACCAGTAATCCAGAAACCAGCGAGTATTGCTGACCCCATAGCCCTTAGCTAAATCGAGAGAAAACCATTACGTTCTACCATGTTAAGGACCTCTGGTATGAATAGGCCTCGGATGGACCCAGCAACCTCTCACACTCGAAAAGCTCATTCTTTTTAATAAATTGTACGAGACTTCACTCAGATTTACAGTTCAATTAACGTTTTCGCTGTAACCACATATAGTGTTGCTGTGTAACATCTATCACTGGATGAATATCCAAGAATTCACGAATTTACATTCGCAGGCGCTATCCATTCCCGCTCCCGATGGTCGGTATTAAAATGGCACTGCGTAGCCATTGTTAAAGTTCATTCCATGCGCTTAACTAGTTATCATTCATTAACTGTACAGACCGTTTCAATACACTTATCCATGGTTTTCTGAACGAGTTACCAGTACTAGGCTAGGCCGTTGGTATTTCTTAAGGGTAATCAACCGTGTTCTCGGCAAACGGGCTCAATACTCGAGACCGGTTTCGACTCATGTGTCATTCTATTCAAGGATTACCTTTAGTTATACCTATATATATATATATATAGAAATTGAATTGACGATACTTGAAATATTTATCCACGCTATTTTGTTAAAAACTAAAAGTAAAGGTTTACCGATAATCCATTTTACGCGTTTTGTATAAGATGTCAATACTGTAGATAACATGTCAAACTGATAATACTTGCTTTGAGCTATTAAAGTGATCGATACAATACCGATGGTTTCGTTCCGAACCAACGTAACTTGGTGTTATCCCACGATGACCACTTCGCGGTAGCTCTGGCCCTATAACTCAAAGAGGAGAAGGTTTCTAGCCAGGGAGTGACTAGAACCCTTGAAGCTTTTGATAAGGGTAACCGGCACTTGATGGCGATGAATTTGCAGAGCCCCACAGACATGCTGTCTTTGAATGGGGACGCGACTTTGGTCAAATGTATAACATGTAGTTACGTTTTATTTAATTATACATTTATTAGACATATCCGTTGTTTCGCCGTGAAATTATCCGATTTCGTATTTATGTTGGTTAGCAATCCGGTACTTGCAATTGTTCGTGCCCATTTTGAACAATATTTCAGTTATAAAATAATAAGAGAAATGTTAAATTGCTCCTAATGGGCAGTGACATATTTCTACTCTAATCAAAACATCCATCCTTCAAGACTGTCTTGAAAATAACCATTTACAACGGTATTTCAGTTGTTTTATCTACGTCCCTGGTTGTGCATACATGGTAATCAGAACTAGATGTTTCGTAAAAGAAATACATTAATTAATTCTGAGCACTTTGCTGACGTATTTTTCACGAACATTCATTTCTTCCAAATTCACGAGTTAAACGGAAATATAAATGCGAGTACTGGGATTTGAACAAAATAAGATAACTTTGCAGAAAATAACGCATTTATAAACTCTTTGTTGGAGAAGCATGCATGGGTCGAATATTTGAATATTCGAATACTAATTTTGGTATTCGTTGCCATCCCTAGGTTCAAATCACGATGACACAAAATGAGCCGTTCCACGAGAAAACCAACATTATGATATATGCGTAATGTATCGACCCGGATCAGCCTGCACAATCCGCGCAGGCTTATTCGGGCCGACACATTCTGTCTCAGGGGGACAGAGGTATAGAGTAATGATTTCTGAAACAGAAGAACCACAGGGGGCGAAAAAACATTTGTTCGGGTTAGCATGCAATTAAAAAGTAACACTACAAACAGCGCATGAGCCAATGGGTTAGGCAACATATCATAAAAAGCCCTCCCCAATTGCAGAAAAGTAAATAAGCGAATGTTTTGATGTTTATGACGGAGTGTATCTCCATATTGAAATAGTTTAATTGTTTTAAACTAATTACTGCAGTCAGTTATGTCGAGTTCAGCACGGTAGTTGAACTCATATGCTCTGTCCACCAATAACACACAGAAAGATCCCCCCCCCCCCTCCACACTGTCCACACCATCTCCTCCCCTATACTTTTGTTTCCTTGATACATATCTGAACTTCAATAACAATTGTAATGAATAGTTTTCATCTGATATATTGTCATTTCCAAGTGGTAATGTTCTTGTCATTAACGGGCGAAATAAGTGAGTTTTAATGAATAATATACCCCGCTGAAGGAATGATATATTCCTATGAATTTGAGTGCATGCATGAATGTTACATATATTCTTTTGTAAAAAAACAACACATTTGATATTTTCGACGGAATTTTATTTAACAAAGAGGGAAAGCGATGACAAGGCTTGAAATCGCATCCTTCCGCCAATACATACCAGCAAACATGTATGTCACTCGGATGTCTCCGACCATCTCACGGAAGTCACCGAATTTCGTTTAACATGTAAAATTATCTACTGAATCAAAACCATACATATTTGTGTTTCCAGAGGCATGTTTCAACAGCAATAGGGTACTTAAGTTATTCACACATGACATTTGCCTATTTTGAGTATTCAATCAATATGTGTAAACTAGTTTACAGTGCCCCTTCTAAAAATAGCTGAAATATTCCTGTTAAATTGGAAACGTGTAAATCAATTCTTCTGAGATGTTCTCCATTCTATTGATATTGGCGGAGTTTACATGCTCTATGTTAAAGTGGTAGTGTACCATAATGGATATTTACTTCTTTGCCATAAGAATATCGCCTCTATTTTCAATATGTGTTATCAAGACCAATCACCAACCTGGGCAAGTCGACTTTATACTAAACACCGTTGAATCACAAACATGCTAAACTTCCAATTAGTCCACTGTTTGTCTAATCAGAGAACGTAGAACTATAGTATACAATTTTCGTATCATATATTATTGTCATTTATATGTTTATTTATTTTTTATTCTGTTCAGCTTTATCAGATTCTTCTTCAGTTACGACACATTTCGTAATAACTGATTTAAAAGAGATACACTAATTGGCCAAATATGTCAATTAAAGTATCATAGGGGTGAAGTTCTGAATGTGCGGTGCGTTTATTTGTATTAGGCACTTCATTTTGAAATAAAATAGCATGAGTTAGGTTACAGCAAGTCAACTTACGAAATCGGAATGAGTCGTATCTACCTATAATCGATTGCAATTGTTTAAGGAATTATATTCATGTATTCTCTGTAAACAATGGTACATACAAAGAGGACCACATGCCAGTCTTATTTATCATCAATTTAATATATAGGTAAGATACAATTATTTATTTCAGTAATATAGAGTTGAGTGCTGGTCCATCATAAAACAATAGTTTTGTTTGTGTCTTTACCTTGTTAAAATCATGAGAACAAGAGGAAAAACATCCATTGCGTTTTTATCTGTTATTGTATTGTCACGTAACAAATAATTAATTAATAATTTCACAAATCGTCGTGATCTCAAAAGACATATATTTTTAAGAACAGTATATTTTCATAAAACAAATTTGACCTTAACTGGAAATTAAAAACAAAATATTAATAGAAAAGATTTGCAACATCACTATACATAGACAAAGACAATTATTTTTCTACATACAAAGATACAGTTGAATTGGAAAATTATCTTCTTAAACTAAGAAGGACTGATGCACTTAATTTGATAAATTTTAGAACATGTAATCATTTCTTTCCAAGTGAAACTTATAGGTGGGATGGCCTTAAGTTAAATGACGTTAAGTGTAAATTGTAGGTCCGTGAAGTTAGGTTGACGAGTGACGAATTGACGAGTGACGAACTGTGACATTTTTTCTAAAAACTTTATTTCTTTCATTAAGATAATGTATCTGGATGTATTGAATGCAAATTAGGCCCCATTTCATGTTTCATTGCGATCAGTCAATCAGAAGAGCTTCGTCAAGTTCGTCAACTCGTCAATTTAGTTGACGAAATTGACGGGAAAAAGTATTTTTGTAAAAACTTTATTTCTTTCCTTTAGATAATGTGTCTGGACGTATTGGACGTATTGAATGCAAATTAGGCCCTATTTCATGTTTCATGGCGATCAGTCATTCAGAAGAGCTTCGTCAAGTTCGTCAATTCGTCAACTTGTCAATAAAGTTGACGAAATTGACGAAAAAAATATTTTTCTAAAAACTTTATTTCTTTACTTTAGATAAGTATCTGGAGGTATTGAATGCAAATTAGGCCCTATTTCATATTTCATGGCGATCAATCAATCAGAAGAGCTTCTTCAAGTTCGTCCATTGGTCAACTTGTCAATAAAGTTGACGAAATTGACGAAAAAAATATTTTTCTAAAAACATTATTTCTTTCCTTTAGATAATGTATCTGGACGTATTGAATGCAAATTAGACACTATTTCATGTTTCATGGCGATCAGTCAATCAGAAGAGCTTCGTCAAGTTCGTCAATTCGTCAACTTTTCAATAAAGTTGACGAAATTGACGAACAAAATATTTTTCTAAAAACTTTATTTCTTTCCTTTAGATAAGTATCTGGACGTATTGAATGCAAATTAGGCCCTATTTCATGTTTCATTGCGATCAGTCATTCAGAAGAGCTTCGTCAAGTTCGTCAATTCGTCAACTTTTCAATAAAGTTGACGAAATTGACGAAAAAAATATTTTTCTAAAAACTTTATTTCTTTCCTTTAGATAAGTATCTGGACGTATTGAATGCAAATTAGGCCCTTTTAAAATGCCTGACCATCAGTCATTCAGAAGAGCTTCTTTAAGTTCGTCAATTCGTCAACTCGTCAATTTTATGACGAAATTGACGAAAAAAATATTTTTCTGAAAACTTTATTTCTTTCTTTTAGATAATTATCTGGATGTATTGAATGCAAATTAGGCCCTATTTCATGTTTCGTGGCGATCAGCCAATCAGAAGAGCTTCTTCAAGTTCGTCAATTCGTCAACTTTGTTGACAAATTGACGAAAACATTATTTTTCTAAAAATCTTCATTTCTGTCTTTTAGATAATGTATCTGGACGTGTGTTTTTGAGCGAAGGGTGCGAAGCGATCTGAAAGCTCATAGCATGCCTGCTTTCGAAAATCCAACTTAAAGCTGCAACCACACTCAACCGCGGAAGGATTTGAGATTACTTCATTTCTTTGGGTTTCATTCGCATCGCACTACTTTCGACACGCCTTTTTGCCCGAGTCCGCCTTCCTCATGAATGAGTTCAAAAAGTAATTCCACTGTGGACTAGATTGTTATCAATATGTACAATGTCAAATACTTTTGATTGCATTCAATATTATCACACGGTAGACTAGTCACCCAGTCACTTTAAACAACGTTTTATAATATCATATTTAAATGTATATACACAGACAACTCGGAGGAACACTTTGAAATGGCAGGCTTCGAACGTTTTCATTAATAAACTGTCAGTGTTCACCCTTTACATGATAGAATACGACACAAATGAAGCGGGTGAATTTTGAAAACTTTTCTAGAAAATGTAACAATTACTCAAAATGACTTATTCCTCCCTTTTACACAATGTCTCAAACCTGTAGCATGAACATTAATTTAATATGATAGATATCACACACTTTTCTACAGCTATTCTTATACCATTTTCCGCCACTAATCTGCGTTCATGTTATTAGGCAGGGATAGTGTATAACACTGTCCCTGTATTAGGGGAAATTAAGCAGAAAACTTTTGAAAATCATTGTGCCAGCGCTTCACGCTTTATTCAGTTAAATTTATTATTCCCATATTTTTGTTTGGATATATGTTCCAATTCGCCGGCCTCTAAATTCGGTTTAGAGAAAAAGGGATAGTAAGTGTAAAACTATCAGATATCATAAACGGTTATGAGGTCTCCTGTTACTATCTCGATTATATAACTGATTCTACAGTCAAATTGTTTCAACAACAATACACTTATCCATGATAATACCAAGGTAGTGTTATTGCATTATTTTCTGCGAATGGACAGATACTCAAATTATTCTTTAAGGTCAATTAGCGCATCTGCGCATTCCGATCAAAATCTGCATTGCACACACAAATTAGTCATAGAAAGTTTAACCCTTTCCTTCATATAGACGCTTTCTGACGCATCTACAGCAGGCGCCTTTTTGAAAACATAGTGACAAAAGGAGAAATTGCACAACACGTGCAATTTCTCCTTTTGACACTCTGTTTTCAACTTTTAGTCTTATGTTTTCCATTCTAATATAGAGATTTCCCATTGTTTGTAAAAAAAATATGTGTTCAAAGTCGTCTGCTACAGAAATGCCGTATAAGGAAAAGTGTTAAAGGATTTTTTTTTTGAAACACAGAATTCATTTGTTTCTTATGTGTTGAACCTAAGACAGGTCTTATTGGAAGCCTCCAGAAGGCGGCTTCCTGTAGGGATGCTTTTAATTTTCGGTCAAGGAGAATATTTAGACCTGCCAACGTGACCACATATCTTGATTTCTCTTTGTCCTTTCTAAGTACATTAATTTAAGGTAATGACTTTTAAAACATCCCTTTTACACTCTATATACATGTGTGAGTTTTACAAATTAAAAACAAAAGACAAAGGCCAGTATATTAATTGAATGTATGTACATTTTTATTTAAGCGAAATTCATACTGTATCTTGTCTTAACAGTAAACTGAATTGGTTACCTGCCTCATACACCTTTTTTATTTCGATAGTATGTTAAACCGGGAACCACGAGCAAAAGAAGGTACGCAGTAAATGTAATCTGTTTCTTGTTGTTGTTGTTGTTTGGCGTTGTTTATCCTCGCGCTCGGCATTAATGCCATTCAGTTCCTTACATGCTATAATATATTACGCAGTAATTCTAGATGAAGAAATGCAGACATGAACAAAATATCTGTTTCACAATAAATGTTGCCGTCTAGTTGAAATGTTAATGTTTATCAAACTTATTCATACGAAGCACAAGAAAAAAATCCTAGTAGTACTTAAAGGGAGGTAATTTGAAGTATATAAGCACAATTTAATTAAGTTCCCATTTGGTCTGACACCTTTGTCTAATAATACACATGCATGACGATTTAAATAAACAATTCAAAGGGAATACAAATATTTAACACAGATAAACATTTATTTAAGCGAAATTCATACTGTATCTTGAACAGTGAACAAGAGAAGGCACGCAGTATATGTAATCTGTTTCTTGTTGTTGTTGTTTACCTCGCGCTCCGCATTAATGCCATTGCGTTCCTTACATGCTATCATATATTACGCAGTAATTCTAGATGAAGAAGTGCAGACATGAACATATATAAACCACAGAAATATCTGTTTCACAATAAATGTTGCCGTCTAGTTGAAATGTTAATGTTTATCAAACTTATTCATACGAATCACAAGAAAAAATCGTGGTAGTACTTAAAGGGAGGTAATTTCTAGTATATACGCACAATTTAACTAAGTTCCCATTTGGTCTGACACCTTTGTCTAATAATACACATGTATGACGATTTAAATAAACAATTTAAAGGGAATACAAATATTTAACACAGCTAAATATTTAAATACATGTTCAGCAGCTAACCGTTTCCCACATATAACAACCAATTTGGTAGAGGAAAGTTTACGTCGTGCCGGGTTAGCTAGTCGCAATATAAAATATAAAATATTGGATATATACTTATACACAAACGGACGTTTCTAGTTTCAGTACATACAAAAACGGTTCATTCTTTAATTTACTTTAACATGTTGGTATATTGAAATGGGTGTTTCTGTGAGATTCACAGACTTAGTACGTTGAAATGAAAATTTGTTTATAGCATTATAAATTTTATATTCATACCTATACATTAGGGTATCTACAAACAATTAATGAAATGTGTACACATTGATCTTGGCTTAAATTTGATTTTGATGTTGTTACTAATTTAAATAATAGTTTTCATTCATATAATTTCAATGTTTATTAATCTTAATAATACGAATCACAAGGTAAATATCCTTGTATTGCTTAAAGGGAGGTAATTTGAAGTATCCAACAGTCTTCAAAGGGATAAATATGTCAGCGTATTACCGCCTACAGTTATTTGTGGATTTAAATGTTCTTTTTTCTTATTTCTACATGAACAACGAAAAATTGCGGCTTCTCTATGACGCTGTGCGTCAAACATTCGTCTTATATTTCGTTTATCATGCTTAACTTTCTACTGAATCAAAACCACATAGGCGTTTTTCCAGGTGCACGCTTTCAACAGTTACGGCGTAATAACGAAGTTATTCACACGTGACATTTGCCTATTATGAGTATTCAATAAGAATTAGTGAACTATGTTACAGTGCATCCATTGAAAAACGTTTCGACCGCCATAAAAATGTTTTTGGCGTCGGGTTTAAATCTGTTTCTTAATTCAAATAAATGACATTAGAAAGTATTGTTATCTAAAGATTGTTTTCTCCTTTTCCTATTTTCTTTGAAACTGAATAAAAATGTATTTCCAGCAGTTCAAAAATTGCATGTTTTCATCGAATGTTTAACCCTTTCCCACAGGTAGACGCTTTCTGACGCATTTACAGCAGGGGCTTTCGAAAAAAAATTGGCAATAGAAGAAATTGCTCTTAATAAGCAATTTCTTCTTTTACTAAAATGTTTTTTACACTATTCAATTACAAAAATGTATAATACTTTCGTTTATATTTGATAATGTGTCGATACTGTGTAACAGTCGTCTGCTGTAGGTTTGTTGCATGTGGGAAAGGGTTAAAAAAGTTGCGCTGTTGTAAGCGTAAATAAACTTGTCATTTGAATATTATCTAGTATCGTCGTCCTTAAATTGCGCTTACTTTTTCTTAATTTTGAGAATTTTAGTTCCATTTCCTTCAAATATGTATTGAGAAAATGTTTGAAAGCATTCGAGACCCCGAAAATACCATGTATACAGTTTATAAGGTTTTGCGCATGAACTGATATAATTAAGAAAAATACCGATGAAAGTTAGAAACTAAGTCATAATAATATTACCAGACATATAAATGATATGAGCCGTTCCACGAGAAAACCAACATTATGGACGCAGTGTAACGTATCGACCTAGATCAGCCTGCGCAGGCTAATCCGGGCCGACACATTCCGTTTCAGGGATGTAGAGATATAGAGTAAGGATTCCTGAAACAGAAAATCCACAGGAGGGGAATATTGTCCGTCCGGATTAGCCTGCTCGGCATGCTTAGGCTGATCCGGGTCTATACTTAACGCAGAGGGGGGCGGATCATATCATTTGCAATTGAGTAACTCGAACCGTTCCGACAAACAATGCAGCAGCAGCTCTGATTGCCAATGCGAATAATCGGAATTGCTGCCGAGTTGTTTTCGTTGATACGATTCTATCACTGGTCTGTTCTTCATAATGAGAAATATCAACATAAATGAATAACTAATATGGAACCTTTTGAAGACGACTCTATATGAAAGTGCATGTACGAGTATTTTCTCAAAATGTTGTGGAAAATGTGAAATTTTAAACATTGAGAAAACTTTTTTTTCCATATTATTTTCAAATGTCGTGTTACATGTAGAGAAAACAAATTGCCATTTATATTTTAAACCTACCTTATACACTGTGCATATTCCCGTCATATGTCTATACGAATAGGATATGTATATGTTTTATACCCGTTTATATGGTTTTTCGTGGAAAGTTTATTTTTACGTTTTTCGTAAAACTTGTTTGCACATGGTTGAACTTTACACATATTTATTGTGCGCATATTATACCCTGCTAACGATTTGGCATACAATTACTGTTAATGGCTTACTCTTGTTCAACACACAGACGCTTTCTGAGGCAGACGACTTTTGAAAACATTGTAGAAAAAGGAGAGATTGCTCATTTGTTAGAAATATCTCCTCTTGCAAAAATATGTTCCAACACTTTTCAATTATTATACTTAATTCATAGAAATTTTAGTATAGTTTTGCCTAAAAAATTAATGTCGTCTGCCGCAGATCTTTTATATATGTTGATAAATTGATTTATTGGAGATAAACGCCATTTTCAACATTTTTTTCTGAAACAGTTTTCAATATTTATTGGTTTCCGTTTCTATTAACCGCAGTTTAGATGTGTGTTTATATTTGGTCGAAGGGTAATGTTTGGAAGTTGTTTTTACCTCTACTTATTTCATCTCTTATTTCTTAGTCATAATGAAAGGCATTGAAGAAGGAGAGATAGTTAACTATAGACAGCTTGTCTCCTTTTCATAATTGCTTTCTTTTTGACCAAGTTAACCCTTTCCCACATACAACAAATATGCAACAGACGACTTCGAAAACATGTAGACAGAAATATGGAATATCTCAAAAGATAAAAGTGTACTTGCTGAAAACATTGTGGTAAAATGAGAAAGTGCTCGTTTTGAGCAATTTCTTCTTTTGTCACAACGTTTTCAAAAAGTATTCTTCTGCAGAGGCGTCTGAAAGCGTCGATATGTGGGAAAGATGCTAAAGAATGATTCTTATTGTATGAGATTTTCCCTCTAAAATAAATCCCCTTTTAAAATAGTATTTGTGTACACGATTAGCTATGGATACCCTGTCTCTCATAAACAGAATATCCATAAATGAAAAGTACATCTGAGCCGTCCCGTGTGGACTCTGCGTAAAGCGTCGATCCGGATCAGTCTAAGCATGCCGCTCAAAATAACCCGGACAGACTCTTTTTGCATCCTGTGGATCTTCTGATTCAGGAATCGTTACTCTATACCTCTATCCCCCCGAGACGGAATGTGTCAGCCCGGATTAGCCTGCGTAGATTGCGCAGGCTGATCATGGTCGATACATTACGCAGAGTTCATAATGTTGGTTTTCTCGGGGAACGGCTCATTTATCAACACTATTCTCCTGCTTTTAGGTAAAACTAAATATGAGATCATGTGACAATATTTCAATAGACGCCTTGTCTTGTACTATATATCATAAGTTCATAACCTTACATTCATCAACACTAGTATCCTGCTATGAGTATAATCAAACATATGATCAAGGGACAAAACTTAACGAGATTTCTTGTTTTGTACTATATCATTAATTTATGTTGTACAACGGTATATGTACCGAGACAGTTATTAACGTTTAATTATGTAAATGTTGTTGTTTTCACGTTAAACATTTAATTTCTAAAAATATGTGATTTAATTCCTGTAATTTCATGCAATTTCTTTTTAAATGAAGGAAAAAAGTAAATCAGTTTTAAACAGAAACAGCTCCAGATATAGTCGCAGTTTGTTCATCTTAATATTCCAAGTAAGATAAACACTTTCCCTAATACAGAACAGACGACATTTTTAAAGCGCTTTAGCAGCAGACAAGTTACACGAAACTAACAATTTAATATTCAACCCATCTGCAGCAGACGACTTTAAAAACATCTAGGCAAAAACACGGACAATCTACATAAAAGAAAGTATTATTACTGAATAAAAAAGTTTCAAACATTGTGGCAAAAGGAGAAATTGCTCGTTTCCTGTAATTTCTCATTTGCCATTATGTTTTCAAAAGTCATCTGCTGCGGACCCGTCCCAACATATTGCTAAACACTTACGAGGGATAAATAACGTAGCCTTTTAAAATATTCCGTATGCATTGAATTATTTCTTAAAACAAACTTAATAAACTTAAACCAGAATGTGTCTAATTATCAAATCAAACCATTATTGAGAAAAGGTCTACCTTATTAGCATATCACATTTCTTATTATTTACATGTTTTCACAAACACCTTTGCTGCATTAGCATTAACAAAATGATCAAAAGATATCCGAGAAAAACATTAATACTAAGAAGAACACATTACAAAATTCATTTCTACGAAAAGGATCGTGTGAACCGAGGCGGGGAAAATGAAACGAAAACCGAAATATCTTTTACTTGTTGGTGAAATTTTACTTTGTACTTTCTCAAGTGTGTCGCTCGATTGAGACAGAGAAAGGGCGGGATATAGAGAGAGGAAGGGGAGGGTGAGAGAGAAAGAGAAATGGAAAGACATATAGCGTATATATTGATAGAAAGAGTATGTGTGTGAGAAAGACACACACACATACACAGTGAAGGAGAAAGAGTGTGTGTATATGTGTGAGCGAGAGAGAGAGAGAGAGAGAGAGAGAGAGAGAGAGAGAGAGAGAGAGAGAGAGAGAGAGAGAGAGAGAGAATGGGTGTGTATATGAGCGCGCGAGAGTGTTTCTGTGAATTATTACACCGGATAGTCAAATGTATGAGTCGGCTGAAGGGAATGAGTTGGTTAAAGTTGGACATGTTATCATGACCATGCATCGGGTTGTTTTGTATCTGCCTGTCAAGCTGTGCTATTTTTATACACGGAATTTCAAAAGAGAAGTTTAAAAAGTATTTAACCTTCAATACTTATAACACAAATAAAGATGCGGATGTACTTCAGAAAGGAGGAGCGACCTCACTCCGTGTTGCGGGAAATATCTTATACAAGCTGTGGCTTACAGGTCTATAAACAATAAATAACAAAACTTTGTCGCTCGCTCACCAGATCCCGAAACGCTAAAGGTTGTCACCCAAATATCTCATGTATATCAGTTTAAGTATATTCTGTTCTGTTATTATATAGGAAAGGTATGGCATTAATAAATGCCCATTTTAAGTCTTGGTTATTTTTACATGACATACTAGTCCACCTGTCCTCGGTCCATCCTTTGAACAAGACATAAAAGTAAACTATCGTGATCGCTTTACGTGTTCGTTTTTCTGTGCCAACAACATCTCCTCCTATACTAAGTTCATCCAACCAAGCCATCCTTTCCAGTTGTTTATCAAGCCACTTAGTTCAAAATCATTACTCAACTCTGTAGTTGAGAGCTCTAGATAAGGGGCGATTTGTAAGTTCTCAAAGCCTAATTTGACCCGTTAACCCTTTGTTATGGGTACGCAAAAGAAGTCGTCTAAATGTACTTTTTTTTTTTTTTTATATGTTCGAACTTTTTTTTTTTTTTTGTGTCGTGATGTTTACATTTGTTCTCTTGTATAATACTATGTGTTAGGCATTCTGTTTGTATTCTATGTATTGTAATGCTCTTCGTTATTGGAGGAATAAAGAAAATATGTTCAAACTTCGACAGCACAGATAAAACCACCATGGACATGGTTGACAAAGTACTTAGAGCTGATATATTTGCTGTAAATGATTACAGGATTGTGTAGATTATTGCTCTACTTAGTACATGTATATATATAAAAAAGTTCATCTTATATCAAAACGAGTATGCAGAAAAGAGTTAAATATTGACATTGAAAACATTGTGGAAAAAGTTATCGTTTTGCATATGTTTGATCGAAATGACATGCTGTGTGTAACACGTTTAATTGGCCTGTATACTCTATTCGATTTCCGTTTGTCATCCCAAATGTTACGAATGTAATCAAATAGCCAAATATTTTATATCCCAGTCAACAACATGTTATTAGATTCAAAAAGCCAAATTTGTTTATTAGATTCCTTCTAACCATAATAATTGTGTGTATTTATAACTTTGTGAAAATAGGAGAAATTGCTTATACTAAGCAATTTTCTCAGTTCCCACAATGTTATAACATCATTGAACTCACTTTAGGGCAAAAAAGAAATTGCTCATTTTTTAAGAACATTACGACACAAAAAAGTCAATTCTTTAAACGTGTTGTTCATTGGAAGCCGCCATGAAAGCCGCAAGGAGGCGGCTTCCTGTAGGGATGCTTACAAATTTCGAACAAGGGGAATATTTAGACCTGCCAGCGTGACCACATATCTTAATTTCTCTTTGTCCTTAATAAGTACATTAATTTACGGTATGACTTTTAAAACATCCCTTTTACACTCTATATACACGTGTGAGTTTTACAAATTAAAAACAAAAGACAAAGGCCAGTAAATTAATTGAATATATGTACATTTGTATTTAAGCGAAATTCATACTGTATCTAGTCTAAACAGTAAACTGAATTGGTTACCTGCCTCAGACGCTTTTTTAGTTTGATAGTATGTTAAACCGGGAACCATGAACAAGAGAGGCACGCAGTAAATGTAATCTGGTTCCTTACATGCTTTCATATATTACGCAGTAATTCTAGATGCAGAAGTGCACACATGAACATATATAAACCACAGAAATATCTGTTTCACAATAAATGTTGCCGTCTAGTTGATATGTTAATGTTTATCAAACTTATTCGTACGAATCACAAGAAAAAAATCCTGGTAGTACTTAAAGGGAGGTAATTTGAAGTATATACGCACAATTTAACTAAGATCCCATTTGGTCTGACACACAAGGACGTTTCTAGTTTCAGTACATACACAAACGGTTCATACTTAAATTTACTTTAACATGTTGGTATATTGAAATAAGTGTTTCTGTGAGATTCACAGACTTAGTACGCTGAAAAGCATGATGATGATATATGACGTTGTTTACCCTCGCGTTCGGCAATAATGCTGAAAAGCAAATTTGTTTATAAGCTTATAAATTTTATATTCATACCTATACATTAGGGTATCTACAAACAATTAATGAAATGTGTACATATTTATCTTGGCTTAAATTTGATTTTGATGTTGTTACTAATTTAAATAATAGTTTTCATTCATATAATTTCAATGTTTATCAATCTTATTCATACGAATCACAAGGTAAATATCCTTGTATTGCTTAAAGGGAGGTACTTTGAAGTATACAACAGTCTTCAAAGGGATAAATATGTCAGCATAATACCGTCTACAGTTGTTTGTGGATTTAAATGTTCTTTTTTCTTATTTCTACATGTACAACGAAAAATTGCGGCTTCTCTTTGACGCTTTGCGTCAAACATTCGTCTTGTACTTATTGTCATGCTGGTTTTCACAGTTACAGCGTCAACATCAATGAAGGTACTTCGCTCATAAGTGCTATCAGCACTTTGATTAAGAATGGTTCTTCCGATTTCGCGATTTTCCAAGTAGATCTTTTTGGGAACATTGTATTAATACATGTACACAGGTTCGTAACTACTATATAGAAGAATGGACTGTTAGAACGTCTTCGGGACAGTTTGTCTTATACAGAAAACTACAGTATCAGTTCTCTGCTAATCCAGTGTGGGACTACGCTAAACGTAATCCGAATACGCTACGTGCTTGTTTTTCTATCGCCCAAATAATTGCATACACGGCGTGCACTGATTTCTCCCATTGCTCACGGTGTGGAAATAGTGATATTAAAACAAGTTTGACTGAGCATATTCTGATTAACTGTTTTTATGTATTCCTTTCAACAAATAACTTATGTCAAATTTGGTCGTAGTACTTTCAATATGCTAGATTATTTTAATGGTAGGAGTATGTTGAAGCTCTATTCGGTTTGAATCCTAACTTGAACAGCGTACTGCTTAAAAATTATGATATGTTTTACAAACATGTGGTACTATTTCTACATAACGTATGGAATAGTTACA